>JALRMH010000009.1:969434-983548 GCA_026119935.1 Endothia cerciana | reverse complement strand
AGACTTTAAGTGTTAGCTATTACATCGCAATACAGGCTTTTGGCTGGGGGCACTCAACAAGCTGACTTATGTGATTCGGATCTACAGGCTTTACTGACACAAATAGAACAAACTTTGTTGATTCTATTTAATATCTTGAATTAGGAAGGCACAATTCCTTATTAAAATAACTAAAGAATACTTATAGAAGATCTTTAAAGATAATATTATAACTTATTTAATATACAGGTTACAGAAATAAGCTATAAAGAATAAAGTAGACTTAAAGGATTAAGCAAAATAGAACCTAATATCTAAACCTGTACTTATATAACTCAAAGTTAAGGTTATTAGATTAGTTGGAATTAGCTACTGATTTATAATAATCCGGATTAGTTAGCTTAATGCACTAATCTAACTGATTTAGCAAATAGTATTAACAGAAAACTAAAAAAACAAGTTATATAAGAAAAGACGTTTCTTATTATCAGATAGATTTTATAGTATTCTTTAGTTATTAATTTAAATATTAGATTATACTATACTTTAATAGCTTTAAAAGTAATAAATACTTATATTTAAACTTTAATTATGTTTTTGTATTTAAAGCCTGTACTTGCACTGTTCTTGCTAGTATAAATTCTTTATATATTTAAAAATCTTTAGATTACTGCAGTGCTTATTATATATAAAAAGAATAAAGCAGAGAGATATAAACTTTACAGACTACTGCAACTTTTACTAGTATTTATAGCTGTTTAATAATTAATTAGCTCAAACTTTATTATCAAGCTACCTCTTTTATAAAAACCTTTAATTAAAGTGCAGTATAATAATATTTTAGTAGTAATTTATAGACTAAGCAAGTATATTTACTTTCTCTTTTATAAAAAAAGCAGTTTAGCAGAAGAAATTATATATATATTCTTTAAAATAATTATTATTAACTACAGCATGCTAAAAGAAGTAATCTCTAACAGAGATAGAAAGTTTAATTCGAAATTTTAAATCTCTTTAATAAGAAATTTTAAAATATAATATAAAATATCTATAGCATTTCATCTATAAATAAATAAACAAACAGAGAGAATAAATCAAATCGTCGAATAATACTTTTAATACTATATTAATTAAAAACAAAATAACTAAGTTAACTTATTACCTCTTATATATAAGTATAATAAAGAAATTACTGTTTTATATACTTTATAAGTATAACTTTATAATATATTATAAAACTCTGCTAGGCTTAAATGCAAAAGCAGCAAATAAAAGAAATAAAAAATTAAGAAAATCTAAGAGGAATTATAAATAGAACTCAAATTTATCTAAAAACAAATAATATAATATACAAACTCTAAAAAGGTTAAAGGACTAATTTTATAAAAAGGAGATAAACTAAAACTATTTAAAATTTTATAATAAATCTCGCTAGTCAACTATAAACTTACATTACTTTATAAAATAAAAATACACTTAGTATTCTATATTTTATTACTCGAACCAATAATATAAAAAACTCTAACAAATAATACTATTAAAATCGAAAATAATAAACTAGAATATAAAGTAGAATAAATCTTTAAGCATTAAAAAATAAATATAATATAAAAATACTTTATTAAATAGAAAAGTTACTTAGCAAGTAAGAATTCTTAAAAATTAACTCAGAACTTAGCCTACTATAGCTAATTACTTAACTAATACTATTAAAAACACTAGCAGACTTTTTATTATTAGAGGCAGGACTAGCTATATTTCTTAACCTATTAGACTACGAACTAAGCTAATCTATTACAGCTAGATTTAACAAAGAATCTTAATTAACTGCCTACTCAGAAAGGACTTTAAAGAAAGGCTTTAATAGTTCAGAAACTCTTTATCTAGCAGCACACTCCTCTGCTTTAATCCGATCTAACTTCTCTATACGAGAAATACTACGATGAAGAGCCTTCTTCATCTTCTCAGACTACATTCTTTTCTGTTAACGAAGTCGTAGGAGCTTGGTCTCTATCTCCTCGATCTCGTCCTCCAGCTTTCGATGCTGAGTAGCGATGTTGCGAAGCTCCTCAGGAGACAGACCTAAGACGTCACACTTCGAACGACTAAGTTTGACGTATTCGACGCAGCAGGAAGAGTCACTCGAAGAAGCCCGACAAGACTCGAGACTACAGCCCTCGCAAAAAGAACAGAAAGGCATCTCAACAAAATTCTCAAGAATCCGAGCAATAAGAAGGTCCTGATCCACTGTACTTTTAGAGTAGACAGAAGAAGGTTTTCGAATACGAGAATTTTTAGTCCTGTTCGACATAAAGGACTGCTAGGATACTTATAGAAGATCATTAGAGATAATAATCGATAGAAAGGAGATGATGTTATAGCCTATCTAACATACAGGTTACAGAAACAGACTACAGAATAGTAGACTTAAGAAGATAGATGCTAGATCTAACATCTAATAACAAGCTTATATAATCTAGGATTAAGGTTACAGAACAACTATATTGACTATCTGTATAGTTAATATATTCTAAGAACAACTATAAAGAATCAGCATATAGTTAAGATAAGCCTTACTAAAGAGTTAGATATATAACTATAGTTATTACTACTGTTAAATAGATCTTATATATAGCTCTTTAGTTGTTAATCTAAGTTCTAAGTACACTATATACTTAAAAGCTCTAAAGGCAGTGAATACTTGTAATCAGACTTTAGTTACGTTTCTGTATTCAAAGCCTGTTGTTATAGCCTATCTAACATACAGGTCACGATAACAGGTGCAGCAACAGGACTACTCAGAGTAGACCTCTCAGGGCAAAAGATTTAACACTTGTCCTCAGAAGGACACAAACTATAATTATATAACCCAGGGTTAAAGTTATCAGATTCAACTAGTCAAAATAAATAGCTCAGGATATCAGCTATCTAAAGATATCCGGATAGCTTAAATATATTGCTATCCAACTTATCTATACTAAAGAACAGAATATATAACTATAGTTGTTACTACTAAGTAGATAGATTTTATATATAGTTCTTTAATTGTTAATCTAAATATCAGATTACCCTATACTCTAATAGCTCTAAAGATAGTAAATACTTGTATATAGACCCTAGTTGTATTTCTATCTTCAAGGCTTTTTACTTTGACACCGCTCTTATTAGCATAAACCTAATTAGTATTTAAAGAATCTCTAGATTACTATAGTGCTTATTACATTTTAATAACTCTTATTTAAGAACAGTTCAGTATTAACCCTTTGAGTAATATAGAAATATAATAGCTCTAAGAACCCCTTCTTCGTCCTTGTATAGCGTACAGCTAACCTTAGAAGAACTAGTTTAACAAATAATCTAGCTCACTCAGCACATCGAATAACTTCAGCTGCACTAATAATAGCAGGAAGATATTATTCAGGCTTAGCAAGCTTAGATTCAGCATAGCACTTAAGCCCCTACTATTATTAATAATAATAAAGGCTATAAGATAGATAAGTCAGCTATATATAATAGCACTTAGAAGCTCCTCTAAGGATACTTTACTTACTATAAGGCTTACTTCTTATATAATACCTCTTAGTTCACTGCAGAACCTGAGAAAGTTATCCTTGCTGGAACTTACTTTAAGAAGGACGCCCTTATCTAGTATAAACCTTCTCTTCGCAACCACCTAGAACACGCTGACAACCCTAACGCACACGCTAAAAGCACTAAGGAAATATTCGACTCCTTCGCAGGCTTTGAGAAAGTCCTTAAGGAAACCTTCGGTGACCTTAATAAGGAACGCACGATAGCCTAATAGTTGATAGACCTCAAGCAAACTAAATCAGCATCAGCCTATATAGTTAAGTTTAAACAACTTGCAGCATGACTTCTATAAGAAGATAAGAACTTTATAAAATATTATTATAAAAGGCTTAAGGACGAAGTTAAGGATAAAATCTCTAAGCAAGATTAGCTAGAGGATTTTATAATATTTGCAAATATAGCTATTAGGATTAATAACTATCTCTATAAATAACAGATAAAGAGATCTAAGAAGAGAGGAAGCTAATTAATATAGCGCTTATAGCCTAGTACTAATAGGAAGTTCTAACTAAAGGATTAGAATAGAACCTAGCGCTAGAGTATAGTATAGAGCAGAAGTACTTATACTAAATTAATAAAATTAAATATAGTAAACTATTAATTTATAAAAAGACTAAATAGTAGTGTAAAATGCTTTAATTGCAGAAGGCATAAGCATTTTGTAAGAAAATATAAACAACTTAAAAAGCTATAATAGCAACTAGTCTAAGAAGGATAATAGGTGAATATCCTTTAATAATAGAAACTTAATTATCTAAATAATAATATCTTATTAAAGTAAGTGTCAGACCTTATCAGCAACTATAGATGCTTTAACTAGATGTTCTTCTTTAATAATAAATGCTTAATACACCTCTTAGTAAAAGAAGGCTTAGAATAGTTCTCTAAAGCACTTAAGAAGACACGATAACTAATAATAGGTAGAAAGAGCTTAATTTATAATATAGTCTTAGATAATAACAATTCAGATTATTCTAGCACCTTTGAAAAGGAACTAATAATAGGTAGAAAGAGCCTAATTTATAATATAGTCTTAGATAATAACAATTCAGACTATTCTAGCACCTTTGAAAAGGAACTCGAAAAGAATATTCAAGAACTTAGAGATAAAGATCTAAGACTATGCTTGATAGCCTACTATAAAGAACGCTTTCTATCCTAAGTAGTTATAGAAACTATAAAGGAAGAAACCCTTTAGGATAGATAACTAAACGAATTGCTAGAACTTATTACTTTTAAGATAGAAGGTGAGGATATTACAAATGAGAAAGAAACTTATAATTAAGACTCAGACTAAGGATAGATCACTTTAAAATCGAAAATTAAGTATATAGTATACAGACTCAATCTCAGAGACCTCTTTACTATAGTATCTATCTAGAATATTAATGCTGAATAGCTAGAAGACTCTAGAATCAGCCTAATCTACAGAAACTACTATAAGCTTGTATAGATTTTATATATATACTATAATTACAGGATACACTTTACTGAAAAGGTAAAACACAAGTAGTTCCTAATTAGAGAGCAAGGCTAGGTTATCTAAGCGGTTAAAGAACCCTATTTATAATTCAGAGAAGTCTTTAATAGAAAGCACAACAATATATATATTAGATTACTAGATAACTACTCTAGAGAATGCATTAATAAGAAAGTCAGATAGTAGTAGTATAAAATAACTAACTATACTATCTATATTTATAATAAAGTTCGAAACTAGTATAAATACTAAGACGATAAGAAACGATGCAAGCATAGTTAATAGCAGGCTAGAAAGCTAGCTTAGAAAGCAGCTTATAAAGTAAAGAAATCTCTAAGAAGAAAGAATTACTTATAATAAGATTATAGATGATTAGAGCCTAAAGGTCTCTATATACTACAGAATAAAACTATATATATATAAAATTAAATGCTTATATTAGCAAAAAAAGATATAGCATACTATTAGATAGTAGCGCTTAAGGAAACTTCATTTTACTAGTAATTATTAATAAGGTATAACTATAATAGTATTAGAAGGAAAAACCTTATTAACTCAGTACTATAGAAAGATAACTAGTTATATATAACTAAAGTGTAATTAATAAAGAGACTGATTATCTACCTGTCTTAATTTAAAGATATATAACCTTTATTATATTAGATATTATAGATATAATATATTATAAACTAATTATAGAACTTCCTTAGCTTAAGGAGTATAATCCTTAAATTGATTAGACTACTAGCTAGATCTCTTAAGAACAAGCTATACCTATAGAGAAGGTTGCAATCAAAGGCGAAGGATTGAGTTCAGTCACTAAGAAGTACTTAAGAGAAGAAGCCTTAAACGAACTCACGAATACCTCTAAATCAGCAGGGCTGATAGCTTATAGAGAAGAATCTAGCAGCGATAAACCTAAAATAGTGCTAGGGCATCAGCAGGTTAGCATAACAACAAGTACCTGCAGGCTTAGAGACACTCGGCCTAACTCAGAGCGATAACAGAAATGCAGACTCTAGAATTATAAGGAAATTCTATAACTAAGGCCTCTAGATATTAACAAGAAATATAGAAAGAAAGAACTATCCTCAGACAGTAACGCTTAGCAGTATCTACTATTTCTTCAGATAGCAGAAATAGAAAACGACAGACTAACACTATTATTCGCTAGAATACTGTAAGAGTACTACGAATTTATAAAGCTATTCTAAAGCAAGTTAGATATAGGACTTCTAGAACACAGCCTATATAATTACAAAATACTACTTAAGAAAGGAACTCAGCTATAGTTCTTCTCTATCTATAGACTCGACGAAGCAAGGTTAAAGGCACTTAAAGAGTATCTCAACAAGAACCTTAAGAGAGGATATATCAGACTATCTTAATCACTAGCAGGATACCTAATTCTATTCATACTAAAGAAAAATAGAAAGCTTAGGCTTTGTATAGACTATAGACAGCTTAACGACATCATTAAGAAAAACTAGTATCCTCTACTACTATTTAAAGAGATTAAGGATTGATTATAAAGCGTAATATAGTTTATAGCACTTGACTAACTATTACGAGTAGCAGGTGTTATAAGGTGACAGGGCTAAGGGTTAGGAGCTAGCTAGGGCCAGCTATCTGTACAAAAGAGAAGCCTACTAGCTTTAGGCTTGGGACTTTAGGCTTAGACCTTAAGTGTTAGCTATTACATTGCAATACAGGCTTTTAGCTAGGGGCACTCGACAAGCTGACTTATATGATTCGGATCTACAGGCTTTACTGACATTACTACTAAGCAGATAGATCTTGTATATAATTCTTTAGTCGTTAATCTAAGTATCAGATTACCCTATACTCTGATAGCTCTAAAGGCAGTGAACACTTGCATACAGACCCTAGTTATATTTCTGTCTTCAAGGCTTTTTACTTTGACACCGCTCTTATTAGCATAAACCTAATCAGTACTTAAAGAATCCCCGGATTACTGTAGTGCTCATTACACCTGTACTTGGCACTGCTCTTGTTAGTATAAACCTAATCGGTACTTTAAAAAGAGTCGGTTAGAGAAACTTAGCAAGAAGTGATGCTATAAACATTTGCAAAAGGAGTAGGAAGGTATAATAAAGGAATTTTAAAGAATAGCAGAGAGAAGGCTTTTACGTTCTTTAGTTTTTCAGGAATAAGGTTTTAAAGAACAAGACTTAGCAACTCTGTTCAATATAACGAATTAAAAAGAGACAATCCTATATTAGAATAACTAAAAACACTTATAGAAGATCTTTAAAGATAAAGCTTAATAAAAGAGAGATGATATTATAACCTATCTAATATATAGATTATAAAACAAGCTATAGATAATAAAAGACTAACTGTTAAAGACTCTAATAGTCAGCAGCATAATTATATAACCTAGGTGTAATGAGCACTGCAGTAATCCGGGGATTCCTTAAGTACTGATTAGGTTTATGCTAACAAGAGCGGTGTCAAAGTAGAAACCTGTGAATACAGAAATACACTGAGTAACGCGTGCAAGTGTTCACTGCCTTTAGGGCTTCCAAGTATATGTGTACTTAGAACTTAGATTAACGACTGAAGAACTATGTACAAGATCTATTTACTGGTGGTAATGACTGTGGTTATATATTCCGTTCTTCAGTATAGGTCGCTAGAGTCGCTGTCGACCGCAGCGACTCATAGTGTGCTAATCGCTAGAGTCGCTGGAGATTCTAGCGACTGTCCCTCCTTTATAACCCTAACCCTGAGTTACGTAATCGTGCCGCTGGCTGTTGGAGCCCTTATCGGCTTGTCCTTGTTGTCCTTGACCTGTTTCGTAACCTGCATGTTGGATAGGTTATAACACTAGGGATAGAGTTATAAGGGTAGATTATTAAATTATAAAACGATTTAGCAATCTAAAATTATAAGAATTATAAGTAATCTAAATAATATAAGATTATAAAGATTGCGAATAATCTAAGTATAAGCCTTGAATACAGAAATATAACTAGGTAATCTATGCAAGTGTTCACTGCCTTTAAGGCTTCTAAATATATATACTTAGAACTTAGATTAACAACTGAAGAGCTATATACAAGATCTATCTACTAGTAGTAATAACTATAGTTATATATCCGGCTCTTCAGTAGCTTAATTAGATATATTGTCGATCTAACTAATTCTAATATATTAGATATATACTTAACTCAACATATCCATTCTTTATAACCCTAACCCTGAGTTATATAATTCTGATTTCTGTCCTGTAGGTAAGTGTTAAGCTTTCCTACTCTAAAGGGTCTGTTTTTTAAAGCTCTTTAGTGCTGTGCTGCTTCTCATAACCTGCATATTGGATAGGTTATAACATCATCTCCCTCCTATCGATCGTTGTCCTTAACGATCTTCTGTAAGTTTCCTAGCTGTCCTTATATTATGTGTCGTGCCTTTCTAATTCGTCATGTCGGGCAGAGTTAACAAATCTCAGGTGCGAAAAACTTCTGCTCCTTCTTCTTCTAAGACTTCTGAGCGCAATATTCTTCTTCAATCCATTCTTGAATATTGCGTTGCTATGCCTTCGTATTCTTCGTGTGAGGCGCAGGGCCTCACTTCCTGTCAAGTTTCTTCCTAATTCTCGGATCGCTGTTCTGAGTGCGTTCGCCTGGGGTTGTTGCAGTGTGACGTGCTGGGTCCTTCGCCTTCTAATCTTCGTTCGATCTCTCGTCATCATCAACAGCTTGAGAATAAGATAGAAGAGTTAGAGGAGGCACGCCAAGCCCTTAATGCTAAGATTAACTGTATATGTCGGTAGAAGAAGATGTAGCAGGACCAGATAGCCTGTGCTATTCGTTATAAGCTAGACTCTGTAAAGGAGCTAGATTAGGTAGAGGCTGAAGAAGAACGCTCTTGTACTATAGTAGTAGTGTAGGAGGTAGTTTCTAAGAAGGCTGCTATAGTAGCTAGGGATTCTTCCTTTAAGGGTTTTAATTAGAATTCTATAAATATAAGGAATTCTATAGTAGATTAGTCAGGTTTTCTAGTTAAAGGGGCGTAGTCTAATAAGTTTAGGAATATAATTAGTTCTGCTGCTAGTAGCCTATTATCCTAATTAGTTGTATTTCTATTATTGCTAGGGTATTAGTCTAGTATAGTTGATGAAATCCTTGACTATTAGATATTTTTAATAGTATTAGTTGAGTAGTTATTTATAATAAGTTAGGTTTTTTGCTAGTTCCTATAAGTTTTCGCTTACTAGGTAGTTTTTCTATTTAATAAGGTATTCTTATATAGTATTTATTCCTTTATACTTAAGAATTTTTTCTACCTTATATTCTAGTTCGTTATCTTCGACTTTTACTATATCGTCTGTAGGTATTTCTTATACTGCTAGTTCTAGCAATAAAATATAGAAAACTAAGTGTATCCTTATTCTATAAAGTAGTACTAGTTCGTAGTTAACTAGGGAGGTTTATTATAAAATTTTAAAAAGTCCTAGTTTTTTATAGTCAAGTTTGTTGCTAAGTCTGGTTGTTTTGATGTTTTTGCGAGAAAGGTAGACCTTATCTCCCTTCTATAGGATTAGTCCCTTAATCCTTTTAGTGTTTGCGTAGTGCGTTATTCGTTCCTTGACGAATTATAGTTCTGACTAGAGTTCTTCTTAGATTTTCTTAATTTTCCTAACTCTTTTATCTGCTGCTTCTGCATCTACCCTTAGCAGTGCTTTATAATAAGCTATTAGGTTATATCTATAGAGTGCGTAAAATAGTGATTTCTTCATTATACTTATATCTATACTATTATAAGCAAACTATGCAAGAAGTAATAGGTTAATCTAGTTGTCTTATTCCTAGTTAATATAATATCGAAGATACTATTCGATAACTTGATTTATTCTTTCTGTCTGTCTATCTGTCTAAGGGTGAAATGCTGTAGATATTCTATATTATATTCTGAGTTGCTTTATAAGCGAAGTCTAAAACTTCGAGTTAAACTTTCTATCTCTGTCAGAGATCACTTCTTCTAGCATGCTATAATTAGCAATAATTATTCAGAGAAATATATATATAAGTTCTTCTGCTGTACTACTTTCCTTATATAGTAAGAAATAAGTATACTTGCTTAGTTTGCAAACTACTACTAAGATATTATTATATTATACTTTAATTAAAGGTTTTTGTAAAAAGAGTAGCTTAATAATAAAATCTAGATTAATTAACTACTAAATAGTCGTAAGTACTAGTAAAGGTTATAGTAGTTTATAAAGCTTATAATAACTAGCCTTATTTTTCTTACAACTATTATATTCTTATAAGACATCTTTGATTCTTTTCCTAAGTCCTAGTAGGTTTTAGTATCTCTTGATTCGCTTATAGGTAGCCCTGACTCCTTAATATCCATATGCTAGGGCACTATATATATTCTTAATATATTTGTTTTGTTCTGCTAGGGTTATTTGTTCAGGGTCTTTATCTTGTAGTCCTACTCTAAGGGTTACTGCAAGTTCCTTATGTGCGTTGATAAGGTCTCCTTCTTTATTAATTATAAAGATATCCTAGATTTCTTCCTTAATCTTGTCTTGATAATCTGCTCTTCTACTAAGAGCATCAGCCCTAGCATTATTCTTCCCCTAGATATAGATAACTTTAAAATCGAACTAAGATAGGTATTCTGCTTATCTTACTTATCGTTTATTAAAGTTCTTTATTATTATAAACATAGTAAGGTTCTTATAGTCTGAAAACACTTTAATTGTGTATTTAGCACTTATAAAGTAGTATTCCTATTCTTTAAATGCTTCTATTATAGCTATAAGTTTCTTATCTAGTATTCTATACTATAACTTTAATCTATTAAGTTTCTTTAAGAAGTTAGCGACTATTTATAGCCTTTCTTAATTATTATACTAGTTAAGTTCTGCACTAAGCGTATTGTTATAACCCATCCAACATGCAGGTCACGGAACAAGCCCCGCCAACAATGGACCAGGTGTTACGACTCAACATCGGACAGTCAACAAGGATTACGTAACCAAGGGTTAGGGTATAGGACGACGGGCTCTACTAGGACAAGGGTGGACCGCAACAATCGATGAGCGATCCTTACGGTCCAGGGCATAGACCGGAGCAATCGACGAGCGGTCCTTACGGTCCAGGGCATGGACCGGAGCAATCGAACTGCGACCCTTGCGGTCCGTACTGAAGAGCTGGATATAAACCACACGATCACTACTGTTAGGTAGATCATTGTACATAGCTCTTCAGTCGTTAATCTAAGTATCAGATTACACCCTACTCTGATAGCCTTAAAGGCAGTGAACACTTGCACGGACTACTTAGTTATATTTCTGTATTCAAGGCTTATATTCGACACCGCTCTTGTTAGCATAAAACCTAATCGGTACTCAGAGATCTTTGGATTACTGCAGTGCTCATTACACGTATAGTCTGATACATCTGTGTATAGCTTATATTCCTTTTAAGGGTTTAATTTCTATAAAACAAGGTCTTTAGTAACTAGTTCTTTAATCATCTCGAAGGCCTAGTTTTCTTCCTAATCCTACTAGAAGAGTAGGTCCTTTTTTATAAGGTTTATAAAGGGTCTAGCAATTTCGCTATACTTATTAATAAATTATCGATAAAAGTTAATATATCTGAGGAATGCTCTAATATCCTTAATATTTTTTAATATAGGCTAATCCTTGATTACTTATATCTTATCTTTCTATATTTTAATATATTCTAGTTTAATTATATATCTAAAGTAGTTAACCTTTTGAATATAAAAGTGGCTTTTAGTAGGTTTTACTAGGATATATATGTCCTGGAGTGTTTAGAGTATCTGCTGCATATATCCTTTATATTCTTCGAGAGTTTTAGAGTAGATAAGGATATTATCAAGATAAGCGATGTATATAATATCTAAGAATTCGCAGAGGATATAATTAATTATTTCTTAAAAGGATGCTAGTATATTAATTAACCTAAAAAGCATAATTAAGTATTCGAAATATTTATAGCGAGTTCTGAATACTGTCTTCTATTCTTCTCCCTTCTTAATGCGAATATAGTAGTATCTCTTCTTAAAGTCTAATGCTATAAACTATTATACACCTTATAGTCGATTCTTGATTTCTTTAAATAGTAGTAGTAAGTACTGATTCTTTTTAGTAATATCGTTAAGCTGTCTATAGTCTATGTAAAGCCTGAGTTTTCCGTTTTTCTTTAATACGAATAGGATCGGGTATCCTGCTAGTAATCGCGATAGTCTAATATATCCTCTTTTGAGATTTTCATCGAGATATTCCTTAAATGCCTCTAGTCTTGCTTTGTCGAGCCTGTAAATAGGAAAGAACTATAGCTGAGTTCCTTCTTTTAGTAGTATTTCGTAGTCGTATAGGCTGTGTTCTAGAAGTCCTATATTAAATTTTCCTTAAAACAGCTTCGTGAATTTATAATACTCTTTTAGTATTCTAGCAAGTGTTAGTATTAGTCTGTCCTTCTTTATTTCTGCTATTTAGAGGAATAGAAGGTACTATTAAGCGTTCTTGTCTAAAGGCGGTTTCTTTCCCTTATCTGTCAATCGTTATATTAGTAGCTTCTAGGGTTCTTCTTAAGCTAGACTGAGTTTCCTAGATTATAGTTAGGGAATTTCCTTATAATTCACAAGTCTATATTTCTATTATCGCTCTGAGTCAGACTGGTTTTCTAAGGGTCTGCGTCTTATTATAATGTTAATCTGCTAATGTCCTAGCACTACTTTGAGTCTATCTTCGCTAGATTCTTCTCTATAAGCTATTAGTCTTGCTGATTTAGAGGTATTTGTAGATTTGCTTAAGGCCCTGTTTTTTAAGTGCTGCTTAATAACTAAATCCGATCCTGCGCCTTTAATTACAACCTTCTTATAAGTAACGATATTATCCTATAAGATCTAGCTAGTAGTCTAATTAATTCGAGGATTGTGCTTTCTAAGCTAAGGAAGTCTTATAATTAGTTCATACTATACTATATCTGTAATATTTAATATAATAAAGATCGTGCGTCTTTAGATCAAGACAAGTAGATAATTAGTCTTTTTATTAATTACTCTTTAGTTATATATAACTAATTATCCTTCTATAATACTGAGTTAATAGAGTTTTTTCTTTTAATACTATTATAGTCGTACTTTATTAATAACTGCTAGTGAGATGAAGTTTCTTTAAGCGCTACTATCTAATAGTATGCTGTATTATTTTCTGCTGATATAAGCATTTAATTTTATATATATATAATCCTGTTCTGCAGTATATAAGGACCTTTAAGCTCTGATTATCTATAGTCTTATTATAAGCGATCCTTCTCTTTTAGAGATTCTTTTGCTCTATAGGCTGCTCTTTAAGCAAGTCTTCTAGCCTGCTATTAACTATGCTTATATCCTTCTTTATTATCCTAGTATTTATACTAATCTTAAACTTTATTATAAATATAAATAGTGCAGTTAGTAGTTTTATACTACTACTATTTGACCTTCTTATTAATGTATTCTCTAGGGTAATTATCTAGTAATCCGATGTAAGCGTTATTATACTCTTTATTAAAGACTTCCTTAAACTATAGGTGAGGTTCCTTAACTACTTAGATAATCTAGTTGTATTCTCTAACTAGGAACTACTCGTGCTTAACCTTTTCTATAAAGTATATCCTGCAGCTATAGTATATATATAAGATCTATGCGAGTTTATAGTGTCCTCTATTAATTAAGCTGATCCTAGGGTCCTCTAGCTATTTGGCTTCGATGTTCTAGATAGGTACTGTTATAAATAGGTTCTTAAGATTAGATCTATGTACTATATATTCAATTTTTAACTTCAGAGTAACCTATCTCTAGTCTGAGTCTTAATTATAAGTTTCCTTCTTATTTATAACATCCTTATCCTCTGTTCTTAAAATAATAAATTCTAGCAATTTGTTTAGTTATCTATCCTAAAGGGTTTTTTCCCTTGTAGTTTCTATAGTTGCTTAAAATAAAGGACATTCTTGATAATAGGCTATCAGGTATAGTTCTAGATCCTTATCTTTAAGTTTCTAAATCTTCTTTTCGA
>JALRMH010000009.1:833487-959428 GCA_026119935.1 Endothia cerciana | reverse complement strand
TTTTTTTTTGGTCCCCCCCCACACCACCTCCCCCTGTTCGGCCCCCCCCCCCCCCCCCCCTGGGGGCCCCCCCCCCCCCCCCTTCTCTGCTCTTGGTGTTGCAGAACTTCACAGAGTCCACGATACGCTGAGCAACGAGCTCAACCCGGTCCCAATCAGCTTCGTCGGCGAATGAGCGTGCAAGCCTCTCAGCAGAGGCGATCTCAGAAGAGGACAGTTCTACCGCCTTTTGGAAACACCTCCTGGCCCTCCTCGTGTCCCTGGCGTAGTCGGCATAATATATGCCCAAGCTAGTGTAAGCTGGTGCGAAGTTCAGGTTGCTCTTAAGGGAGTCCAAGAAGTACAGGTAGGCGCTGCCGGGGCCTCGGTTCTTCCTAGAAGCTTTGGAGGCGTCCAGATTCCATATGCAGGCGCCTAGCCGATATTGGGTCTGGGCTAGGAGGTCCTTGAAAGCGTCGCCTTTGGCTGCCACCAGTGGTAAACAACGCTCCAACTCGGATACGCTGGTGGCAAAGTCGCCATTGAGGGCTTTCACCCAGGCTGCCTCAGATCTAACACGAAGATTTTCCGGATCTCTCTCCAAGGCTCGATCGAGGAAGTTAACGGCTTCCCCGTATTCTTCCTCCTCCTCATAGATGAGACCCACGCCGATCAAAGCCTGCGTTGATGCTGGGTCTCTGGCCAACACGTCATCAAAAAGTGCTTTGGCTTCTTGGTGGTGCCTCGGAGACTCGTAGAAAACCAACGCCGTGGCAAGACGTAGATGGAAAACATCCTTCGTGTTCTGGAAGTCCATGCCGGTCGCGGCCTGTTGCTCCTTGAGCAGGCCCATTGCTTTGCGGATCATCTCGACGTTAGCGTCGTGCTCCTGCAAGTACTCATAATACTCCGCAACAAGGCGGTAGGACAAAATAGACTGGGTGGTCTGTACGCCTTCCGACATCATGAGTAAGCGATCTTCGTCAGTCAGGGGAATGACGTTGGTCGGGGCGCCGCCATCGTCGTCATCCTCACTGTCGTCTTCGGCAACCCCATCCTGGGCGGCTGAGGCACCCTTGGGCTCTAGCTTGGGAAAAGGAGAGACGTCGCTGCTGAGGTAGGCGGTGATGACTCTGCAAAGATCAGTACCGGGAAAGAAGGTGCAGTACTCTCTGAGCACCCCAACGTCCCATTCCTTGGTCTCCTTGAAATCTCTCCAGTCGATAGTGATATCCCAGGCGAGCCGGAAGGGATGCTTGATGATGACCATGTCGCTAGCTAGCTTGAGCACAACCTGCAGCTCCTTGGACTTCTGTGGGCCAGGAGAGAAGACAAGAAGGCGGTCGTAGCAATGCTGTAGGAGCTTCTCCTCGTACTGTCGGCGAGCGTCGTCGTCGGTGGACCAATTGATGATCTCACGGTAGATTTGACCCAACCTACTGGCACCGAGGACCTCGCGCCTCACCTGGATGGTGACCTCATTAACCCTGGCGCCAATTCTGGTCCTCCTCTCCCCGATGAGGGTATTGACCTGCTTCCTCTCGTGGACCTCGAGGATCTTGGCGATGGTCTCGTAGGTCTCTGCAGGGCGGGTGCGGCCCTCGACTGCAGGATAGACAGGACTGTCGGGAAGGGTCAGGCCAAGGGCGTCCACGTATTGGTGGGGATCGCCATGAACGCGGGCAAAAGCGACAAAGTCGTCGACAGTCTTCTGGTACTTGTAGGTCTGTTCAGAATGTCTATAGTTCTCGGCGAGTCGGACGGTGGCGTTCTGGTATGAGGCCAGCTTCTTCCCACCCTGCCTCTCATACAGCTTGACCAGGCCCTGCCATGCTGTAGTGTCATTTGGCTTCAGGTTTGCAGCAGTCTCGTAGGTCCTCTCAGCCTCGTCCAGCCTGTCTTTCCTGTCGAGCGCAAAGGCCAAGAAGACGAGAGCGTTGTAGTTTCCGGGCTCCTTCTGGAGGAATTCCTGGGCTCGTCCAATGGCATCATCGAATTTCTGTTGCTTGATGGCATCGTTGATGGCCTTGAGGGCCGTCTTGGATGTTGACATGGCGGCGAAAGAGGGTGAGGGGACGACTTGGTGGTATTGGGGATGATAGAATGAGAGTCTCAGCAGGCAAGCAGGCTTCTAGGCCGGTCTCCTTGTCGTCGACCGATCGTCATGCACGCCCTCACTTCAGCTTGCTTTGGCGACTCTCGCAGCCCACCGTCAGCCCGAGCTAGCTTGTGCCCCCGTTTGTTGAGGGATACCGCAACACGATTCTCACGGGAAAAGCAGATTGCCTTTTGGACGTCGATATATTGTAGCGCTCGTTGGCGACGTGTATGCTGGATGAAACACGACGCAGTTCAGAGCAACCAAGCAAGGCTTTACCAGGCACTCCAGGGTGCTTCCGGGTGCGAACGTACCTAGGAGGTAGGCAAGGTACTGTGTGGGGCCAGGTGTACCGTACTCCGCACCGGCTAGTACTATGCACTAGGGTAGCAGCCTTATCGCGATAAGCCAAATATTTCGTAGGTCCCTTGGAAAATTTTCAAGCCTTTGGCCGGCGGATACTGCTTCCCTAAGGTATACGTTCATACATATTCACATTCTGCAGCGACAACTTGCAGCCGCTAGCTCCCCTTACACCAGCGGCGGACCTGCCGTCTTCTTGTGTCTCGATATGGAATTGAACCCTGCGAAACGGAGAAAGCTGGACCATCAGGCTTCGCACCGCGAGCATGAACAACCCACCTCGAAGGGCGCTGCGGCTCTCGATGCTGCTGCGACCGCAGGCACATCTCGACCAGGCGCCTTCATCCTGCAGACCCAAGAGCTGTTGGATGAGGTGCGCTTAGACCATGACAAGGCCTTTCCTGATGCCGATCACCTGCTTCACCAAATCAAGTCCACCATAGCAGCCATCAAGCCTCAGGGCCCTACTCATGTAAGCCCCCGAGTTTAAAGAATACTCCAGCATTTCCCAGGCCCTGCCTTACCCGCTCTGACATCGTTGCCTGTGCAGATCCTCCAAGCCGCCACCATCCTCGAGAAGAGGCACGGTGTCCTCGTCCCCTTTCCCGACCCGAGACCTCCTGAGGGCTGTCCCTACAAGGTCTCCTATGCCAAGCCGACCCAGTTCAATGTCGTTGGAAGCTATGTCTCTAAGACGATGGTCAAATCGCAGGGCCGCCGCGCTATTGACATGATCGTCGAGATGCCCAAGGACATCTTCCAGGATAAGGACTATCTTGATCTACGCTATTTCTACAAGAGGGCCTACTACCTTGCTGTATTGTCTACTGCCATCCGAGATGCCATGGCGAAGAGCACCTCGGTCTTGTACGGGTATTTACATGGAAACCATCTCCTCCCAGTCCTCGTCCTTACTCCGGAGCTCCCAAGCAAGGCATCCGAGAAACGGTCGCAGCCGGGATATCAGATACGGATCATACCCTGCGCTCCCGAGGGGCTGTTCCCGCGACACAAGCTTCTGCCCGCCAGCAATTGCATTCGATCATCTGGGGCCGGGAGTCCTGCGGAGATGTCGACGCCTTTCTACAACTCCACCTTGAAGGCCGAGAGCTGCTACCTCTCCTATCTCAAGGTCATCCGTCAGGCGGAGGAGTCTTGTCCTGCATTCAGAGATTCCTGCATCCTAGGCCATGTCTGGTTGCAGCAACGTGGATTGGGAGGATCAGTCTCTCAAGGCGGCTTCGGCAATTTTGAATGGTCACTACTGACTGCCCTTTTGCTCCACGGTGGATGCAGGAAAGGAATGGCGGCTCTGTCCTCCTCCCTTAGTAGCACTCGAATTTTCAAGGCAGTCATCCAAATTTTGGCAGCGGCCGACCTTGATAAGAAACCTCTCATCCTTGGCTCCGCCAAGGAAGGCGTCGATGCCGCCAAGGAATCCGCGCCCGTCATATTCGACGTTCCACGACAGTTGAACATGGCCTACAAGATGAGTTCGTGGTCGGCATCTTTATTGCAACACTATGCAAAATGGACGCACACGTCTCTGGCCGATGAGGACGCAGACCAGTTCCACTCTACGTTCATTACAAAGGTCGATTCACCTTTTCAATGCTTTGATCTTCTCTTCCGTATCATTCGAGACCACACAGAGGCCGACGTACATCCGACTGAGTATCGCGGCGATTCCTGGGGGCACTGTGACAAGGTTGCCAGGGTTCTGAAGAAGGCGCTCGGTGACAGAGCGCAGCTTGTACACCTCCAGAGTATCGAAGCTGCTGATGACACAGCCTGGGATCTCAGATCCCCACCGGCCGTTAAATCCTCTCCCATTCTAGTTGGTATCATCTTCGATAGTGCCAACGTGGTACGACAGGTCGACCATGGACCTACTGTTGATGAGAAGGAGGCTGCCAAGAAGTTCCGTCAATTCTGGGGAGAAAAGGCGGAGTTGAGACGCTTCAAGGATGGGAGCATCCTTGAAAGCCTGATCTGGACACAGACCTCGCCATCGGCGCTTTGCGAGGAAATCATCAGGTACATTCTCAAGCTACATCTACACATACAGGATGAAGACCTGCACTTCCTCGGCAAGGGCTTCTTTGCTGTCGTGCCCGTCAAGTCTTCAGATACGCCCTCGTTTCAAGCTGCCAGACAGGCGTTCACTGTCTTTGAGCGGGATCTCCGTAGCTTGAGCGACCTGCCGCTTCAAATCCGGCAAGTTGCAGCCACAGCACCTGAATTACGATTTGCATCCGTTCGTCCGCCACTCGATGCCTCGAAAGGCACAGCCCAGCCCATGGACACCACCATCTACTTTGAGGCATCGGGTAAGTGGCCTGACAACTTGGCTGCTATTCAGCGTACGAAAGTTGCCTTCCTTCTGAAGATCGGTGACACGCTAGCAGAGTCAAAGCCCGGAGTGACCTGCCGGGTCGGACTGGAAGATGCCCGGGCGGAGGTCGAGAATCCGGCATACTTGGACGTTTCCTACGAAGAAGGCGCTACGTTCCGATTAAGAATTCATAGCGACATGGAAGAAAGTCTACTGGACAGACAGACCAAGGACAAGAGTCTCGATCAGCGGGTACGAGCCCAAGGGGCACAGTTATTGGCCTCCTTCAAGTGGCTATATACACACTTGCCGCTCCACACGCAAACAATCGCAGCGTTCTGCATTCGTTTTCCTGCGCTATCCCCAACAATTCGTCTGCTCAAGCAATGGTTCGACTCTCATAGGCTTTCCTGCCACTTCCTAGAGGAGATGATAGAACTGTTGGCCTTGAGGGCCTTTTTGGAGCCTTACCCGTGGCAAGCCCCGTCCAGTGCCATGACGGGATTCTTGCGGACGTTGCAATTCCTGTCAAGATGGGATTGGCGGCTGGAGCCGTTGGTTCTGGATCCCTCTGGCACACTGTCAGGCCCAGAACGGTCCGCCATAGAGACCAGACTTGAGGCTTGGCGCAAGATCGACCCGGGCATGAGCCACACAACACTCTTTGTTGCCACATCTCACGATACATCCGGAACCGCCTACACCATCTATGACGGGCGTCCATCCCCGTCCAAAGTCGTCGCTACGAGGATGACGACTTTGGCAAGATCAGCATGCAAGCTGGTGAAGGATAAGAGCACAGATCTTGTCCCCAAAGTCCTTTTCCAGCCTTCTCTCAAGGATTATGGCGTCATCATCCATCTCAGCAGCAAAGTGTTCAAGAGTATCAGCTGCGGTGATGACGGGACCAAGCAATCTCATTTCAAAAACTTAGATGGACGGACAGGGAAGATGGTTCAGCCAATCGTGCAGCAACCCGCCAGAGCTTTGCTACAGCAGCTGAATACCTTATTCTCGGGGCCCCTGCTTTTGTTCCACGGGGCGCCAGATGATGCGGTCATTGCTGGAATCTGGAATCCCCAAATCCAACGACGCACTTTCCGGGTCAATTTGCCCTGCTCATTCCGACCTGTCGGTCCGGAGGATGGCGACGAAGCGCAGGAAGGTGATGAAGTAGTCGAGGTGAATCGGGATGGCATCATCGCGGAAATCGCGAGGATAGGTGGCGATTGCATAGAAAGGATCGAGTTGCCAAAGCGGTCCTGATTGGCTTACAATGCACACACTACTTTGCGCATATCAAACGAGTGTAAGAATTTCACCTTCTTCAATGGCACTGATGACCACAACTTAACAATACCTCCCTCCGGCTTGTCTTCTGTCAATTAGCTTGGCATGCTCAAGGGTTCTGGGTACGTTCACATATTGTTGTATGATCATTTAAGCATCAACAATGTACACTGTCGCGGGACTTTGGAAAAGATTGTATTGGGCCTAGCAAGATGGCCAAAATGCTGGCTCGGGTCAACTGGGAAATGAACGATTGCTCTCCAGTTGCAATTTTCTCATGAGTAGCTGCATGGAACGGTATCCTAACTCGGTTTCTGTCCATGTGCCATCACATCACATTTTCAGACTTTCTGCTGTCGAAGACACGGAGAGCCTCCTCCGCAGCCTTGACACCACTAAGGGCCATAGCTCCAAAAGTTGGACCTGAGAGCGTCAACAGGCCGGTTTCACAAAGGTTCGTGGTCCGGACAAAGGGGGGGAAGGGTCTCACCCATGCGGTTGGCACCGTCAATTTCGGACAGCTCCATTCCCCCGACGATAAGACCGGGAACGATCTCACGCGTGCCCTTCACGATAGCATCCTCAGCAGATTGCATATCGAGACCTCGCATGCCACCGAGTTGATTCAGCTGCTTCATGCTGACAAGGCGTTTGACCGAGAACGCACCAAAGGGTCCGTCGTGACCGGTGGTCGAGATCACGACCGGGGCGTTGATGGTGTTGGGGTCCATACAAGACTGGTCATCGTGATGCATCGACACTAGCGTCCAATTCGTAACGACCCCCGCAATGCGCATGTCAGTGCCGGCACCAGCCTCGCGGCGGGTGATCAGATCCTCGACTGACGTGGCGTTGAACAGCTTGATGTTGGGGAACTGTAGCACTTTGGACAGGATGGTAGATGTAAACAGCGCGGCGTGCTTGACGACGACAAAGTTTCCTTCATCCTCGAACGGCACGCCGAGGTCAGTCAGGAAGGCATCGGCCGGCTTGCGCATAACCATGGCAGAGAAGAGCTGGCCGCCCAACCAGGCGCCCCCGCCAGGGGCCACGCCAGCCTCGATAATGGCAATCTTCAAGTCCGGGCGCGCCTTGCCCAGCATGTACGCGGCGCTGAGACCACAGGAGCCGGCGCCGATGATGACGATATCGGACTCAGTGTAGGTGTCCAGGTCGGTAAAATAGCGCCTGGTCATGGCCCGAGACACCTGGCTCTCCCGGATGGGCGAGAAGGTGAAGGCGTCCCATTGGCCAAGCGTAGCATGAATGGCCTCGCTGCCCAGGTTGGTCTTGTTCACGCCCAGCTGGGCAGAGCTGAGCTCAGGCGAGCTGGAGATGGCAGAGGGTGCCATTTTGTATCTGCTAGCGTTAGTTGCAAGCACTGATATGCAGACTGGGCGAGGGTAGAGCATGATCCTTCCGCTGGTATTATCCAGATCAAGTTACAAAGGCCGTATGATCTCAGCCGCCCTCCTCGCACTGCCGTTGTCGTCCTCAGCCGGCCCTTAGGGCCTACATGGAGGACAACGGCAATGCGTGGAGATTAGCACCGGCTCATAGCTCTTTGAATTTACCTGGAGAGACATCATCTTGTGATGGCATGACCACCGAAAGGCTTCATAGCTTTATTGGCGGAGGGCATTGTGTACCGAGCAATTGGTTTGCTCTTGTGCGAATGTTAGCGGCTCTCTTGCTCAAAGCATTGCGGGTTAAGCAGGTGAGTGACGCACTCGAACCTAGCTATGCCACCGTTCTTGGTACTGGAAATTCGTGAGATGTCTCGATAAGAAAAAGCTCTTGCGGAATGTAAAAGGTGGAACATGCTGCCACGAGCGAGCGGGGTAGCTTCGTCATTTATGTATGAGCTGCTCTGTACGACCCCCCCCCCCCCTCAGGGATGGAGCTACTGCGTTGCTCCGCTCGCGGCGTCTTAGGCAGACGATCATCGTTGGGTATGACGATATGACTGCTGTATGTAGACGATTCGGAATGAGGGGGGCGGGTCATATGCATTTTGAAGACTTCGGGTTACATCTCACCCTCTCGGACTCCCAACCAGCTGCTTTGACAACGCAGACATTAGTGTTACGCCTGGGACATGTACATTGTGTGTGCGCCACTTGGGTTGAGCAATTCGCTTCGTGGGCCTGGAAGGGACCTTTAGCGGTGTCTCGACTGGGTGACATCGTGGTTCAAGCACAGTAATGTACTCCTTCGGTGTACTGTAGTCTCCTCAGGTGATGATTACGTCGCATGAAGGGCTGCGATCATTGATGCCTGGCCACTCGGCGACAGAATTGCGAGCACCCATTTTGCTGAGTCAAGGCTTTGCAGTGGGTTATGCGAAACATGGTTCCAAGGACTGCACCAAAGAAGAAGAAGTATTCGCGAACATATATGACCCTGATTGGATTTATACTATACTCGAAACCTTTGATTGCTTCAACTAGGTGTCGAGAGATATAATGCCCTGAACAAAACCACCGCTATCTGGCCAACTATTCACCCGTCTTTCCTAACCAGTCCGACGCAGGCGCGATACACAAACGAGTCAAGGTCGAAGGGAGAGGCTGATTAAGCGATATGTGCTGTAGAGGTCCTGAGGCGGGAAAACGCGGTGCAGAACAAGAAGATAATACGTGAGGCGGTGGGGACAGCGGAACGCCCTGCTCTGCCCCACAAGGGGCTGTAGGTGCTATCCAGTAGGCAGGGCCTTCAGAGACGTATGTTCAGAGATACCTCTTTTGCCTTTCCCAGTCCAGTCCAGCCCTGCCTTTGGCTATCGATTTACTCTCGAGTCCATCTCGGATAAGCACAAGTGCGATCGAGAGAGAGGGTTAATGGAAGAGCCCAGTGCAGGAGGTTGGAAGCAGAGGAGTTACTGTGGAGGGACGGCATGACGGGCTGTGTTCAACCCGAGGAGGCCTAGTTTATATTGTTAGAGCTCAGATGGAATGTACTCGGACGCTGAGGCAGAGATGAGGCCGAGAGGGGTCAGGGCAGAGGCAGGCGTGCAGCAGAGGTGGTGGTGGTGGTGGTGGTGGAGGAGGCGGAGGCTGTCGATACGCACGGAACGGATGAAAAGCAGGGCCGTGATAGGCGAGCAGACCTAGGCTCGGACAGGCTAGGTTGATAACGTAATGGGACGTTTCATGGTGCTAGCGTAGTAGGGGAAGGGAAGGGAGGATGCGATGGCGAGGATCGTGTTTGTTCCTAATAGGGAATCTGTACGTGGACATAAGCTTCGTAGGAGGAGGGAGTACTGGATCGTAGCCTGGACGGTGACATCGACAGCTAGTCGTCAGCGATGCTGCCCAGGAGGTTGAAATTTTTTGGTGGTAAAGTCACAACGCGGCACAAGGCACTGACGTGGACGTGATTGGAGGTACAATCCAGGCTCGAGGAGATGTCGTCAGATGGCCTAGGCAGAGAGGGCCAAACACGAGCAGGGGCGACGCCATGAGGGTACGGATGCGGAAGCAGGGCACCCAGGGTGCTAGCATGGGCAGAAGTTCATGATGCCCGGTAGCAACGGTATCCGGATGACACGAGAGCCGTCCAGGGTCGCGGCGAAGAGGACGCCGTGCATGAAGACGGAGAATGTCGCGAGACGAGCATGGAAGATGTGGCGGGCGTCCTGTTGAAGTGATCGGGGCGGATGGGCATCGGTGGCCGGCCGAGGGTGAAGCGTGAGCCGCACAACGAGGACATGCATGTATGTGCGTGTGTAAGTCGTCATGTCCACAGGAACACCGGCTAAATACCAGAAGAAGTCAGTCAGCATAAGGTGGACGACATCCCTCGGCAGGGCCCGCTTTCTCTTCCCTGGTCGCCCCGGTTCCGGGCTCGCCGCCTTGCTTGCATGATGCATCCACGCTGCACGGCGTCGGAACCTGCACTTACAGGCCCCTTACATTTCTTCGATATAGCCACCACGTCCAATCCATCCCCACCACCTCCCAACGCCCTTCCCAATCATCAATCATCCCCTCCACAGGCCTTTCTTCCACTGCCTTGGCCCGCTGGGGGGGTTCGGTATATACACACTCTGAAAAGCTATCTGTGTCACTAAACCGAGCACGCCTGCACTGGCCGCTCCATATAGCAACATCCCATGGCAATGACGTTTATGTATGTGCTAGCACCATCATTTCATCCTCAACAGTGAGACTCAACAGAAGGGCTGACGGCAGAGACAGAATGCGGCTATGATCGGTGCCCAGAACTAATCTGACCCCATCTACCACAGACTGTCCCCGGTGGCCGTCAGATCGAGGGTATGGCTTTGGGTTCCCTGGTATGGCTCTCACTATACTAGGGCCTTGTCCTCAAGGCTCGCTTCGTGCTCTGCCTCAACCTCCGTGTCGTCGTTGGCGTCAACGTCAGTTATCGGACCTCGTTAGTCAGGTTACTGCAGGATGGTGGTACTGCCCGTGCATGAGACACGTGCAGACCCGCGGGCACTGTACGAAGCTTGCAGCCTGCAGCTCAAGGCCGGCCTCGAGTCTGGCCACCATAGACACGATGCTTCCTGACCGTGCGCATCGTCTCCATCGTGGAGATCCTCCGCCATGGCTCGGCTCCACCTCGAACATGAGCACTCACAGCACCCGTGGCTGAGATCTGGAGGCCTGACTCCACACTCCTTCGTTGGACAGACCCTCGTTTCGTCTTGGTCTGCAATTTGGGCTGCCCGTCTCGTGCCACCATTACCGCGCATCTGCCGCACTCGTCTGAATGCGTCCACCTCATGGCTTACACGCACTGCCACATGTCTCATCGATCGTGACAGCCATTACTTGCAGCTTCTCGTCTACCACGAGGTTACTTCTTCGGCATCTTCCCAATCCAGCTTTATGGCTAATCTGGGAGCCCCTTCCTCGGTTTGCTCGTCTACTCTGGTTGGCTGCCGAACCGCAGGTCCGCGTCGTGACGTCTGGCATTTGCCTCTTATGCGTACACCTCACGGAGCGCTGTCCATGCTTCGTGATCTGCGTCGGCATCATGACAATGCCACTTTCCACCCGACTGTCTTTGTGCTGTGGAGATTGTGCGGTTCAGATGCACCTTGCCGCGGCCTTCGCATCGCAGGATCGTCCCATGGGATTAGTCCTTCCTAGCCCATAGTGGGCGCCTTGTGTTGATTCACTCAGTATGAGTCTTGTCTTCCGTCATCTTATTACCTGCAATCAAAACTTGACTCTGTCCACCACCTAGTGGCGTCCCCCCAGCGCTACAGGTCCGCCGTCGACACAGCGGTCGCAGCGCATAGAATCGTTTCCTCGGAGACAAAGCTCGTGATGCCCGAGACATAACGATGGCGATAATATCCCATGGCCTCGCTCTCTGCTATAAAGTAGGTTCGGTCGTCGATATACCTCCGTCTCGACCTTCTCGACGGTGCTGGACGGCGCCTAACTTGTGTCTCTCCTTCTTGCCCGTTGTCTCTTTCTTTAACTCACCCTGCCCGGCTGGACTCACATCTGTCCTTCCTTTCTTTCTTGTTACGGCTTTAAGCAGTGGCCATGGGACTCGGCCGACTCGCCGGGCTGGCTTCAGCCGGATTGGCTCACCTGGCCATGGCTGAAGACCTTCTCTTCTACGACAGCATGACCTATCAGGAGTACGCCCAGGCAACTACCGTGCTGGGTTATACAGGTGAGATCAACCATTTCCAAGTAGGCATCTGCTCGTACTTGGCTGACTCCTTTGTCACGGCAGCGCACGTCGCAACTCCGGAGGAATGGAACAGCTACACCACGGCGGATTTCGCGAACTACAAAGCTATCATCATCCCGGATCCAGACTGTGGCTCAGTCTCAGACATTGACTTCTTGGATGCGACGAAAGCGGTCTGGAGCCCTGCTGTCATGGGCAATATCATTCTCATCGGCACTGACCCTGGTTTCCACTCCTCAAGCAGACCCGGTGCTTTGACACTCATCGACGACGGCGTCACATTTGCCGCTTCCGGTAATGGAACCGGCCTGTACTTTGCTTTGTCTTGTTACTACGATGCAGTCGATGCCGCTACCGTGAATTCTCTCTCGTACTTCGGTACTATTGACGTTCGGGGAAATCTGGCTTGTTACAACGACGCTCACCTGGTCGCGAACTCGTCTGCATTGGCTAGTCTCGATGACTCGGCTCTGAGCGACTGGTCTTGCAGCGTCCACGAGGTTTTCACTGACTATCCAACAACCGGTCTCTTTGGTTTCGAGCCGCTTGCCATCGCCGAGGATGCTACGGGCGCGGGCCTCAAGGACTTTGCCGATGGCACCACTGGAATTCCCTATATTATCGTCAAAGGCGCCACGCCAGCCGGCTGTGGTGATGGCGTTTGGGATTCGACCCTGGGGGAAGAATGTGATGATGGGCCCCTGAACGGGACACCCGGGAGCGAATGCTCATCATCCTGCAAGTGTCTGTCCGGCTCAATCTCCCCGGGTGTCTGCGGGAGTAATGGCACAAGTTCCAGCTCATCCTGGCCGTCTACTTCACCAACATCGTCAGCACTTACTTCCACAAATTCGAGGTACGATGCCCCTGTGGTCTGATGGTCTGCTTATCAAACTCATGATTCTGACCATCAAAGCTCCACGCCCCTCACGTGGCCGACGAGCTGGTCATCCACTTGGCCAGCAAATTCAAGGTATGCTTCCCCAACCCAGGACGCCGTGCAGCAACCACCGGGCTGATCATTGTGAAGCTCAAATGCCTTGCCTACACCTACTCCATTCTCTAACTCGAGGTGAGAAGACGTTGCTTGGAAGCGTGTCAAGATTCGATGACTGATCTTCTGCACCAGCTCTCTGGCGCCTCCACCGTCGTCCTCGCCACCGATCTTTTCAAATTCAAGGTAGGTGGTGGCTTGACACTGCCTTGAACCACTTGGCTTATGAATTCACAGCTCGGCTCCCGCCGCGACAAGTTCTGTGTTATCTTTAACTTCGGCTTCAGTTCCTGTTTCCTCTCTGCCAAGCATCCCAAGTATGACATCGCTAAGTCCCGCCGCAGGTACATCCACAGAAAGGTGAGCAAAGCCCTTCCACCTCTTCAAGTATGCGGTACAAATTTGACACAGGTGCAGCCTGGAACCCACAGTGTCGACGGGGTCCGTTTCTGCGGCACTGGGCAGCTCAGGGTTAGTGAAACCTCTCGTCTATTCTCACATAAGACTGACCGCGTTCTCAGCGTTGCCACGCCGTCATCTGCCATGACGATTCCGAGCGGGAATATCACATCAGCCCTGCAAGGGACCTCATCTGAATCCCCAGTCTCGTCGTCCTCCGCTAGTTCTTGGAACTCAAGGTATGCCGTCAAGCTGCTCTGAGCGATCTCGGGTTGAAACTCATCATGAAGAAGCATACTCCCCTCGTGGACACCGATTCCAGCAGGCTCAAGGTGAGGTTCCTTGTCTCATGTACAGACTAAGCTCCTCTGACACAACAGCAGCCCGGCTTCGTCCAGCGCCGTCTCTGTCTCATTCTCAATGGCGTCTCCACCCCCTAGCTCTTTGGAGAGCAGTCTTGAGTCGACAGGTGCCTCATCGACATTACTGGTGTCATCTCCCCTAGCCTCTAGGTAAATGCAGTCTGTAACTCAAAATTGTCCCGGCCTCACTAATCTCGCGCGCAAGCCCTGGCCCTTCGAGCTCGTCTACTCCTGCCTTGTCCACCCGGTCTGCTCCCTTCTCAACGGCGCTAGGGAGCAGTACGGTGGCTGTGAATGGTACACTTTCATCAGTTAGTTCAGCGCCGTCATCTGCGCCTTTCACGAACTCAAGGTTAGTTGAGACAGGGAGGGGGGGAGAGAACAGCCTGAAAGATATGGAACGGGTCTCAGCATGTAATTACAGTGCTGACTTTCAATACAGCGAAACATCTGCCAACTGGCCTTCGCTACCACTTTCCACTGGCGTTCCAGTCTTGCCAAGCTCGTCCTCATCGGGGGTCAACCCATCATCAACAACGAGGCCGGAGACGACGGAGATTGTACTCTCCTCCCCTGCCTCCAGCTCAAGCTCTATTATGCTCCCGACGGGATCATCTGGCCTATCATCAGGGAATTGGAGGTAAGCGAGAATGACAATACCAACAGCACATGCAGAATTCCCTAATCATCAATGATTGTTTGTCTAGCTCGATCCCAACTCCCTCTGTCTCAGGCAGTGGATCTTCCGCTGTTCCAGTTGGCAGTTCATTGTCCGAGCCAGTTGCAAGCTCCCCAACTTCAATGCTGGAAGCCTCGAGTATTTCTGTCTCGGTGACTAGGTAAATAGATTCCCATGGGCTTCACTGTTCTATCGTACTTATGGCCTGGTAGCTTGACTGCGACTCCTCCAACCGCGTGGCCATCTCCTTTCAATAGCACCTGGCCTGGCTCTTGGCCCTCGACATGGTCGCTTCCCTGGGGGTCATCTTCCGAGTGAGTCACACCCCTCCCGTCTAACTCGAACTTATCTCATACTCACATCTATCAATACAGACCGGAATCTTCATCATCAAGTAGTGGGCTCCCTGTGGCAACATCTAGCGTTGGCCCTGTATCATCGCCCACTAACTCCAGGTGAGGACAGGACCTGATATATAATTAACACCTACATTACTAATATTGTAAAGCACTGGTGCTGGTGTGTTGTCCTCATCTGCTGCTCCATCAATGGGGCTGCTCCCATCAATTGCCAATGTCAGGTGTGTTTTGACGGTATCAGCTGTGTTGCGATGTACTAAGCTCATACAACCAGCTCCTCCACCATTTTAGGCATCACATCCACATCAATCGTGCCAATGCCCTCAGTATCCGTGAATGGCTCGAGGTGAGTTAGAAGGGACGTCATCTCTGGTATCTATAAGCTAGTAACTTACCGGATCAATATAGTAGCTCTGTCGCATCTACAACTAGATTCACGAGCAGCTTCACAACTATCATCGGCACCAGCGTCTTGACGACGCAGATCACAGACTTGATGACTACAGAGGCCACGACAGTGTAAGAGAATACCGACCCCCGGTATATCTGGTTATTTGGTGACCGATGCTCTGCATGGTCAGCTCATGAGTCCTGTATCGTTGCTGACGAATGTAAGCAGAACTTGGCCGCCAGCCTCATCAGCTCTCTCGGGTCTGTCCTTGAGCTCAAGGTGCGCAAAGTAGATCATGTTTTACTCACCCTTGGATTCATAATGCTGATGGTCAGAAAAGTCCCAAAATGTCGTCCTCATGGGCGCTATCCGCTGGGCTGTCATCATCGAGTGTTGCATCGTGGAACATCACCCCCTCCGGAAGTCCCATATCAAGCTCTTCTTCGTCGAGTGCTCCAGCATTTGTATCAACCTTCTCAATTGCTCCATTTTCCGGCTCAGCCATATCCTCGTCCTCGGAGCTAGCATCATCTAGCTTACCAAGCTCGAGTCTGTCATCTTCGGGCTGGCCACCTTCAAGCACTTCTCCACCGGTCCCGTCTACTTTGAGCAGTATGTTGTCTAGCCTAAGCTCAGCGAGTACTTCTGAACCGATTCCTACCTCATCGGTAGTGTCGGCTACAGCGCTACCATTTCCGAGCTCGCCGTCCTCGGGCTGGCTGTCCTCGGGCATACCTTCACCAAATGCTACGTCGTCTGGGATCTTGTCGCCAAGCTCTTCATCATTGAGTACTGGAACGTCAGAAGGTCCATCTTCAAGCGCTACTGGATCAATATTGGATTCTTCAAGTGGTTCTTCGCCGGGCGGACCGCGCTCATCATCAGCGCCGTCATCCACCGAAAAGACTTCATCCCTTCCCTTAAGTCTCGGTCTACCATCCACCATAACTAGGAGCGTCGTGACAACGATTGCTACGAATCGCTCGACTTCCCAGGTGACAGACCAGACAACTACCGTGGTCGAGACCCTGACCTTGAGCTCATCGACTACATCGGCAGCGGTCTCTGCAACGGGTTCCAGCAGCGGCGTCCTGACAACGCATATACCGACGACATTCACCAGCAGCTATGTCACAATCGTCGCCACCAATGAGTCCACGGCGCAGATTACGGATCTTACAACCACCGAAGTCACTGTCGTTACCCTCAGCTCATCCACCACGGCACCAAGTAGTGGGAAAGGCACAACGACCGGTCCTGTTGTTTCTTCTTTATCCTTGCCCATTATCTGGCATAGCGGCTCCGGTACGACTGGCTGGAGCGGTCCTGAATCGACGACAGCCACAGTTCCGTCATTGAGTGCTGCATCCATCTTGTCGAGCCCTGCACCATCCTCCTTGCCTTCTGGCACGAGCAGCTTGGCCACATTAAGTTCATCCGCCTCTAGCTATCCGGCTGCTGGGATCTCATCGACGGCTGGGTCTGAACCAGTTTCCTCGTCTGCTGAGACCTCACCTGCCCTACCGACTGAAGTTTCATCATCTCCGTCTTTGCCTTGGCCATCTCTCGTGCCACCTGGACGGTCTTCCAGTGCACTTATTTCTACCAGCTCTGGCCTGTCCTCGGTGCTGATATCCTCAACGTCTGGGGCACCAATGGCTTCAAGCACTGGCCCTGAGACCACATCCGGAAGTAACAAGCCAACATCCTCTGGCGTCTCTCCTGAAGCCTCTTCGCTATCGAGTACCGGCAAGCTCAGCTCCAGCGTCGGCTTGAGCTCCCCATCTTCAGCAAGCAGCGCATTGTTAACAGGCCCGGCGGCTCAGATCTCCAGCTCATCGGTGCCTGGGGGTGGCGGCAGCTCCGTGGCGACCACCAGTAATGGCAATCCTTCATCCTCCACAGGATCAACATTGCCTGCTACGACGGTTTTGAGCTCCTCTTCAAGGCCGGCTTCACCCTCGCTCAGTCCCTCGGTATCAAGCTCAGAGAGCGAGACAACCATGCGCGGGTCGAGCTCATATGCTGTAAGTGAGCACTGGCGTCTGCCCAACGGGTGTGACATGGCTGGCTAACACGAGAGTAGATTCTCACGTCAACGCCTTATTCCGCCAGCGGAGGAATCTCGAGTCTCGCGCCAGAGTCGTCATCATCGTATCAGGGGTCGCCTTCGTCGAACGAACTTACCCCAACTCCCTATGGATCCCCCAGGATGACCTCAGAAGCCTCAGAAGCCTCAACGTCTCTAGCCAGCGGGGGTTTGAGCAGCACAGCCGGTGTACCGGACCTTGATCCGACATCTGGTGTCCCCACAACCTCCCCAGTCACCGGTTCCGTTGGCAGCTCGGCCTCGACAACCGGTTCGCCATCCGCTTCCGGTGGCAATACAGATAGCTCTACAAGCATCCTAGGACCCTCTGTCTCCAGTTCTATGCTTACAGGCTGGCAACAATCCTCCATCGCCTTGGGATCGTCCTCTATCTCGCTTTCCGGCGGGGACCTATCAACAACGGCTGGGACAGGGCCTGTATCGCTCTCGCTCGAGACAGGCCCTACTATTTCAAGGCCCATGAGCACATTTTTGACAAGTTTAGGGTCTGCAAGCACAACCTCAGCGTCACTCCTTGGCGCGTATAGTTATCCTGACTCTTCCCCGGTGCCGGCCACGACTTCCCCCTCGTCCGGTGCCAAGTCAACGGATGGGTGCGACCGATGGGTCGGCGTGGAAGTCATCATCATGGTTGATGAGGTCGAAATGTGCCCCGAGGGGCAAACTGGTAAGTTTGCCTGCCCGTGAGAATGGGCCTCGCAAGTTGACAAAGATCACAGTCACGACAACATCGACTGAGACGTATGAGATGCTGACACGGTCCATCTGCGCCACGTCGGTGCCCAACGTCCCGTGCTACATCTGTGCCCTCGGAATGCCATCTGACGCCGACCTAGTCACAGTCACTGTGGTAAGTCTCAGAGAGCTTGGCACATGCAGAAAGCCCTCCGCTGACGCGTCATCACAGACCAGCAATACCAGGTCGCCCGACCCTGAGCCCACCCTTGCCGTCCAGATGTGTGAGACCTGCGAGCGCGCCGTCGTGAAGACGTCCGTTCCTGGTTTCCAAGTCGGAGGCAGATGCTACGGCTGCGCGGCTTCCTCGGGCGTGGAGACATCGACAGCGACGCTGATACTCTCCGACGTCGAGACCATCTCCATGCTGTCAAGCTACCCGACGGCGATGGCCTCGTCCATGGGCGCCGGTAGCAGCCACCCCGGAGCGGTGGGATCCCTCACCACACGGACCCCCACTGCGGCGTCGACGGGAATTGTGCCCTACGGGCCACCCAGCCCAACCCCTACCTACGTCACTGCAGGCTCGGCGCGCACCGTTCTGCATGCCGGGCTCCTCGGGTTCGTGACCGTGACCATGTTGATGCTTGCCTTGTAATCGGCGGCATGACAATCCCTTTCGACAACCTGCCCAACATCTGAACGGGCAGACCTCTGCAAGGCTCAAAGCCGTGCAATTTTTTCCAACAATTTTTTTCTTTCAATTTTTCCAATTTTTTCTTTCTTTGTTTTGGCTAGAGTGTGAGTGGTCAGTTGGTGATGACTATCTAGATTTGGACATCTCGAGAAAGGAACTGTCGAGGTACATGGAAGACGGATGTAATTATCCCTGCAATATTCTATTTCATATCCCAAGACGCCGACTTGTATTACTTCTAAACTTTTCACAACCGCGGCACCTTTCTCAACTGTGGAGCTCGTGTGTCGGCTAAGGGACAGAACCTATTAGAACGCCCAGACCGAGGACGCTGCTCCTCGCTAAAGAGTATCTAGACATCAATCTTGAGTCCAACCTCGATACGATGGGCGTTGGCAATACGGACGGAGGTTGAAGCCCGAGGCCTCAGTGTCCCGGCCTGCCCGCCCGGGATGTGTCCTCTGAGGCCGACAGCTCACCTGTTGAGCCTACCTACCTTGACAAGCTTGTATGATGCCCGTGCGGCACGAACCTAGCTGCCGGACCGCAACGCTGTTCGCCAACGGCCTGGCGTCGCTCCCGGCGCGATGGAGAGTGTGGACCGTCACGCCGTCGCACCGTCCAGGGCCGGCCCCAAAGACCAGCCTCTTTTCACCCCCGCCGCCGCCGGGCACCCTCAAACGGGCGGCCTCCAGCCCCAACTGTGGCGAATGATGGCGATCTTCCCCCACCCCCCCCCCCCCCGGCCCAGGCCGACCGCCTCATTCGGCAACTTCAGGGCTGTTTCGAGGGATGTAATTGGGTTGCTTTCATACCTTGGCGACCAGAGGGACACTGACGCCGCGTGGCTTGACCCCATATGGCCAAAACGGCAATGTGTGGCGAATGCGGTCAAGCCATGTATGCTGATACTTAGTAGTAGTAATCACGTTGGGGTGGTAGTGGCTACACCTAAGGCACCGCAACGACCAACAATAGGACCCCATGATGCCGCCCGCCCGCCGTCGGCGGTGAGTGGGAAGGTAGCATAGGTACGAAGGCCGCATGGCGGTCGGGGGGGGGGGGTGGAGGGCGCACACCCAGGGTACTCACTGCTATAGCGAGCTGCTGTGTCGCAAGGCCGGGGCCAGCGACAGCATCTAATCTGTGGCGACCTTAACGACCACACTGCCTTTTGTGTCAGTCAACAGTGCAGGCGCCTTGTCTCATTGGCTTTTGGGTGCGCGCCTAGCACCAGGGAAGGGCGAGGGAGGGCGAGGGAGGGCGAGGGACAGACCAGCGTGCCTGTGTGTGCCTCGTGGCATCCAGGGAGCCACCGTGGCAGCTGAAACATGCATATTGATCGCCCGGCCACTGGGGCTCGCGGTCGCGACGACTCTTCAACTGTCGACCATCCAGAGGTCCAGGCCAGCATCCACCCGCCCTGGGCTGTGGCTGGTGACGCTAGAGGCCCATCCCGCGTCAGAGATCAGCTTCCCTGGCGGGTACATGCCCTGCAGGTACTCACTCGGCGAGCCCCGCGAGATCTTCACTGTCCGTGACCCCGAACGCTCTAGCCCTGGCCGCTCCAGCATGGCGGTTTTGTCCCGCGCACGCCGGTCGAGTGCTTCGTTGAGGCTCTCTTGGGGGTCTCGATTCCACCCACGGCCCGGGAGGGAGGCAGCCCACGGCCCTGGGGCATCCTCCTCCTCCTCCTCCTCCTCCTCCTCCTCCTCCTCCCCCTCCCCCCTTCACCCTTCTCATAGTAAGTAGCCCTAGGTCGTAAAACCACACAGCTGATCGACATAACCCACACACTGCTGTAGCAATCGACACTTGCCACATCGGGACTCTGGACCATTGCGCGCGACACCCGGATTCGGAACCGCGGCAGCCGGCACAGCCAAGGGAGCGATCCAAAAAGTGCTGGCCGTGCGTTGTGGAGTATCCATTCACTCCTCACACCCCCCCCCCCCCCTTCCCCTCCCAACCGACCTGCTGCTCTTCGGATTATTCTCCTATCCTCGGGCCCCCACGTCTCGGTCCATGCCCAGCCCCAGACGAGCCCGGCCGGTAGGCGCCACGGACTGTCTAGACCAGATGTGGCGAGTGATGGGGGATCAGCCCATCCATGCCGCACCGCATCAAACCTTGCCCTAGCGTCCCCCGGCGAGACACAGCATGGCTGCGTGATGCGACCGCTTGGCCGCAGTGCAGCGCAGCGCAGCGCAGTTGCAGCGCAGTTGCAGCCCGCAAGGTACGCCTGACGCCAGGCCGTGCCCCCCCTCCCCCCTTCTCTCCCGAGGCCCGTCGACCGTCACCAAGTTCCACGCGGTCCTTGTGAGGGGTTGCACCACCTTATCATCAGCCTCGGAGTCCCGAGGCCGCCTGGTTTTCCCACAACACAATAGACACGAGCGAGTACGGGCGTGCGGAGGGTCAGGCATAGGGGTAGTACCTGTACAAGCCACACCGAGCTTCTCGCCGGGCCATTCCCTGTGGCTGAACGCGCAAGCCTCGCCACGTCTGATGCACTAGCCCGCCGGGACCAGGACGGCGAGCAATGCCCTCCGGTGTGGCTTGCTCTTCCCAGCCAACGACACGCTTGCGCAGGCGGCCGGCACGGCAGAGCACACGTCATCTCGAGGCCATTGGTAGACCTACGAGGGCCCCGGGGTGGCGTGACTGGCCCCCTTTGGCGGGATCTCTCATGCCGTCGACCTATGGGACCTGTGCTCGTCCAGTGGCCTGGAGAGACAAGGCTACGTACAAGACGCACTGTGGGACGGGCTCTGGCTGTCGATGGCCGCCAAAACCTCGGCACGGACGATCCGGTGGGCGCGCCTAGCTAGAGGCCATCACCGCAGTACCCCCCCCCCCCCCGTACGGTCGTCGACGTCCTTGGGCTTGTGGTGTTAACGGCACGGGTTCCACCGCAGCTCCTGGACCTCCTGGACCCAATCTGCCCCATGTCCCGAGGCCCAGTCTGTTCGACCGCGCTCATACAGCGCAGGCCTCCGGGCTGCGACTCAACCTCGCAACGGCGCCTAGGCACACCACGGTCGCCCGGACTCAGACGGGCAGCACCAGGGTAGCGTTCTGTGTAGGTAGCAGGTGAGTCCCTCCACTGTGTACGGCCGTCTTCTCTACGTGTGGGTACCTTGTCGAGGGTACTGCACTGCGCACCCGGACCAGGCATTCGCCGTGGGCAGCCTAACAGGAGAGGCGGAATGGGAAGGATGGGGATGGCAAGTAGTACCGTACATGTGGTGCTGTACAAGTATAGTGGCCCTCCACCCTCCCTTCTGAGGAGGGGCGAGAACAGTGACAGGCGAGATTACCCGTGCCTAGCGCCTCGACGTTGAGTCTTCCAATCGCGCTCCCGAGAAGGGTTCTGACAGGGACCTCTCTGAGCGGGCGCCAGGCGGGGGGGGAGGGTTTATCGGTCTCAATTTCCAGTGCATTGAGTCTAGGTACACAGCAGATTACCACGGGCATGTACTACATAGTAGCAGAAATACTGGCCGATTCTGCTTCTGTGCCGGTGCGTGCATATCTTGGAAGGGGGAGGAGACCGCAAGGAAAAGGGTTTACCGGTCCCAGATATTCATTCCCACATGGCCTAGGCGGAGATTAAGCCTGTCCGATCCACCATCTCACCCACTCTGGGCCACCTTGCCCGTCCGTGGTGTCAGGAACTGGTCTTTTCCATCAGTCGGCCCAACCAGTCGCAGGTGAGGATCGCGTTCTGACCGACGTGAGTTAACCACCAGCCGCGGGAAGAGGAACTTCAAAAGAGTGGCAGCGCGCAATCCTACCCCGGAGATGAAGCCACTAAAGGGCAACCAACGCCATCCGTGCACGGAACTGGTGAGGAAAGCACCTATACGCCTCGTCTCCCGGGGCCACATCGTAGATAGGTATCGAATGTCAATTTCTGAAGAGAAGGTTGGGGTTGAGGTGTGCGCACGAAGTCGATCCATGAGGCCCTCCGAATTCAACAAGAGGTATATCCATCACTAGAGTCTCGGTGACTATACATTCCTTCATCTTGCTTCCCCTCGGCCAGGCATCAATGCCAGCGTCTCAGCCGACCCGTCCACGTTCGTGTACAAGTAAGCACCTGCATGCCGTGTAGGACAAAACAACACAAGATGATGTTCCATGTTTTCCCAATGCCCGTGTAGATGTTTGCAGAAACCCATGCCTCCACTCGGATGCCGTCGCTCGTCCTTCTAACAAAAGCCCGTTTTCCTCGCCCTTGACAGAAAAGAAAAGGAGACTGTCCCCTCTTGGCAACAAGGAATATCCAGAAGCTGGCCCTCAATCGGGGCACTTGGTATCTCAAAGGCTGGTTGCCAACGCCGCGTATATGTGTGGTTTATATGCCGGAAAATCAACTCTCAAATGATGCGTATGCGTGTATGCTCGTGTACGTAGTGACCTTTCCGCTGCTCGGATCGATCCGTATGGTGAGGGATTACAAAAGACTTGAGTCTAAAGAGATATCATCTCGAGAAGACAAAGTGAACGCGAGGCTCCGCCTCCCACTGCCGTGTATCAATCAGAAGGTAAGCCGAAGTTCGTAGCTGGTTTGCTGCAGCGTTTGACCGGTGATTGCATCATCATCCTCCTCGCCTGGTGCATCGTCCAGGGTCATCTCCCACTCCCGCTTGACTGGCTGTTTGGGCGGGCTCAGCTCGACGATGTCGAGTGTCATATCCTGCCCCTCGGAAAGCTCCCGTATGACGTCGTCATCCATCTCGATCTCGAGCCCGTTCGGTAGCGTGTGTATAACCCGCGAAACACGGTTGACGTCGATATTCCATTTCGATGCTACGCGGACAACAAACTCGTTGAGGGTTCGTTGCATCACGTAGATGGCCTTGTGGTACTCGCGCGCCTCGGGTCCCGACGGTTTCCTCTTGAGATAGAAGCAAGCGACCGGCCGCACGGGCCGCTCTGGCGGCGGCCGGTAGGAGGAATCCACGCCGAGAGCCTCGATCCAGCCACTGAGGTTCCCTGCAACGTCCGCTTTGGCAACACGCGTTGGCTGAGCGGAGCCCTGTCGGGATGATGGGTCGGATCCGATGGCCGTGCGGTCCTGCCACGGCGCATTTGGTCCGCTGACCGACGCTGCGGAGTGGAGGGACAGTGAACTTGGGGACGGTGAGACCAGCGATCCGGTAACCGAGCTGTGCGTGCTGCGGTCCCTCCAGGCTGTGCTGTCCCGAGACTCGATCTTGGTCAGGTCGAGAGACTCTCCTGGCAGGGAGACCGGGTGTGCGTCCGGGTCGTCCAGATCCTCGCCACGGAGATATAGGACGCTGACCGGACGCGTGCTCGTGAACATGTCCTGCAGCGTCTGAAGTTTGAAATGCAGGTCCTCCTCCAACGCATTGCGAGCTCCGCCGCCCGCGCCGCCTGCAGAACTCGCCGACGACATGGACCACGTACGCTTGTGCTTAGGGGCCTTTCCGGGCCTCTGGGTGTCGACAGCTCCTTTCGACTGCGTGCCGCCAGCCCGCTTCCGCTTGCCAAAGTCTTTCAGCCCACTCTCGGCCTGCGCGATCTGCTGCTTGAGCTTGTCGATTGTCTTCTTGACGTGGGCAACGTCATTGGACAGCTTGCGCTCTGCGCCGTGGTCGCGGAAGAGCTTGACCTTGCAGTAGCATATCTCAGGCGCCTCACCCCCTGGCGATGCGCCGTCGGATGGCAGGAGGCTCGTCTTGGCGCAAAGGCGGACCGGAATACCTTTCACACCTTTGGAGTGGCTGAAGTCGGTCGAGAGGAAATTGAAGCGCACGGCCACGTTACACTCGACGACCCCGTTGACGCCAGGTGTCCAGATCACTGAAAACCCGTCGAAGGACGCGCTCTCCAGCTCGACCCTTGTCCTCTTGTCGTCGCCTTCTGCTGGCTGGCCGGCCTCGACGTATTCGACGGCCTGCAACTTGCCCCCCCTCTGATGGGCCTCGTTCGTTCCTCGACCTTCCTTCCACAGACTCCAGCAGACGCCGGGCTTCTGCCGTTGTTGGTCGTCCTCGAAAGAGACCCGCACGAAGGTCCTGAAGCGCGTTCCTGGTGCGATGGGAATGGTAGGCGTGGTGTCAAGAATGGACAGCGAATACGCCTGGCCCTTGTTGAGGTACGTGACGGGAATCTCGTCGGCGTGTTTGATCATGGCTGTCGGGGCATTCAGGGTGACGTGGAACCGGAACTTTTCCCCTGATGGGTGCATGGGCATATGCATAGCCATGCCGTACTGCCTCTGCTGAAAGCCGATCAGGGGGGACTGACCCTGGAAAGCACTGTCGATAGATCCCAGACGGGCATCGTCGGAGGGATCGGAGTCCATCGGGGAACCGTCCTGGTCCATAGTCTCGTAGCCCGTGTCCCGGTGGACAAATGTTGAAGGCGCGAAGGCCTGCTGCTGTGGATGAGGCTGGACGAAAGGATTGAACTGCGCCTGGTGGTGAAACTGGCTGGGATGCATACCAGGGGCTCCATGGTGAAAGCCACTCATGTCCACCATGGAGGGACCGGATTGCAAGGCAGGATCAGCGGTGGGCATGGAGAGGGGAGTGCCCAGGCCCATGCCGAAACTCAGCGTTGGGGTGTGCAGGTCACCAGCCTGAGGGTGATAGATGGTATTCGTTCCTCCCGGGGTCGGTGTATAGTAGCCCGGCGGCGCGTTGGCGAAGGTAGAGAAGGAGAAAGAATTCGGGTCCATCAGAGAGGGCGTGAACCTCCAGGGCTCGTTGGTGGCCCTGGGGGTGGGATCTTGGTCATGGAACACCTCATGGCCCAAAGCCGGGTTCCTTGTACCGACAAGTCAGTATCGAAGTCTCTCGTAGGCAGTGTTGTGAACGATCGGCTGCGGCACCAACGTAACCAGCCAGCCCAGAGGGCCGACGACCACCATCCGCACAGCATGTGCTGTTGTCTGCATGCGTGGCATGGCAGGGCATGGCAGGGCATGGCAGGGCAGGGCAGGGCATGGTCGAGTTGAGGGCAGGGCAGGGGCAGGGCAGGGCAGGGGCAGGGCAGGGCAGGGGCAGGGCATGGTCGAGGCGAGCCACAGCGAAGCCTCCAAGCGCGGCGCGCCTCGGCAAAGCCACAGCGCATGTCCACCTTGGGACTGCTGCACTCCACTTGCCTCTGGTAGGCTAGAGGTGAGGTAGGGGAGGGGGTGCAGTGCGGTGCCCAGAATCCCAGGCAGATCAGTACTCTCTGCACTACGAGTAGTACCGGCCACGGCCAACACCGGGCCGCGCGCCTGAAGGGACGATCTCCCCACCAGACTGAAACCGCCCGACTGGTACGGCAAAAGAACAACGATTGATCCACAACTTGACAAAAGGCCGGGCCGGTAAGGAGATGGGGCATGAAGGAAGTTGAACGTGTTAGAACGTACCTGTCCTGACCACCAGAGGCGCCGCCGGGGTTCCCAGCCGTGGCCGTTTGCGCAGCAGAGGCGGCGGCTGAGGAGCCTGATGCAATCTCCGGGAATTGTTGTCTAAAATTGGCGACGAGATCGTCGCCCGGCTTTTGCGAGCTTGTCCTGTAGACCGTGCCGATGGTGTTAGCCTGTCTCCTGTCCTGTTCTGTCCTCGATAATCATGTCCGCGCGGCCAGCCCAGCCTCGTCATCATCTCCTCAGGCCCTCACCCGTCGATCCGGTGAGGGGACTCTGGGGCAGGAAGCCCCCCGCCCCCCTCCTGGACACCAGCACACTGGGCGCCAGCATCTGGCGCAGGCCTGAGATGAGATAACGTAGGGCAAGGCCGCGACCGGGTTGCTGTGTAGGGCGTCGCATATCTCCGCGACATGGCGCAGCAGAGACCACGATGCATCAAGAGAGGCTGGGCTGGGCTGGGCTGGGCTGTCTCCGACGTGATGAGGATGGTGGTGCTGTGCTTACCTTTGGCGGAACATCTGAACTGGAACAATCTTGTGCCGTCCAAAGACAACCCCCTAGTTGAAAGTCCGACAATATGGTGGGGTTTTGGTGGTGGTTTTTTGGGGGGGGGGGGTTTTTAATTTTTTTAAATTTTTTTTTATTCTAGTCGCGTCGTCAGGTGCGCCCTGAGGGTGGCCGACGGGAAGGGGAACACGGCCAAGATAGGCCGCACAGACCACGATGGCGGGTCGTCGTCGTAGAGGATCGCGTGTTCGTGGTCGCTGTAGCGGGTTAGGTGAGGTGACGCGGACGCGAACGCTACTGGTATCAAGACTGGCGATGTCTCGGGGGCGCGGGTGGGGAGTCTGCCTCGTACGGGAATTGCTCGGTGGTCGGTGGTCAGGCGAGGAGGCTGCGGCAGCTGCGACTTCATAAATCGTGGGAGATCCCGAGGTCAAGGTCCGTACCAAGCTGCACCCTCGGAGAAGGCCCGTGGGTCGGAAGTCGATTTGGATTATGCGCAGTGCGACATGAGGCTCTTGTCGGGCCGCTGGGTCGCTGGGTCGCTGGGTCGCTGGGTCGCTGTTCTCTTCTTTCCGCCGCTCTCACTTTCGCAAGCGCTGCCGGGCTCAGGGCGGGGCAGGGCAGGGCAGGGCAGGGTGCGTAGCAGGTTGATGGCGATGCCCCGGTCCAGGGATTGTGTGCGATGAGATGTGGTCGGCGAGGCTGGTGCGGAACGGTGCAGCGTGGGCGCGAGACCTCAGCTCTGTTCAGGTCATGCGCCTGGCTGGCGTGGCTGGCTCGGGGGAGGTTGGGCCGGAGGGAGACGACAAACGAGAGACAGGGCCTGTTGGGCAGAGAGAGGGAGAGGCGTCGAAGGGAGGACGAGACGGTCGATGGAGGAGAGCAGGAGCAAGACCAACAAAGCCAGAGGGGGCTGCGCGAGATTGCGGGCGCGGCTTACAATATAATACGCGCGGGAGAGATCGTCAGGACGGGACAAGACAAGAAACCACGCGCGATAAGGCAAGGGTGGTTTCTGAGGGTTGGTATGGTATGGTGAGCGTATGGGGCTCGCTAAAAGGGTCGCGGGTAGGGCAGAGCCTGAGGCCGGCGAGGGAAAAGGGTGACAAGAAGAACAAAGAGGTCCAACAGCCAGATGCGCAACAGGAAACCCGCGCAATGTCGGATATGTATGTCTCTATGAATGAAGTCCTGTGGTAGAGAGGACGGGGTGTGGTGGGTGTGGGTGTGTACAGTGAGGTACAGTACGGTACGGTACGGTACGGCGGCTGGGGCAGAGGGGCAGGACCGGGGGGGGGGGCAGGGGGTGGCCACAGCGCCGGGGTTATTTATTGTGGGTGCTGGAGTCTTGAGAGTCCCAGATTGAGTCGAGGGCTGGCCGGGGGCCCTTTGGTGAAGGGCACTCCGGCGGCTCGGGTCTGGTAGCAGAAAAAAAGGAAAGGTCTTCTTCAGGCTGTCCCGCTGGCGTTGACCGAGCAAAAGTCCATATCCAGGAGAACAGCCTCCCGTCCTGACAGCGCCTTTGTCTATGTGGTATGGTGTATGGTGCCATAGCACCTGCTACTATGGTACTTGAGGTACAAGCCCATGGGGAGGGGAGCGCGACAGGAAAGATTACCAGGGGCTCCCGTGGCCGGGTCCAGGGGGGGGGGGGTGAGGGTATCAACGGGACGTCGACAAGAGTAGTTGCGTGCGCTACTTGCCCACAAGGTCACCGTCTTCCCTCCACACACCGTACGCCACACGGTGTAAACCTGCGGCGCGTCCACCTCGATTCACCTAGCTCTTATGGATTTGTACGGAGCGCTATAAGCAGGGGTGGCGCTGCCGTCAGGCACTGCTGCTTTGCTAACCACCCGAGGACCGCCTGGGCAGGCGGGAATGATCAGGGCGCGCACGGTAAGGGGCCCTGACATGCTCCTCCCTACGCCACCTGACCACCCAGCCGCCGACACACAGGACGGCAATACTCCGGTACGGGCGCAGGTTTTGCCTAGAATAAAAGCATCCGGCCCGGGAGGGGAGATGACATTGCGACGCGCTAGCAGCTGGGCGATGGGGCGGGCTACTCCGGCCCCCTCCAGTGCTCTGATACTGCTGCAGATGGGTACTGATTACTATGGCACGACAAAGAGTCCACCCTCATCGAGATCGCCACATCCTGTGGCGCTGAGAACAGGGACCCCCCTTGTGATCTGGACCCGACAACGCGGACGACTTGTGCCCTCCACCGCCACACCTGTGGCGGAGCCCGCATCCACCGGTACCTACTACCTTGATGTCTGCAGAGTTGGACGATTGGCCAAGGTGTGCAGCACACAACCCTCGCCGTGAGGGTCATCAGGCCCAGGCCATTCCAGGCCAGGAACGGGAGGACGGCACCCAGATCATGGGCTGCCTCCTCTGCTCTGGCTCATCGATCGCCCATCTGGCACCGTACCCGTACCACGTAACACCATCCATCACACACCCCGGGCTATCTGGACAGCATCTGGGCCCATGTGAACACAGTCCTCGACAGCCACTGCTGGCGGGCGCTATCCGCCTCCTCCCGTCTTCTCCTCGGCCGGCGTCGAAACCTCGTACTCTGACGAAAGGCAGCTGCTACAACTACGGCATGCTGTATAGTATCTGACAAGGGGACGGTCAGTTGCATCGTCCCCAGCTCGAGTGACCTCTGGCCGAGGGTTGCCCCCCCCCCCCCCACCTGATCAGATCTCCGTGTGGCGGTGCACGCGCTCTCCTTGCCGCCGCCGAGTCGGGGTGTCAGTGACGTGCGTCTACTACCTTAAGGTTTGTTAGGTCTCCCCGATGCGGTATCCAACAACCTTTTTTCGTGCGAGATCCCAGATCAGGGACGTTCCAGGTTGTGTGATTGGTCCGCAGCCGCAGTGACGTACCTGCTATGTCTCGTAGCATAGTTAGCGGTTCTGTACGGCCACGAACCTATTCGCTGCCTTTTCTCCGCGCCCTTCCCCGCCGGCATGGCTTCATCCCAATATCCCTCCCCGGTCACCCTCCGAGCATGCCGCCGATGGCATCTCCCCAAGGTTCACGACGGGATTCTTCTGGGAATGCCACAGAGCCATCTGCAAGTGGGCTAATTGCGTTTCTTCGGCAGGGCGGGTCGGGGGGTTGGGGGGAGGGGGAGGGGGAGGGGGAGGGGGAGGGGGAATGATTGTTGGACCCGTCCAAAGGGCGGCATGATCGACGGACGCCCTCCCAAGCAGAGTTTGGGAGATCGCCACCCCGGCCCAGCACACAAGCAAGCAAGTTCCGCACTACCACCTACCATAGTACACTCAACCAAAGTTGTCAACCTCGAAAGTATATTCTTATCCGTTACGACTACCTCGTCATCATCATCATCAATCATCATCATCATCATCATCATCATCATCATCATCATGTCATTTCATACCTCGGGGTACCGCCCAGACTCGACCAGATCGTCCGCCTCGAAATATCTTCTTATTTTCCACAACGAACCTTCATCATCACCATGTCATCTCGTACCTCCGCCGAATGAAGATGTGGGAGGCCTGTGGCTGGTGTGGCTGATCCTTTTGCCACAACTCGTCACGGGCTTCTAAGTTTAGCCTTGTGCTCGGCTCATCACAAGTCCCTCTTGCCGTGCGCGCTTCTGCGCGGCGCCCATGTGGTCCCTGGCACTTCCGAGAGGGGCGTACATAGAGGGCGTACATGAGTAGTTGCAATGATTGTTGTGGCTACGTGGCCGTGGCCACTTCCGTGGAAGCCGAGATCCCGAGTTACGACGTGGAAGTGCACTTAGGACCACCACCAGCACGTCAGGACAGTTGACGTCTATCACCTGGAGACGTTGGACGGCCCGAATGGTAGCTACCGACAACAGCCGCCGGCCTGAGCCCACGAACCTAGGTCGGATCAGGTCAGGCCTAGGGAGTAGCCCGTCCGTCAGCGTTGCAGGCACGCACGCATAACAGGCAATCTTCAACGACTAGGACTAGTCCTCGCTGGGAGATACAGCCCGTGGCCCACTGGACCCTAAGATTGTCGCATCTTTCTCTTTCCCCTCCTCCCCTTTTTCTCTTTTTTCCTTGGCCTGACACGGGCTCGGACACCTCCACGGTCGGGATTGAAGAGCATACACAGTATCCCTCCTGCCTCTTGCAGGAGTGCGCGAAACCGCAATAATACTGTAGGGGTGGGCCACGTGACCTATTGTTCCAACCCATCTCGGTCTTGATCCTCCCCTCCTCACAGCGATGGGATCGCGTTGCCATCTGGCGCGGTTCGCTAACTGCCTGCGGCTTCGACGACTATGCAGCTATGCACCACGGCTTGCAGCATGGATGCATTGCTCGGGGGGACGCCATATGACACCAGACGACCCGAGCGGGGACACCATGTTCTGATAGCCCTGACGCGTCCCACGCCGCGTTCCTGGCGATGTCACGTTGACACAAAAATAGCCCGCACGGTACCTGTAAAAAATTAAAAATTAAAAAAAAACGGAAGGAAAGATAAAAAGTAAAAATTTTCCCCTCCTTCCTCTGTGGTGCGATCAACAAAACACGACGTCCCTCCACCGTGATATTCCTGGTGACGGTTATGGGACGTGTTGGGACGTCCAGCCGATTTCGCGACGTCGGTGACGTCACTCACGGCCATCTGACAGTTTCATCCCGTGCTGATTCCATTCGTAGTGTAGTGTGATGCGTTCCGGGTGGGGGACAGACGGTCCCCGGGCCCTTGGAGCCAGGCGAGCACTGCGAACGAACCCCCCCCCCCCCCACAAACAGGGAGCCGAGTTGAGCCGGGGCCCACATCTCCTTCGCAGTGGGGAAGAGACACTAACTAGTATTATGTGGTGGTATTATGGTACAATATGAACCAAGGCCTCAACTAGACAGGAATTTCACAAATCACAAATCCCATGCCCATGATCCCTTCTCTCCCCCCCCCTCCTGTGTCATGTCGGATTGACACTGTGCAATGCGTTGTTCTACCTGGCACGAATCCACCATGTTCCCTTTCATGGTCCGCTAAGTAGTCGACCCAGAGTCCGGTGTTATGGTATGAACTCTGAAGCTTCGTGAGGAGAGCCATGACATCACATCACCCTCCCTGGCAGAAAAATCTCAAAATATTCCCCCCCCCCCCCACCATCCACAGCCCTTTAAAACGACCTCATCCCTGTTCCCCGGAGCCCGAGCCTTCTCCCTCTCTGCGTCCATTCATGTCGACTTTACTGCCGGCTGAGGACGCCATGCCTCCGAAACCTCAAGTGAGCCCCAGCTCATCCGCCCGTAGCTTATTTCGCGATACCACCGTACTCGGGCCGATGCCATCGTCATAACCAACACGGGAGGATGGTGCCAGGTGCCAGAAAATGACAGGAGCGTAGGCCTGACTCGTAGGCATGTCCACATATCATCCACATGGCCCGCCCGCCCACTCCTCCCATCCCCGCTGCTTCGCGGCCGGAGACGAGGCTGTGGCATGTCAACCTCCCCGGACAGTGGCCATGGCGTCATTATGGAGACCTGCGCGGCGCACCATTCCCAAGACAAAATCGCCAGCATCGCCGACAGCACACGCAAGAGGTGGGCGTGCACACTAGGGCCGAGCCAATCAGTGCTGGGACAGGCCCCCGGTGGGAGCCACGTTGCAGATCATTTGTCGGGCATGACCAACATTTTCTTCCCGGTCAGCGAGCCACCAGGAGAGAAAGGGATTAAAAAGAGAGGGAGAAAGAAATTTTCTTTTTAAAATTGAATTAACAAATAGAGGGAGGGAGGGTGAGAGATTTGGGAGAGTTCGAATGGAGAGCGAGGTCCGTCCGCCGTTGTAATTTCACGTACCGGCCCGGATCCGCGAGAGCTTCTTGACGCCCGGGCCCGCAGCAACTCGTCCACATCCGGATGCCGGCGCCGGACCTTTAGGGTCTTCTCGTGCACAGACGATGCCCTCACAACAACAACAACAACAACAACAACAACAACAACAACAACTACAACTGACCAGGGGTGCTGCCCACTTCGTTGTTGAGTCCGCCTCCCGCTGCAGCAGGGGGGACCGGGCACGGCAAGGAATCAAGAATCACACACTGGCCAAGAACATCTTCAACAAAGCGCTGCCCCCTTACCGCCGTTTCTCCCAGACCAGACAGAGCTGGCCTGATGCGGTAGGTGGCCCCTCGAATCCAGGGGTCTGCCTCCGGAACTATTGCCGGAGTCTACTTCTAGAAGCACCACACCACGCCGACGACCACCAACCAGCCAACGGTGCCAAGGGTCGCAACGGGCTGTCAGATGCAATCTGGCACTGTCCTGCCGGTGTACCCTAAGGCAGGGACCATGCCGAATAGTCCCACGCCTTTTAAGCTTAGGAAGGGTTATTGCTCACCGACCCTGGATTGTAATGTCCCCCGACATGCAGTGGACCCTGCATTTCTGTTCCTCCTCCCCCCCCCCCCCCAAACGCACGAGTGCCCCTCCGTGTCTCTTGTTTTTCGGCTGATCGACACTCGTAAAGGAAAAAAGGGATGGGAAAGTTGGAGGAGGCCCTGGGCCAGTTGATACTATGTAAAGCCCTCGTTGACCTTTTTGGACCCTGGTCATCTTCGGCCCCAACCAGATGTTACACTATGCTCGTGTGCCGCCCAACCATCCCCATCGACCAGCATTAGCCGAGCACAATCGCAAGGCAGCCCCAGGGATTATCTCATCGTACTGTAGAATTTTCCGGCTCCCAGGTCGCCACCAAGGCGGAGAGCGCCTCGTGTCAAGCCTCGCGGGTCTGACGATCCCGGGATGAAGGTCCAAGTGTTCCTCGGCCGTCGTCCCCTGGCCCGGGACTCGCTTGCTGCGTCATGTAGATCCTGTCGCCGAACCTGCCGTCGACTCCGCTCGGGGGTTGTGCTTGCATATGGCTTCTTCGTATCACTCCGGATTGTCGAATCCAATGTCAATCACTTGCCGTTTGTCGTTCTTGTGCCGCCTCGTGAGTCCTACCCAGTGCAACCTATATTTTCCTCGCAACCGGATTTTGGGCCCCTCTTCCCTGCGGCGACTTATTGCAGCGGGAAGGCTTGGTAAGGGAAAAGGCGTCTCCTCATTCGTCCACCGCCGCTTGCGTTGCTATTAATAAACCGAGGCTGTGCGCATATTCTGCACGTCTCTGTGATCGTGAATGGGCTTCTTATGGGGGTCATGATAGATACACCACCCTCTTTAGCGCAGGGATGCATCGTCGAGCGTAGCTCAAGTCCGCTTCTGAGGGAGGGAGGGAGGGTTACCTTTGTCCCTCGGAGGTACCAGAAGTAACATCTCAAGACGCCCGGCTTTTCGTAGATCTGCGAATTGCAGCACGGCCGAGGCGACACGGGCTGTTGAGGGGCGCCGGCGAGATAGGCGGAAGCCTCAAGGAGTCGGTACCGGTATGTAGCAGCTGGACTGTGTCAAAAGCAATGCGCAGAGCTCAAGGGCTATTGCCTGCAACGTCCGTATGTCAATATCGTCGGCGTCCGCGGTTGGGTTCCACGGTGGTACATGTGGTGAATCACACCGCCAGACCTCACTCCTGTTGGCAACCAAGGCAACTATGCCTTTTGGTAAACTCATCAGCGGCAGATCACTGGCCACATATGGATGACTCTTTCCAAAACTACAGCGTGGACAAGCTGAAAGAACGACTACCTCGATGCGCAGGGTGCCCAGGAGGACTCGAACCATGGACATGTCGGTTACTACCAGCACGAGCCATGTAGCCATACATAGGTCAATCATCCAACGAAGATACAGTACTTGGATGTCAAAAATATCACATTTGATCCAGAAGCTGAACCGGATCGTCGTGCCTGCGCCTCTAGGAGTGCGCTGTACAAATACTGTCTGTCCTCGTCCCTCTTGGTATTTGCCCTGCTCTATCAGACATAAATACGCATAGCGTGTATTGGCCTGGCAAGGGCTGCCATCTAGATGCTGCGCCTCAGAGAGCGCGCCCGGATACCCGGTCAGCCTCGCTGAACGCATGGTAGAACTGGTTATGGGCAATGGTACGTGATTTACATGATGCCTCAGTGGTTCAACGTTGTCTCTGCCGCACGGATATGGTAGTAAGGTAGGCCGGGTGGATATTTAGATCCTGGCTGGTCTTCCACGAGGGTATGGTGTATGAGGTCAGCCTATATAGACCATACATCATTCCCAGTCAGCCGGAGGTGGACCGCCCTTTTAAAGTCGTCATATATGGGATCTTACGTATACGAAAGAAGTCAGACACGGCATAACAGCAGCCTGGTCGTCGCTCGCCAGACGCTGTCAAGAGCACACGACTGGTTATATCACGGAGCATACCGGGTTTATCGTGGAGAAAGAAGACATCCGAAAAGGGATATGCTCATGAGACCAGAGACGTGATAGTGTCTGCGTGTGCTACTGTGGCAGCCGAGAGTACCAACGTACCTCCAGGAAAGATTGAGTAAAGTGCAATGGGATTATCTCGAGTCAGATAGAGCGCAGTGGGGCAAAACACGACGGCAATGGACTTGTTGGGTCGAATTAATACCTGGACATGCAATCCACAACTGAATCCCAAGGTGAATGTAGTAGTGGCTCTGTCCATGTTCTGCACCACGACAGAGCAAGTAGATTTTCGGAGTCTTAGACATAGATCCAGTGGCGGTACGTCACGACTTAGATACAGATTCATAATATTGGAAATTCGGACTCGTTTCTGTCTCCCGGCCTGCAGTTGAGTATCTGGGACCCCATGCTGTCAATCTCGGAGGTGAAACTTCTAACACAGAACCTGCGAGGCCATCGTTGGTTCTCTCCGATACCTTGGTCCTACACCACAGCTCCTTGTCCTTTCCTCATATGGGAATCAAGGAGGTTGCCCACGAGCTCTCGAAATAATAGCTAGCATCTATCGATCTGGCCTCGGTGTTCGTGTTAATACCCACCCATGCCATGCATCTCTCTCTCTCTCTCTCTCTCTCTCCCTCTCTCTCTCTCTCATCTGCCTTGTATGGTACCTGACCATACGTCGACGCACAAAGATAGTGACTTCTCGACAGATAGCAACATGGTACGGGCCTTTCGGAACAGCAGGCAGGATTGCCGGCCTTTTGATCGAGCCTCCACAGGCTGTGGCAGACTGGAGGCCTCCCCTGAAAGTTTCAAGTCTCCACGAATCCAGATGCTGATAGATGCGGACGGCACGGGAAATTGTAGGATCATTGTCCAAGTCCAAGTTCAAATCTGACCTAGTGGCTCGGACACATTGTCTATTGGTTGCCTCACAAAGATGACCTGGTCCTTTGGATTACAACTGCACAGACCCATGATGGGAACGAGGCCTAGCGCGAGAGCCTGTAGAAGTGTAGTTCAAATTGAAGCAGAACGAAGCAGCGTGCCCGTTCTCCTCGAGCGGCTTCATGTCGGGTCCGCCGCGGCCGCCGAAGAGGAAGATGCGGTTGCCGATGATAGCTGTGGCGTGGCCTACGTGTGGGCAGGGGACGTCGGACAGCCCCTTCCCCTTGTCGCCCTCGTCGCCGTCGCCACTGCCAGCAGAGGCGGTGGGCTCGATGACGGTCGGGATCTGGGGGCGGGCGGCGCCCTTGGCCTTGACGGCGTAGTAATCGGCTATTCAGAGGCGCCGTGCCGACGGATGGCGTCCCGTGGGTGAGTGAGCTCGTGTGCTCCCGAGGTCCCTCTCCTGAAGACCAATATGGAGTTGGATGGACACATATGGCAATGGCGGCTATCCTCTTCATAGCACAGGTCGAGTGCTTCTAAGATCTCAAATCTCGGTGTCACTTCCTAGCAAGGAATCTGAAAACTAGACGTATCTAAATCGAAGGCAGCTGACAGTATCGGTCATGCCATGGAGACTGATGGGTTGGGCCCCCATTATCCTCCACGAGAGCCGCGTACCTCAACCACGTTGTGACCGCCTGATAGCCAAGTGATACAAAAAGGCCTCAACAGGATATGCAGCGGGGCGGGAATGTAGAGATACCTAGATTCGAGCATGCGGAACTTTCTTGTCTGAGCAAGAGTACACATGCCTTGTCACCTACCAAAGTGTTTGGAGATTTAGATACCGACCTAAGTAGAGAGGCCCTGAGTAGGTGAGGTGAGTATTGACATACTTTGTAGATTTTAACAGGGCAAGCAAAGAGTGACAAGGAGAAGACAAGAATGGGAATCTCAGGATACTGTAGTCTTTCTTTTCTTTTTCTCCTTCTCCTTGTGATCTGGCGGGGAGGGAGCACCTACTCCAGCCCCGCACATACCTGAGAAGCATCTGATGATGAAAACCTTCACCCTCCTCCAGACTCAGAAGCGCCTTGCCGGACTGAGAAGCAAAGGCCATGATCACAGAACGAGAACGTCAAAATGGTTGGGCTGCATCGTGTGGGAAATAAAGTCAGGGCAATGCGGCCCGTGGGGAAATGATTGGACGCAGAGAGGCCCTGAGGGGGGGGGGGACATACCATGTGCGGCAAGGCTGCATACTGGACTATACTTTTGCTGCCCCTGCGGTAGCAAGTCATCTGTTGCAGTGCCTGTAGAGCAAGGCCGGCATATGACAGCAGCACGTGCCTTCATGTGTCCGCTGGAACGTGCAGCCTCAGAGTCTGAGATTGCAATTGATCGAGGGGAGGGTTACATGTGCTTGTACTTTCTTTGTACTTGCATGGTGTATTACCCAGGACATTGGGTGCTGCCCCTCCAAGAACCCCCGTGCGCCCTCAAGTGCCCCCCCCTAACGCACCGAGGCAATCCCTGCTATCTTCTCTTATCTATCGCGACAGATTGCTTGCAGGGTATAGTGTACATGGTAAACCGTCGTAAGTATTTCGTGCAAGGCCAGACCAAAACCAGGCCAAGACCGGAACACGCCTCACCAGCAGCAACCCATCCTCTCTGCTGCTCTGCTCTGCTCTGCTCTGCTCCGGACCGTGCGTGCGTGCGTGCGCAGCGCCTCTACCTCAAGGGTCCAAGGAACAAACATCTCCATCTGCATCACCGCCTTTCTCCTAGAAAACCCCCGCCGACCTATTGATCTCCCTCCTCGACAATCCGGTCCATCATCTCGCTTGGTCCGACATCGTATCGGCTCCGCCCCTTTCAACTTCAACTCCAGGAAACCGTCTCAAGTCCCAAGCCTCTTGACTCGACTCGACACACACAACACCCCGTCGCCACCCTGACAGCGGTTCCTCCTTGGCCAGAAACCCGTCTTCCTTGTATTGAGCATACAGGTATCGATCACATCACATCGGGTCCCATCGCCTCAGCCCGGGCATTCCAGCCCATCGCCTGTCCACCAGCAACATGTCATCGACTTCGACGCCGCCTCCAACAACAGATGCTGGCCCTGAGGAGAACCACAGCGACAGCTCCAAGCTGCGCATCTTCGTCGGCATCCTCAAGAAGTCCGTACCTGCCCCTCCCGTGTCTTGCACGCACCTCTCCTACCCGCCCGTCACCGCCCGTCGCGCTGCCGTGCTGACCCTTCTCCCGCTGCCAGGTTTATTGGTGTGGCCGATCTCGCTTCCGTCCGCTTCTCTCTGCCCTCCCAGCTGCTCGAGCCCACCCCCAACCTCGAATACTGGAACTACCTCGACGCCCCCAATGCCTTCGTAGCCATTGGCACCTCCGACGATCCCGTCGACCGCATGCTCGAAGTCCTACGCTTCTGGTTTACAAAGGACCTGAAATATGCCAAGGGGAAGCCATGCAAGCCCTATAACTCCTGCCTGGGCGAGTTTTTCAGGGTATGACGCCCCCCTCTCCCCCCGGTCGGGGACCGAAAAGGTAGCTTTGAGCTGAGTGCTGACGTGTGTGCTGTCTGCAGTGCAACTGGGACACCGAAGACAGTGCGCCCAGGATCAGCACCAAAGACATTGCTGCCGGTGGTAGTGGTCCCGGGAGTGGTGCCTCCAGCGTCAAGTCCGGCAGGAATGCCGTACCCGCTGGGCTCGGATCCGGCGACTCGAGGGCCGCGTCCACCGTCTCCGTCCCGCAGACCGCCCAGAAATCGACCTCTTCGGCGGTGCGCGTGTCCTACCTGACCGAGCAGACCTCCCACCACCCGCCCGTCAGCGCATTCTGGGTCGACTGTCCCGACAAGGGTCTCTACGCCCGGGGCTTCGATCAGATCAGCGCCAAGTTCACGGGCACGTCGATCAAGGTCAGCCCTGGGGAGCACAACCTGGGCATCTTCATCACGTTGGAGAGGAGGAACAACGAGACGTACCAGCTGAAGCATCCCGCGGCGCACCTGGGCGGCATCTTCCGTGGGGCTCTCAGTGTGAGTGTGGGCGACATGGCCTACATTACTTGCCCAGATACGAAGCTGAAGGCGATCCTCAACTACTATGACGAGGGATGGCTGAGGGGCTCGACCAACAAGATGGAGGGCCTCATTTTCAGATATGATCCCGACAACGACGACAAGACCAAGATCAAGGACGTTCCGGAGCAGGACATCTTGATCAGGCTGAGCGGCCCATGGAAGGACAAGATCCAGTTTACGATGGGACCGAAGCCATTCGTGAGTTCTCGCGCGCTACCATCCGCGCTTGACCCGAGACGTGACTCTTGCTAATAGTAGGGCAACAGGACTCCCACCCACCAGAAAAGCGCACAACGATCATCGACATCGGCCCCCTTAGCGTCGCTCCCAAGTCCCTTCCGCCCATGGAACAGCAGCTGCCGAACGAGTCGCTGAAGTTCTGGAGCGGCGTCACCGATGCCATCATGGCCAAGCAATTTTCAAAGGCCACTACTATCAAGCAGGATCTCGAGGAGGCCCAGCGGGAAAAGGCCAGGGAGAGGGAAAGGACCGGGACGGTTTTCAGGCCCGCTTTCTTCGAACAGGTCACCGGCAACGGCGGGAAGCCAGACCTGACAGAAAAAGGCCGGGAAGTGCTGCGGCGGGCGCAGAAGGAGGACTGGAGCATGGAGGGCGTCATCACCCCCTGAGGAGGAATGCGTGCGTTCACGAGGATGCAGGCATGTCACATGTCTGCCAAGGCACATACTCCTTTGGTCTTTTGGTTTATTCGTCATTTGAAGAGAGGCGAGCGTTTCTCCGGTAGTGCACCGGCTCACTCTTTCTAGAATTTGCATAGCTCTGGCTTGGGGTGGGCATTTCCTCATTTTCACATACAGCAGCCATCAATTTTCGTCATGGGGGTCACCTGCTGGACATGCAGTTTTGGTATATACATACACTTGCAGGCAGGCACACATGCGCCAGCACGCACGTGCACGCATGCACACACACCACTGAGATGGGCGTTCTGGCTAGAGGTTAGGCTACTTTATAACATCAACAAACGAGCACTTCATCCTCCCAACACCCCCTCTTCAGACTGAACGCACTGGGGGGCACAGTTCCCTGCTGCCTGCCTCGCCCGGCTGCATCCGAGGTATTCTGCGACAGCTAATGCTGAGCGTGTTGCTTAGTGGTGACATTGAGCACTATATGTGGCAACAGGGAAACTGTTCTATAAAGGAAGGGGGTTGGTTGATCCAGGGCTGGCTTCTCAACCTGGCCAATTCGATCAGGAGAAAGAGGCAGTCACATGTCCTACGCAGATTAGCACAGCCGTGCTATGAGCAGCAAAAATGAGAACGCGAGTCTGAGGCGGTAGGACGGTGCCGCCTGTCCAGCACGCTCATGGCCATCAGCTCAAGTGATCATGACTTGACTATTATATCACAGACTGCATTTGAAGGGTGCATACTGTTGTAGCTAATGTACCCGATAGTCTATGCCCGTTGCTTTTTCCAGGACCCCGGCTCTACCTGCAGAATACCCCATTCTAATGCCAGTCGGTACACATGCCCAATGCCTGTCCAAGAACACCCGAAACCATTTTGTTGACCCATGTCCTTCATTCGTCCCTCGAGCTGCGCATAGGCCCGTGCTAAGGCCTTATGGCTATGGTGGTGGCTGCTAGCGATGTGAGACCTACTGTCCCCTTTGCATCTCTGCTTCCAGCTTGTCGATGTCCTTGAGCACGCCGTCTTTGCTCGCAATCTTGTTGAGCTGGGTGACCTCAAGGCTCTTGGCTCCCTCCTGCTTCAAGCGGAACTCGAGATCCTCGATGGCTCGGAGCTTCTTTTGGAGCGACCTCATCTTCTTGGCGTTGGCACTCTGGGCTTGATTGGCCCCCGAGATCTCTCCTCCCTGTGCTGGGGCCTGGGCTTGTTGGACTGCCTCCTGAGGTGCTGCTTGTCCGGAAGGCGTTTGGTCTCGATTGTTGTGAGCAAACGAGCGGCCACCACGTTGACCCTGGTTGGGTCTGCGGGAATGGCTCCTCGAGTGGTTGTTCTGCTGACCACCATGTCGATCGCGTTGGCCGTCCTCGCCACCAGATCCACTTCCGTATCCCTGCGGCGGGGGGCCCAGGCCGCCCTCGTTGTTACCTGGTGCCTGGCCCTCAGCGTCCTTCGCCTTCTTGTTCCCGCGCTTCTTCTTGTTCTTCAGCGCCGTCTTGGACAGGGTTTCATCACCGGCGGGCTCAGCGCCGGGGACCGATGCACGAGACGCACTTTCAGAAAGCTCGGCTCCTGGAACTTGGCGGCGTGCCCGACCGAAGCCGTTGAGGGTGGGGGCGGGGCCGCCATTGCTCATCACGTGGGCGGCGCCACCCTCGTCCTCACGCTTGAAGTGGAGCGGCGTTACGCTCCCTCGAGCGCCAGGTGGTCGGTATGCCCCGACGGGCTTGGAAGGAGTCTTGACGGTGCTGAGGTAGGTCTTTGCGGACTCGTGGGGTTCGGGCTCGGCAAGAGGGTCAACATTCTTTGGCAGCTGGTCAACTGGCACTGGGCGCCAAGCGATGTTGTACAATTCGTCCATGTCCTGATTGTACATGATGCGCCCGCCTACATGCCAAATCTTAACACCATTGTCGACGCGAAGCCGGGGCGATGTCGTCGCCGTCATGATGTACGTGCTATCGGGGCTCCACTGGCACACGCTTGGGTTTCCACTCTCGATGGTGCAGACCTTGCGGTAGTCTTTCGAGAGGTCGTACACGTCGATCTGACCGGCCAAGTTTCCAAAGCCGGCGACCAGTACGAAGCGCCCAGTTGGCGAGAAAGTGATGGTGTTCCGAGGACCCAGAGGGAAGGACCGCTGTGCAACACCTCGGTAATTGAAGACGGTGGTCTTGGCAGGCATGTAGCCATAGACGACGCCAAACTCCCTGCCAGTGGGAGACCACGACACGTCATGGATGGGGCCCTCCTTGTCCAAGGTGACACGAGCATCAAAGTCTCCACTGGCACTGAGCATGTAGAGTGTCGTCTCTCCGTAATAACTCTTGTTGGACTTGTCGACGTCCGTCTGAGCCAGCACGATCAAGCTCGAGCCTTGGTGATTCCACTTCAGCTGGACTTTGTCACCCTTGAAGAAGGTCTTCTGAGAGATTGGGCTTGCAAACTGGGGGACGTTGAAGACTTTGACGGCAGCAGGTTGTCCCTAGGTATCGGCGTTAGCACTCATCCAGCCAAAGCACGATTTGAACATGCCGGTGGACTTCACAATTTAGGCTTACCTTTCTCTCTGGCACAAAAACTGCTACGTTGTGTGACGACCCGGCTGCGAGCGCAAAGCCCGACACGCCCTCAACTCTCAGCTTGTTCCAGACAGTCTTGAGGTCATCACTCTGGTAGAATTGGACCTCGTTAGTGACGAGACGGGCACAGAATTCCTCGTCAGCCGTGTATTGCAGATTCCACTCATTCTGCGACTTCTGCACAAACCGCCCCAAGGGCGCCTTGGCTGTTCCTTCGGGGAGATCCTCGATGGTGCGCCAGATCTTGAGATTCTTTGTGGCATCACCGGCCTCGTCCTTGGATGGCCGCTCCAGTGTGGTGAGAAAGGTTCCCAGCGGGGAGAAACCAAGCTCGTTGACCAGGGCCAGGCCGGGCAGCGAGGTCACCACCTTGCCAGTAGTGGCATCGGCAACGCTCACACTGTCATTAGAGGCCCAAGCGAAGTATCGACCACAGGGGGAGTACACACAACACCGAGAGTTCTCTTCGTACTTGTCAAACCCAGGGACTGGAGAGTAGGGCGCAGGCTCTCCAGCGGTGGACAGAGAGGCGGAGGCCTTGTCGAGCCAGCCGGCGCTGAAGAGGCCGACGGCCTTCTGGGTTCGATAGGAAAACTGCAGCAGGTTGGCCATGACTAGTCAAAGTCACAGAAAACTGTGTGTGCAGAGTGGGAGAGTGGGTGGGGATGGGATTCGTTCGTTTCGACTGGTTTTGAGCGGCGGTGAGCAATCCTTGTTGACCGGCTCTTATGCTGTTCCGTGTTGTTGCCCTGCAAAGGTTGACTTGGCAAAACGTAGATGGCTCGCGAGTCCACACGTGCAGAAGTCGCAAGTCTATTTCGAGTGGGTAAGAAAGATGCTGCTGCAAGGCGGAGGTAGCAATCGGCCCAATGCTCTGCGAGATTGGGTATGGCCTCCTACTTGTAGATTCGACAGGTTTCGTGACGCTTCGCAGGGGGATGGTACGTCCAGAGTGACTGGATGCAGCAGGTCGACCACGATCTTTTGACTCGTATGGAAGGTGAGGGGACGGTCGCGTAGCCGGGGAGGATGACGCAGACGTTGGCGTGCGTTCCACTTCAATCAGCGCCGGGTGAAGGTGCGCAGGGCGATGAAAACCTCGCAGGAGCCCGGTTGGTTCTGATGTACCGACTGATCGACGGGAAGACTCCGGACCGAGAAGGTCTTGAATATCCTGAATGGTCGAACACTGTCGCCAACAGACGCTGGGACGGGTGATGCAATATCGAGGTGATGCAAGAGCTACCAGCCGCACAGGGACAGAACGGGGGGAGATAATGGAAAACCAGGTGAAAGAAGAAGAAGACGGGGGAGGAAGAGGAGGAGGAAGAGGAGGAAGAGGAGGAGGAGGAGGAGGAGGAGGAGGAGGAGGAGGGAGAGGGAGAGTTGCTAAGAGGAGCACCCGCGAAGGGAACAATTGACGTCGCGCGGCGTGTGTGTGTATGGTGGACCGGTGGGCTGAGGAGAGGGGAAAAGGGAAAAGGAAGGAGAGAGAAAAGTTCCCAAAAAAGGTCACAGCCGTGCGTCGTTTGTTGTTTTGGCCCGTCCTAAATTTTCTAACCCGGTCAGCAGAGTCATGGTCAGGCTCAAATCAAGTGTCGAGAATCCAACTAGGCCCCCCAGCGGGCCTGGCCAGGCTTGGCTCTGCTCCAGGTGCCAGCCAGCAGGGTGCAGACCAGTCTCAGGAGGCATAGGGCGGTGGGGCACATGTTAGTGTGTTAGTACTATGGTATGTAGGGTCCGTGGGCGTAGGGAATGATTCAGCGGCCTGCTAACAGTTCAAGGCCTCTCTAGTGCCTTTTGGCAGCAGCCCAGATCTCCCCTAGTCCAGACGGGGGCCTAGCTGCTGGGATGACTGCCGGCCTGGCTCCAGCTGTCACAGCTCGGCCCCTTCCGACATTTCGATTCAGCCCTTCTGCGGCTCACCATTCCTGAGGGCTCTGCTTACTATTGTCCAAATTGTATTAGTGATTTACATACCCACCTGGATCATACATGTTATATCTACCTCATCGGTGACCGTCTGCCCACCTTGATATGCTGCATATGCCGTCTACTAAGTATTCTATAGGGGGTCTTTCACTTTCTTACTGTCTTCTACTGCCGGCTGAGCTGACCACCAACATGCTCCTTGAAGCTGAGATCTCGACCTCGGGGCACATGGCAGATTATTACCATAGTATCCTCCGATTTTGTAGGGACTGGATCTCATGCGGCCCCCACACCCCATTCTGTACAGGCAACGAGCAAGTAGTCTTATGCTTAGCACAAGCCTCTCCATAGCTTAGGGCCTTGGAACTCTTACTATACATATTGTGTGACCTGCTCTTCCATGGGTTTCTCAGTCTAATCTGGTCCGGCCAGGAGTCCGGCACCATGGTAGTGACTGATCGCAGAGGGTGGTGAGATCATGTTGGGCTTACCATATGCACAAACTACATGGGAATCTGGGGATTTGGCAACCCGGACTGGGCGATGGGACCGACGTCAGTAAGACAGGTGCCGGTGGGATCACTACAATATAGGCCCTGGGCCGTATCGCGGGCTGACTGTGTTCACCTGCGAAAAGAAAATGTCTTGTTCAACCATGGGCCTGGTTGGGAATGGCGATGACTGGTGGTGGTGCTTGTTTGTGGCCATACGTGCCCCTTCTGACTGCCAGACATAGTTGCGTCTTGACTGCACTTGCTCTGGAGCATTGGGATCCATTCTGCGCGTGGGTCTCGCACCTAGCTGGGATACACAATATATATATCAAGATGGAGATTACTAAGATGCTATACCACCTTCATCAAAGAAGACATTGCGAGGTGCTTGTTTGGGTAATGCTTGAGGTCAGGTATGTAGAGATCGGTCTCTACAGATCAAGTCGTGCCGTATCGTCTTTATATAACCTCAGTATATGTCTGTTGTTGGGTGGTGCCAATCCCACGAGTGGTGTGGGGATGAAGACAGAGCAGTACATACGTACAAGGTAATCACGACGGATGGGCGTGAAGCCCACTGTGAGGGGCAGGCACTTTCCCCGCAGAATCCAGGCTGGGGCAGCTGGGGTAAAAAAAATAGGGATAGCCGGGGGAGGTAGACAGGGTGGGGCTGTTGTGGTCTGCACATTGGACGTTCCCTGACCACAACGAGGATGTCTTTCCCAAGACGCCAGCCATAGGCCATACCTACTTATTGCCTGTACGAGATTTATCTGCTCCTCGCCCTATGCTCGCCCTCATCTGACCCGAGTCTAGACCGCACTAGGGCCCTTTCCTATTGCAGGTCTTCACTGCCCCTGATCATCCCTCTGCCCTGTCCGTCCTGGTACCGACCGCTGCGGGTGCCTCCAGGGCCCTGGTCGAGGCAGGTCGCAGGCCTGCATCCCCCCGAAGCTCGTGCCGCCACGATCTGCGAGGTCAGGTCAGCGAGGCCTGTGACTGGGCTGCCAACGGGCCGTCACCTCCGTGTTCCTCATGCTGACCGACAATAGGTCTCTACCTCTGCCTCTGCCCGAACCCCTTCAACGGTGACAGAAAACTTGCATCGGCCACGGGACCCCGCTGGACGGGCCTACTGGATCATCTCGGTCCAATTCTTTGTCTGAGAAGTGAGTACACCTCACATGGGCCTAACCAGATATATGCCAGAGTCTGCTGGGCCCCCCAGAAAGCCCTCCCCCACACCTCTTTGATATCCCATCCCCGAATCTGTCCCCGCAAGCCACTCTCGCACCCTTTACCCCAGACTTGTTGGCGAGCACACGCCCCCTCCCCCCCCCCTAAACCAATTTTTTTCCTTCTCTTCTTCTGAGATCGAGTAACCCTCTGTGCTAATCCAAGACGCCTGCTCAGCTCCGTGGCCCCCGTGGCTGTCGGTCGGAACGGTGGCGCATGGGCTGCAGGCATGGCACCAAACACCTATCCCGCTATCATGGGTGGCACACCTGGCAACGTAGACACAGGTTTGTAGTCGTAAGCTGAGCTTCAGGCCTACCGGCTACCGTATCGGCGAGATCCTCTGTCTCTGCACTCGGCTCTCATTGACCCGAGGGCATTGATCCTTCTGGATATCCTCTCCAGCCACTCATTGACTGGATGCGTGCATGCTGGACCGGCCTACAAGCCCACGCTGTGTCCTTTATATGATGCTCAACCTCCTCTTGCCCTGTCTTGGATTTCCTGTCCGACAGCCCCTCGGTCTTACCCAGTATCTTGGGACCCCCTCCCCTTCTCCCGTACTCTGAACCCATTCCTCACAGCCTGATCCGAGAGTCGTGGCCATGGGTCTCTGGCGGAGGAAAATCACCGTCAGTGACGACGATGTCACTTCGGCCGCCCTGTTGACGAATAGACAAAGTCTCCTTCCAAATCTGCTGGGTGAGCGGTGCCCTCATCATCTCCTCCAGGTAACGGCGAAGGCGCCGACAGCAGGGACCAACCTCGACTAACCGGTTCGTAGTCACCATCCTGTTTTTCCTGTGGGGGTTCGCGTACGGCCTCCTCGATACCCTGAACTCGGATTTCCAGGCGCTGCTCAACATCACGGCTAGCAAGTCCGCTGGCTTGTCCGCTGCCTACTTCGGTGCCTACTTCCTCTGCCCGTTGACCATATCTGGCTGGATCCTGCGACGTTATGGCTTTCGTGTCACCTTCATGACCGGCCTGGCCGTCCTGGCTGTGGGATGCCTGCTGTTCTGGCCGTCCGGTGTGAAGCAAAGCTTCGGAGGCTTCTGCGGATCCATGTTTGTCGTGGGCATGGGACTTTCTACCCTCGAAACCGCTGCGGACCCGTGAGCGGCCCTGTCCTTCGACGTTGGCCATGAGCCAGTCACGACAACGCTCTCTGACAACACTCAGGTTTCTCGCCATCTGCGGTCCTCCGAAATATTCCGAGATCAGACTCAACCTCGCACAGGTAAGCTTGACACTCGACGATGCACCTGTGGCTGGGGTCCGCTTTAACATCACCGAAGGCCGTTCAAGGCGTGGGATCCTTTGTCGCACCGCTCTTGGCGGCGCGCGTCTTCTTTACTTCCGCAGATACCCAGCAGGGCTTGCAGAGAGTGCAGTGGACCTATCTTGGCGTGGCATGCTTTGTCGCCCTCCTGATCGTACTGTTTTGGCTTGCGCCTATGCCCGAGATTACCGACGCCGACATGTAAGTCCCTGCCGGCTCTTAGATGCCCATTCGAAATTCCGGACGCTGACTTGCCCCTCCCCCCCCCCCCCCCAAAAAAAAGGTCTATTCAGGAGGACGCTATCGAAAGCCGTGACGTGGGGCCATTGCGCAAGCAGACGAATCTCTTCCTCGCCGTCTGGTCTCAATTCTGCTACATTGGTGCGCAAGTGTCGGTAGCGAATTACTTTATTAATTTTGTTGAGGGTATGTATATCTCCCTTTAGTGCTGGACGAGGAAATGTCTGCGCTTGTAGCGTACAGCTTCGAGGACTTGAGAAGTCGGCCTTCTTTTTCAGTGGGGGGTGGGCGGGCTGTTGCATCTATCACAATTCCTGTCAGAATCTCCACGCTAACGTCTCACGCTTACAGAGACCGCCCCCGCGGGAGTCGACCCAGGCTCATACAAGTCCTACGGCTCGAACATGCTCGCTGTCGGTCAGGGTCTCTACGCCTTCAACCGATTCGTCACCGGGTTTCTGCTCGTGATCCCCGCCGTCAAGCCACGTTACGTTATGACCGTCTATCTCGCCCTCTGCTTCGTCTTTGTCGTCGCCGCAATCACCACGGCGGGCCACGCCTCCATCGCCATGTTGATTATGGTCTTATTCTGGGAGTCCGCCTGCTTCGCCACTATCTTCACCCTCGGCCTGCGGGGCCTGGGTCGCCACACAAAGCGCGGCGGGTCTTTTCTGGTGTCGGCCATCTCAGGTGGTATGGTCTTCCCTCCTATCACTGGCGCTATCGTGACATACCACAACGCTCATGTCGCGATGACCATCCCCATGATGGGATACATCCTGGCTTTCATCTACCCAGTGTACGTCAACTTCTTTGGGAAAGACATGCTGGACAACCATCGTGCCACCGAGGTTGGTATCAAAGATACCAATGAGAAGCAGCTCGAGCTGGAGCCACAAGAGAGCAGAGTGGAGACCACGCCGGGCGACGCCGATATCAAGCCGGTGCCCGGGAGCACGGCGGCGAATGAACCCAAGGAGCTGCAAGTTTGAGGTGAACGAACCCTTCTCAGCGTTTGGAAATGTGGACATCAGAAATTGATATGGCTTCCTCGAATGTGCTGCCCTCACTGGACAGTCCCTCCCTTACGGAACGCCGAGAATGTGCCAGGCGGGCCCCGATGTACCTAATTACTTCAAACCTAATATATATCCACTCATATTTCCAAATCGTTATGCATATAATATGAGGTGCCACGTGAGCCGGCCGTCCTTGTGACAGACTGATGCGCCCTCTCGTCCTGGCTGACAAGATCCCTTGATTCAGTGGTGAAGGAGGGAAAGGAAGAGTGATCTGCTGACCGACGCCTCGTAGGTTGAGCTCGAGGACGACTGAGTAGGATCGTATAGAATGGGACAAGAAAAGAGAGGGCGAGAGGAAGAAAAAAAAGAAGGAAAAGGAGGAAAAGGAGGAAAAGCAAGGATACGAATCAAATTGAACATACCCCTCTTATCGATATTGAACCAATTCGTACCCGTAACCGGGTTTGACCAACGTTCGTACTTTGTAATACTCGCCCCCCCCAAGCACCATCTGCTCTAACTACTGATGAGTAGCAGATGGGTTGAAATTCCAGTTCTTAAACCGCCAGACAGGACGTCAGCAGTTCCGCGCGATGGCCGTGGTCAGCTTCACAGTAGTTTTAGCTCTGGATCACGAGCCGTGCGCTACTATTCTTAACTGAACAGCAACTCAAGCAGGGGCCACCAACTCATCACCCAAATTCGTATATATGCCAATGTTCGTTCTCCATTTTGTTGGGTCGGATATGATACGCCGGAGTGAACGCGAGATTTCTTTCCAGTCAGAAACACGTCGCCTATAGTACATCATCATCTGGATCCTTTAGAGTGGGAATTTCCTTTTTACATGAGGCTGAAAGGACCCGCGAGTTCGCCTCGCCCGCTTTCTCGCCAAACTACGCGCCTCGCGCTATGGCCCTCCCGTCCGAACTACCGACCGGGCCCTTTACGCATCCACGAACTTCTTAACGTTGTTCAACCAAGACAGGTACTCTCTGTGCTCCTTCATGTCCATGTAATCCGGTACAAAGACCGCCAGGGCCGAGTTGATACCGCGCTCGTCCAGGTACTGCTCCATCAGCAGCTGCAGGTCCTCATCAAGGGTGCCAAAGGGTGGACCGGGGTAGACGTCTGCGCCCTTGTGAACGGCCTCGGGGTTGCTCGAGTGCGCGATGGCGGCATCGTGGTAGTAGTACATATTCTCGACGAGGATGCTGGCTTCCTGCGCAACGGCTTCGATGTTGAGAGCGCCCGCCTGGCCAGACTTCTCGATCACGATGTTCAGCCGGCAGGTCACGGACGGCTCCTGCTCTGCCGACTCGCCGTCCACATCCTCAGCCTCCTCGGAGGTCTCCTGCTGCGAGCGCGGAATGTCGCCCAGCAGGTCGCCATCCTCGTCGCCTAAGCCGGCATCCTCCTCCAACATATCGTTCTCCATACTGGCGATGTCGGCGATCGAGAAGGTCACGGTGATCCTATCCGAGTTGCAGGTTAGCGCAGGTGAATCTCAGTAGGGCGTTGACGATGTATGGACGGACTCACTTTTCGTTGCCGTACGTGCGAGTGAGAACGACGTCCTGCTGGCCGGGTGTATCCTGGATCTCAAACGGGCCGTTCTCCACGAAGTCCTTGATGCTCACGGGTAGCGCCTCGTTGTCCTTCATGCTGGTCTCGAATTGTATCTCGCTGTCGAGTTTCGAGCTGAGTTCGGTGTCGATCGTGCCAGCAGGTCCCTTGCGCAGGATGGAGGTACCAAAGGCTGAGATCTGGGAGCGCACAGGTAGCGCACGCAGCAGGGCGCCTTGCCTGGCGACGGCAGGTCTGGCACTGCTGGTCAGGCGCGAGATGGCGCAGGGCGCCGAGCGCGCCAGGTATCGAGCAGAGAACATTTTCGCTTGGTCGAGGACGGAAGGAAGGACAGAAACGAACAGAGCAGGTATCGAAAGAAGACTGTGGCAGCGTTTGGGATGATGTGAGGGGGGGCGGAAGGAAATTTTGCAGTGCCGGGATGTTTGCGCCTGTGATGATGAAGTTCTGGAGACACAGAGCTATGATAGACAGAGATAGAGCTCGAGAAAATTCAGAAGCTTGGATAAGGGGGTTGACTAAGCAGACGCTGCCACCCCTAGAAGGTTTCCGGCAGGCAAGACCAGGGCCTAGGCACTTTACCTACTCATCATATACGTACTTCAACAAGCCGCGCGGGTAGTTACGGTAGTCTGGTCAATGCCATTCGATACTGCCCATGCTGTGAAGACACATCGTGAGATATCAAATTCTCGGTCAAAGGCCTATCAAGTAGCTGGGATGGGAGAGGCATCATCGCCACCCTGTTCCACAGGACCTGGAGGTCATGCTATTGCGTGATGTTTTTGTCTCTCCAGCTATCCTGTACCCCGCAGACCAGATGTGTTGATCCTTATATATGGGAAACTAACAACATCTATCCCATTTGCCATTCTCTTTAAAACATCTTCTGATTGAATCTATGGAACCCGTGCGCCTCCTCCATGGATACGACGTTTGCGGTCTGGTTGAGTACTGGTCTCTGTGTCATGCCTACACTTCCAGCACTTGGTAGGCGTCTCGATCGTTTTGCTTCCGGAGATACCACAACTGCAAAAAGACACCGACCGCTTTGGCGACCCCACATGTGTCCTCGGATATGGGCACCATTCCCTCGGCCTTGCAGGTAGAGCAGACCTTGACCTGAGTGATGAAAGTTACATAGGACTGGTGGGGCATTAGCGGTAACCCTCGCTACCGCAGCATCAAGACAACATACTGTGGCGGAGGCGTAGAGTTTATTGTGCCGAGACGACAAGATATTTGCTCCCATTTCTGAGTGCCTTCAGAAGGCAGCTGGATGTCGCAGGTCAAACCGTTCAATACAGTATTCGCGGAGGACATCGGTCCATCTTGAGCAGAGAGCTGCCTGTCGTCGTGCTCCCTCATGTTTACGGCGCGAGAGTCCTCGACTAGGATCCATGTCTCGTCTCTTGCTACCTGTGCCACCCGTCGTGATGACCGAGTAAACCATGGGGTCACTCAGATGGACGAAAATGCCAACTAGCCTACGGCTCTGCTCAGTGCCGAGAGCAGAATGAAGAACTGAACGCTGGTTGGCATCCCATATCCAAGCCCCTTCGGTAGAGCAAGACTAGCGGATCTCACACAGAACCAAGAGGCCCTGGATTAAAGTCAAACACGATCAGGCGACCGGTCTAGGATAAGGCACGGGGCCAACGAGAGCACGGAAGTGGGGGAAGCCGTGAGGCTCGCGTTGCGCAATGTGGTACGCTCGCGAGGTAGAACGGTGGAGGTTCACCGCGGGCGAGTCTGGCAGAGCGGCAGGCACTCCGAAGATAGCCCGAGGCTGAGACGATGTTCGATGAATTCTGGTTCAGGAGATCTCGACAAGTTTCGCCGCTGGCGTTCGGGTAACTGCCTATCTCACAGAAAGAGGTCTCAGGAGACCAATCATGATGCGTCGAAGCATCCTTGTGCATCTGGGCACCACGGAGCGAGGGCGCATTAGCCTTGTGGCACGACAGGCCCCGGTGGTCCTGGGGACACAGTCAGACCTCTCAGAGGCCCGGCTTGTTCGGCATAATGGCCGATCTGCTGTCTCGGGCCTCCGTAAACATATTTGACACGACCTCGCACGGTGACCAAGCGCCAAGCGCCGACCCGGCGCCACTGCCAGCTCAAAGACTTTGGCTGTCTTAGGAAAGAAGCCGGCCAGAGGCATCTAAGATCGAGCCCGTCAGGCTTGCAAATCTCAGATCAGCTCTGGCACCAGCGTATCCGAGTGGGCTGAGGATCAGCGGCAGGCCTGAGCTGACCAGGTCCGGACAGCAGGATGGCGCCGGTCCTAAGACAGGCTCGTTGTCGAGGTGTGCCAGGCCGTAGCCGGAGCATGGATAGAGCAGTAGGATTCGAGTAGCTTAAAAATTGGGTATCATTGTTAGGGCGAGAAGACGAGGAGGAGCCAGTGCTCAGTTTGCGAGCGTCACTGGGTGCTAGGCGGGAAGGCGGAGGCCTTGACAGTGCCGGTCTTGGATATACGGACCCAAGACAGCGAAGCTAGAAAGGCCCAAGACCCTTCCCACCTGTCAAGCAGATCCAGATTGTCTTGCTTCGAAAGGTCCGGGACAACTAATGATCCAGTCAGCAGGGATGAATCGACCGGGTGGCAGTGTGCGACGTACAGAAACCATTCCGGTGCTCCTTGTCCAGGACATCGACCTTCATTTTGAGCAGGTCCTCTCTGGCACTTGCTGGTCTTCCAGGCCTGCGGGTCTTCTTGACAACATCGTACTGCTCATCATATTGATGCACATATCTGAGGGAGGGGTGGTTAGAGCAGGGCGGCGCGGTAGGATGTGCCGAGCGGCACTCACTGGCTGATGGTGGCCTGGATCTTGTCCATATCGAACGGGCGGTTCTCATCCTCCCTGGCAACCTTCTGGAAAAAGGCCACCCTCTCAACTGGACGCACGGTTCAACGTCAGCAACACCTTGGGTTGGGAGCGAGGTGGTTAAGCAGCTCACGCAGTGGCTGATCGTGTTTCTTCCTGGCGGCGGCGAGCTTCTCGAGGCGGTCATCTCGGACCTGGGCCTTGTGAAGCCTTTTCGAGTCGCGGGAGAACTGATGCAGGGCATCGATGGTCCCATGCCTCTTCTTAGCAATCTGCTTCCTAGCCTTCTCGAGTGACTTTGGCATCTTGACTGGCTACTTCGAATCTGCGGCGGATCTCGGAAGTGATGCAGTCGGGTCGATTCGTAGATGGATTGATTGAACGGATTCGACTCTTTTTTTTTTTCTTTCTCTTTCTTTTTTGCTTTCCCTGTTAGTGCAGCACCCTCCCCACCCCCGTCTGTGGAGTCGAGCTGCAGGTAGCCGGGGTATGATGATACCGCTCTGGTACCATAGTAGATAGAGCCCCCCCTGGGCTACCCCCTCTGGGGGCCCTTGGCCGGGGGGGGGGGCCTCAGCGATAACAGCGTTGCTGGGGAACACGCAGGGATGGGGACTGTGCTAGCTGGGATAGGAAGTAAACCTCTGAATCACGTCGCGGTCTGGATCCGCTGGTGCCACAGACGCGCCTGGCCTCCCCAGGTGCTTTGCTGTTGCTGGTGGGAAAGGAAGGAAAAAAAAAAAAGAAGGAAGTACCAGGCCAGGTCCCCCAGCGCGATCGCTCGCTCCGCAGAAATTCCACGGTCCACCCTTGACTTGACCGACTTGCGTGCACTTCAGGATCTGGTCTCTGTCAGCCGACCAGACCAGCGGCTTGGAAGACATTCCACTTTAAATGGCAATTAGACCTCGCCGGGCTCAGTTTCTCTCTTTGCATCCTTTCCGGGTCAATCAGTCACTTTCTTCTTGTCTTGTTTGTACGTAGGGTCGGCCCAACCTCTCTACAATAGTACACCCGCCCCTCAACAACAGCTCATGCCCGTCGAGTGGTGCAGGTAAACACACACGGCTTCAACTGCGCGCCCAATGTCACTATAGACCCTTACTGGCACTCCGATCCGCACACCACACCCGACCAGTCCTCGCACCTCAATCGCATCGTGTCGCGTCGCATCGCATCGTATCGCATCGCGCCGCGCATGGCCGATTTCTAGCGAGCAACTGGGCCCAACGTCAACAATCCGGCCGGCAGAGGAGCTTGGCCGCCGCCCCTGGCTCCGAGGCGCGCTCACCCACCGGTCAGGAACAATGGGCATCCAAGGTAAGATTTAATTAATCTCGTTCGCCCTCCATTCCTAGCCTTCCTAGCACTGTTTACGGCCGTTGCTGCTCTGGGATTATGTGATTAACAACGCCCCAGGGCTCCTCCCTCTACTTAAATCCATCCAGCGGCCAACCGAGCTCAAGAAGTTCTCCGGAGAGGTCATCGGTGTCGACGCGTACGGATGGTTGCATCGGGGGGCTGTTGGCTGTGCCATTGATCTTGCCCAGGGCAAGCCTACTAGAAAGTAAGTGCGCCCACAGCCATTGATGGGCCATCTGGTCGGGTCTGATCCAAATCACCAGATATGTCGACTTTGCAATGCATCGGGTCCGCATGATCAAGCACTTTGGTGTGACCCCGTACCTGGTCTTCGATGGCGACTTCCTCCCCAGCAAGGCCCGCACCGAATCATCACGCGCTAAACGCCGTGAGGATAGCAGAAAGGCCGGTCTCGCATTCCTCAACGCAGGCAAACCAGCCCAGGCCCACCTCGAGCTTCAGAAGGCCATCGACGTCACCCCGGAGATGGCCCGCCAGCTGATCGAGGAGCTCAAGAAGGAGGGTATTCCCTACGTTGTCGCCCCCTACGAGGCCGACGCCCAGCTCGTCTACCTCGAGCGCCACGGCCTCATCAGTGGTATCATCTCCGAGGACTCGGACTTGCTGGTCTTTGGTGCCAAGCGCCTGCTCACCAAGATGGACCAGCATGGCCAGTGCGTCGAGATCAACCGGAGGGACTTCTGCGCCGTGCGTGAGATCTCGCTGACGGGCTGGACCGACGACCAATTCCGGCAGATGGCAATCTTCAGTGGCTGCGACTACCTCGAGAGCGTTGGCAACATGGGCTTGAAGACAGCCTACCGGATGATGCGCAAGTACAAGACACCAGAGCGTGTGATCCGCATGCTCCAGTTTGACGGCAAGTTCCGCGTTTCGGAAAATTACCTGGCACAGTACAAACAGGCCGAGTTGACTTTCCTCTATCAACGTGTGTTCTGTCCCAAGAAACAGGAACTTGTTCTCTTGACCGAGCCCCATTCCTCCTCACCGTTGGACATTGAGGAGATGCCCTACATTGGGGCCCGGGTAGAGGCAGGACTTGCCAAGGCCATCGCCGATGGCGACGTCAACCCAATAACAAAGCAGCCCATTGTGGTGGCCGCTTTGCCAGACAAGAGAGGAACAAATACTCCCACGGCGGGGAGGACATCGGCAGTTGCGGCGCCAGGACAAGGTAGACCGGTACCCGAGAAACCGATTGACTCATACTTCAAGGGCCACAGACGGATTCCCATGGGAGAAATGGATCGGAATTGTTTTTCCGTCGATCCTAAAAGGGTGGCCGCCCTTACGCAGAACGGACTGACTCCTCGGGTCTTTCCCCTGCCGCGGCCGTACATTGATGATGGCGACGTATCTTCCACGCCGCGGCCGTACTCGGATCCGACAGTACATCGGCGCCGCACGGAACCGATCTCTCGGACACTCTCGGACCTGGACCCGTCCTTCCGATCGTCTACGACCCGACGACGGGCAACCGGACCGGCAAGACGCATATCAGATACCGAGGCAAGACCGCCGAAGAAACCACGACTGTGCCAAGATGATCCTACAATTGAGACGACGGAAAAGCAGTCCGAGAGGAGCAGGTTCTTTCCCCGAGATGGAGCGGCTGTGCAACCCTGTGGTGATTTTAACTTGATGTCGGATGACTCTATTGAAGAGGCCCTGGCCGACTTGCCCGACATAGGCGACCAATGGAAGGGATCGAGGGTTTCCGGAACTCGGCAGACACTACAGGTCTTCCAGGACGAGACTTCAACAGAGCAGACAACCGCGGCGGCAGAGTCGAAAACTGAGGATGACGAGGCTTTCGAAGAGACCCTGGTGCAGGGCCAGAGAGCAGGTTGCGGTGCTGAGGAAGAGTCCAAGAGCGCGGCCAGTGACGTCGAGACCAAACCAGGCTGCAGGTCGTTGCGCGGCGCGCTCAAGGAGTTTTCTTACACGCCGAACATGTCCAGGCCCGCGAACGGAGTGCGGATGGCCCATGGACTGCCCACTCCAGCATCCAGTGCTCAGCAGTCGCAAACAAGATCGCTTCCTCCGACGCCCACAGAGACACCATTCCAGACCCCGTTGCAGCGCATCGGAGCGGCCGCCCTACAGCGAGGCAGGGTTGGCCTTTCGCCGTCGGTCAAGTCCAGGCCTTCACTCAAGCCCCCTAAGACACGAGCGAGCCTGGCAGAGTCACTGGAGAACTTCCCAATCAATCCAGCCTTCGTCCCTCTGCCCAAGGTTGACCTAGAGGAGGTTGAAGCTCTGAACAAGGCTGGTGCTGGCAGCGAGGACCAGATGTTCCCCGGTAGCGACGAGGAGAATGAGCCTCCTGCGGCAGTGTCCGGTACGAAGAAGGGTCCAGGCAGGTGGCTGGACCTGTCGAAATTTGTGTACGGCTGAAGTAGCACCAAGATGATGGGGGTTCATGAATGCGAGTCCCGTCTGTATACATACACCGATGAGGACACCAAAGAGACTGAAGGAGACAAGTGGCTTCCGCGACAACAGAGTATCCCCGGGAACCTGATTGGTGAGGCTCGGAAGAGACTATTACGAGTCGTTTTGACAAGGCATAGCATAGCGTAAGGCGTTATTCGTTAGGTGATTGCGAAGCCGAGCATATGACAATATCGTTTGTCCAGTCCACGCCAACTCTCATGGTTGACGTCGACTGACTGGCATGGAAGGCAAACGTTAAGTTACATAGTAGGGCCGCAAGACGCAAGTGGGTATGTCCGATAGGCAAGAGGAGAGAACCAGTGACCTTGAGAAGAAGAAAGATATAAGTAGAGGCTTTCCATTCTATACTGCAACAATTCAAGTACTGCACGACTAGAAACTGGTATTAAGTGCATCTAGTCCTCTGGGACCTAGAACAATCTGCTGTGAGGAGGAGAATTCAATACTGAGAGAGACATTGGTTGGGTCCTCCCGCTTGGGTGGCTGATTGATGATGCTACCTCACCGCCTTCCAGGGTTTCATTCTGCCTAATTTTCTGGGGTGCTTGGATTTCGCAAGGTTGCCCGCCTCGAAAATTTCCCACCACTGACTACATCACTAAACCGCCGAGGAAAATTAGCCGTGCCTAATGTAATTGCAACGCCTGTCGCCACCCCGAAACGAAAAAGAAAGAAAAAGTTGAATTGACGGATGCAAGAGCAAACGACACACGCTGAATTCTCTCCCTCACGCTGGATTCGAGGTCCTCCATACTTTCCTTCATTCGCCAGACCTTCCACTTGGCGCCGTGAAACATGGCGGACAAGTCGTTGAAGGTTCGCAAGCAACCCGGCATCCAGCCCCCCCCCCCCTCAACACATCAATGCGGACGATTTCGTGGAGGGAGTTCAGCTGACAGGAGACGACTACTGCAGGATCGTCTCCGCGATCACTCAGAGGCTTTCGATAGCCTGCTGTCGCTGATTCCCGCTAAGCTCTACTACGGCGAGGACACAAGCGTACGTTCCTTACACACTGTCCCTACCAGGCCTATTGTCGTCTGCAACTAGCGATCTCACATTACCCGGCGTACTATAGGACCAGTGGCAACGAAAGAAGCAGACTAAGGAGCAAGCCAGAGCCGCCAAGCGAGGTAGGCTAGACCCGGATAGCGCGCTGAATCGGAGTGCCAAAGAGGTCCTGGACGAGCGGGCACGCAACAAGAGGAAGGCGAAGGAGATGGAGGAAAGCGAGGAGGGGAGCAACGAGAACGACGAAGATGATGACGAGGAACTAGAAGCTCTGCATGGCGTTGAGAAGGAGCAGCCCGGTCAAGGCCTGAAGAAGGGAAAGTCAACGGAGGACGAACCTACCAGCAAAAAGGCTAGACTCACAGAACCACAACACGACGAGTCGACGGTGACTGAGAAGTTGTCCGCACACCAGGAGAAGAAGTTGCTGAAGAAGCAAAAGAAGGCGGAGAAGAAGGCCGACAAGAAGAAGACTCAGGCTGAGAAGCCATCAAAAAGTGCCAAGAAGACAGTGGACGATAATCACGAAGAAGCATCACCAGACGGCGAAACATTGCACCTCGACGACGTGGTACGGTCCAAGGAGACTGATGAAGAAGACGAGGAACAGAGCCACAAGACCAAGGACATGCAAACCATTGACGTGTCCGGCCTCACCAACGACGAAGATGACAACCGCTCCACCCAGTCCTCCACCCCCGAGTCCCCAATCTTTGATGGTCCCGTCGATAATCCCTCCGCCGAGCCAGCAAGCACCACGACCTCGATAGCAAGCGAGGCCGCGGGAGCCGGGTCCACGACAGCAGATCGGCCTGCGTCCTCATCCAAGAGGCTCAAGGTCCCCTCTGATACAACGGAGCTCCGCGCCCGGCTCGCCGCCAAGATCGCCGCGCTTCGTGCAGCACGGAAAGCGGACGGCCCCGACGGGACACCGATCCGCACGCGGCAGGAGCTCATCGAGTCGCGGCGCAAGAAGCAGGCGGAACGGAAGGCGCACAAGAAGGAGCTGCGGCAGCAGGCTAAGGAGGCCGAGGACAAGAAGCGCGAGGAGGCGCTGGCGAGCGCGCGCAACTCGCCCATGCTGAGCTTCGGGAGCGGGTCGCCGGAGCATGAGGCCACCAGCTTCTCGTTCGGGCGGGTGGCGTTCGCGGACGGGACGCAAATGTCGCAGGACCTCAGCTACGTCAAGGACAAGAGCGGCAGGAAGAATGGCCCCGCCGACCCCAAGGGCGCGCTTGCCAAGTTGGAGGCCCAGAAGAAGCGGCTCGCGGGCCTGGATGCCGACAAGCGGAAGGAGGTACTTGAGAAGGAGACCTGGCTCGCGGCGCGGAAGCGGGCGGAGGGAGAGAAGGTGCGTAACGATGAGTCCCTGCTCAAGAAGGCCGTCAAGCGCAAGGAGAAGACCAAGAAGAAAAGCGAGCGGGAGTGGACTGAGCGGGTCGAGGGCGTGAAACATGCCCAGAAGCAGAGGCAGCAGAAGCGCGAGGACAACATTCGCAAGCGCAAGGAGGCCAAGATGGCGGGTAAGGGAGGCAAGAAGAAGGGCAAAAGCCCAGCGAAGAAAAGGCCAGGGTTCGAGGGGAGTGGATTCGGCGGGAAGAGGAGATGAGAAACGTGATCAATAGTTGAGGACATTGTACATTCCTGTCGAGATGTTCTCTGAAGTTGGGAAGACACCAACACACACACACACACACACACACAGAGAGAGAGAGAGAGAGAGAGAGAGAGAGGGGCAGATGTATTCAAATGCATTTTGTGCTTCAGCCAGGGCGTTCAAAGGGCTGAGGTCTGGCTGGGTATAGCATAGCTATGAGATAGGGCACAGGACGGAATGACGGCATTGAATGGCAAATTTTATCTCCTTCATTGAACACGGTGCCCTACTGCTGCGATCAAGTATGCCATGCCATGCCGCGACATGCCACGCCATGCCAAGTGGAGATGTTTGTAGAGTTGTGTCAGCTTTGCAAGAAAAGATCCATGAGCGTGTATACCGGATTTGACTTCTGTCCCACATGATGCGCCAAAAGAGGGGCCCTTTGGGGAGGTTTCCGTAAACGACGATGCCCTTAACGTTTTGTGCCCGCTTGATCCTGTTCCCCGTTGCCCGCGCAAACCGGTACGAAGTAATGACCTTCCTCCTTTTTCCTCCTCTCCCATGTCGCTTGAGAATCTGAAATGACGCCTGGTCGTTTGCAAAAAGTTTTGAATTGAAATGTCATCCGCTGATCCTGGAACTCGTCCGCAATAATACATTCATTCGCTGCGGCGTTGTATTCTGCTGAAACCCGGCCCGAGCTTCTTCTCAGGCTCCCGCTCCTATTTCCAGAGCCGTGGAGTTTTTCCTGCGTGGCCCCGTCTTGAGTTGTCTTCGACTGCACTCGTTGGCCCATCGATTCGGAACAGGGACGACGTGGGCTTATTATGTAGTATTGTTCGGCAGCAAATAGTTGCACTATATTACAGGAGGGAGTCGAGGCGGGTGAAGACGTTGAGGCAGGCGGCAACCACCTCCAGCTGCAGCTCCTTGTCCTTGGCCTTGTTAGCCTCCTATAGAGCACATTGTTAGCATAGTACTGCAGAGAGAACAACTCCGCATGCACCCACCTCCGAGATGACTTGTGGCAGGTTAGCACCAATGCCGTTGCCGGTAGCCTTCTTGCCGAATGGCCATTGGCTGTATTCGGCCAGCAGCTCATCAGTCTGAGCAAATGCCCGCTCCCTGGCCTCGTGGCCCAGCGTAGATAGCGCGTTCTCGAGGACGTTAGCCGCGTACGCCGCGCATACCATGGCGATCGTCCGCGTGTACCGGAACTCGAGGTTCTCGGGAAGCCACTGGGAAGCAGGAAGGACGACGGTCCTTTGTGTGAGGACGTTCCTGACGCGCCTTCGGATCTCTTCCTTGGCACCACCGTCGGCGACAGGGTGTGTGGCCATGTCGAAAAGTAGGAAGTTGCGCTTCTCGGTGCGAAGGATGCCCTTGTCGACGAGGCCCTTTGCGAGCCGCTCGCGGACCTGCTTCAGTTGGTAGCCGATCTTCATCAGGTTCCATGTCTCCCCTGTAGTCGTCGCGGATAATTTAGCAATCCGCAGTGCTGGAGGGCTCAAGCCCGGCCGTTGCAAGGGTGGTTACTCACCGCTCATGAGGTCGATCCAGGTGCTAACGCTCATCTTCTCGCTCGCCTTCATCATCTTGAGCGCCTCGTCAAGCAGCACCTCGCCCGTAAGGGTATCGTCGATGACCTCGATGACACGGTCAGGTAGGGGGAAGCGCCGCCTCGAGGCGTCCTTTTGCATACTGATACGGCCGCGGAAGGCCAATTCTATGACGATGCATCCGCGAAGGGCGTAGGATATGTTGTCATTCCAGAACGAGAGGTAGCCCTGCACATTTTGACCGCGTTAGCAAGCTGGTTCTGCCTCGGCGATTCTGGCCCTGGCAGTGTCCAGCCACGGATCGACGAACCTGCTTGTCCTTAAGACCTAGCAGTAGGACCTCCTCCATGAGCGTCAGCTTGGGCTGCTTGCTCCTCTCCGTGCTCTCGCTGATGTCCCGCGGGTCGAATGCGATCTTGTGCCCGTTCTCGCTGTTCTCGTAGCTCGTCTCGGGAGTGCTGTCCTTGAAGTTGCCGGACGAGTTGTTGCGGTTGATGCCGTTGCTGCCCTCGCCCTCTGTGGATGGTCCTCCCCCAGCGCCTCCCCTGCGTCGAGTGAGTCCCGACGACGACATCCTGTTGAAGTTTTTCGAGCGATGAATACTGGATCAGGTCGTATACGAAGGGAGAGGCTCGGCGAGGTGGTCGGTCACGTCTCGAGGAGGAAATTCGCTCTCAAGGCCGGGGCACGGTGGGCGACACGCGATCCGGACAGACAGACGTTGTTGCAGTGGATATCAGGAGGGATACCGGAGGGCGAGATCTGGTAGCACGACGGCACTGTTTGGGGAAGGCTCTCGAGGCGCAAAGGAGGCTCGCCAAGGTTTAATTCCTGTGTCCAGGGATGCTGTCGTAATAGCTGCTAGGGGTCGATTGGACTGGGGGCCCGCTGAATCCTGACACGCGGATTTCACCAGAGCAGACGTGGTCCGTATTTCACAGCGCCCACGGGAGGAGATTGGCAGCTGGGACGGGATGGGATGGGGTGGATCGGGTCGGACACTGTCGATATCCCTACCCTAGATAGAGCGCCGTGTCTGATGGAATGGCACGTGTTAGCCGACACCACAGAGGACGATGGGTAGGGCGTGTTGGCCTGGGCTGGGAGGCCAGCTTCAATTGACGCACCTGTTCGAGGAAGAGGGACGACCAAGGACGGAGTAGGTGGCGGACGACAAAAGGACTTCCTGAGAAAAGAAGGGAGTGTTGCTCGTGTGCCGCGCCGGTGTGGCCTCAATAAGAGGGAAAGAAGGTAAAAAAGGAAACAGCACCTTTTGGGGGGGGGGGGGTGGTTGCAATCCGTACACGTTCACATTCAGGTTAGGTTGGGTCGAGTTGCAGGCCGCACGCCGTTGACCTCTCTCTCTCTCACACCTGCTCACACTCACTGATTGCATCCTCCTCCATGGCCTAGGGCTCTGGAAGGCTGGGCTACCGCCACAGTGGACCAGCTAGAGGCCAGCCAGGCCTGCTGGCCTGGCCTGGCCTGCAACAAACATCCCCCGGGCTCAGGACCCTCCAGCGCACCAGAAGCCTCCACACGTCAGCCACAACAAGGTTTCCAGCTGTGGCTACTTACTATAATATATTGGAATATGCAACCCCCCCCTTGGCTTCTGCGACCTACTATGGACTGGGTAGCTGTGGTTTTGTTTCTGACGCTCTTCAGATGAGCAAGACCCACCCTCGATGAATTTTCGGTACGTGGCTTAGAATGCCATGCCATACCCTCAGGGCACCCTCTGACTCAACTATGATGTCGATCGATATAATGTATTTCCCGGAAGAATTCCCTCGCCTCTGGTTATACCACACCACAGGAGAGAGTTGACCACGGCTTGCTGCCAGGGAGGGCCGTCCAGTAGGCGCTGCTGGTGGTCCTGTCCCGTCCCTGCGGCTACCCAAGGTAGCCGCCTCCTTCTTCAGACCATGTCTGACCTAAGTCTGCAGAGCCTCATCAATGGGGGGCCGTGAGATCATCCCGTAAGCGCGGAGAAACGATCTTCTGTGTGATGATCTGGCCACGGGATGCCTTGGCAGGACCCTTGCTATCCTCCCTCTTGGGCTATTATTCCACGCTTTGGGGGATGAACCTCCTGCGTGGCTGACGAGTCATTGTCCAGCTTGCTATCGTCAGTGGACCGGCACAAGATTGTGAATATAATGAGGCCGATCTAGGTGGATACCGTCCGCCGACAGTAGTATTTGACACTTCCATCGAGAGGGGCTAAGAGGTTCTGAATATACAGAATTCGGATGCATCCCTGCCCTTCTCATCTCTATATATACATGCTAATAATAATGCTGCCCTTGATTAACCCTCAGATCTAGCACCGCGAATTCCCACGAATGCCCTCGCCCTATTTGAGGGTCCAAAACATTTGCGAAACTTTACGGATCACGCCGCCCTTCTTGGGGTATGATCCCTAGACCAACGCCGCCCGAACCGCTTCCCATGACAGCCGGTTCCTGTTGCGCCCGAGGACCCTGCAGCCTGCGCCTGCCCTGCAGCCTGTCATGGGCATCGTCCACGTTTATGGTGACTTCGCCGAAGTGGATGAACTGCCTGTTGCTGCCCTCACCGACCACAATGCCTCCTGAGCCGGACCTCATCATCTCTTCTCCGGATGCTTCGTTGCTTGCCCCCAGGCCCTCGCCGGGACTCTCCGACTGCGCCCGCCTGTTTCCGCTGAGCAGCCTGCCAAGCCGCTCGTAGCGGCTCTCTCGTCGTGCTGGCTTCGTAGTTGGCGGCATGGGCACGGTAGGAGTCGGCATGCTGACGAAGGCGGGCCTAGAGACGCCACCGCTCGCGTTGGATCCCTGGCGTGGCCGGGCCGGCGGCATCATGATGGCTGGCTGGTACGGCGGCTCCATCATGTCATACCTTGGGTTGATACGCGGACTCGGCTGTGTTACTATCGAGGGCGAGCTGTTCCTACCCTCAGACACGTTGGGGCGTCGCCGTGACGTGGGCGGTATGGAGCCGACTGGGCTAGAGAGCGGGCTTGACTCCCTCCGTGGCCGGCTGGCAGTCCCTGGGGTTATCAGGTTGCCCTGGATGGAGTCGGTAGAGCGACGGCCTCTGCTGTTGCTCGGAGCACGACTAGACCCTCGCGAGGTTGGCGGAGATGTCGCATAGCCTGGCGGGTAATACGGAACCGCCGTCGGATTCTGGCCAAGACTGGATGACTCGACCCGGTCCAGGTAAGGTCGCGATTGGTACGGGGTCGACTTTGACTGCTGGAAGCTAGGTGGCGGATTCTGGCGCGCATAAGGTATAGAACTCTTCACGCCCGAGAGGCCCGGTGGAGTGAAGGGTGCCGCGCCGTTACCAGGGCTGGACCTAGCAGACCGCGGTACTATCTGTGGCACGGGTGGCATCGTAGCGGTGAATTCAGGTCCGGGCGAGGTGTGAGTACTAGTCGGCACCGGCAACTCTGGCCTGCTGGTCGAGCTCGCTGACGATTTCCTTCTCCTCCCGATCAAGGGTATGTTCTCTTTGTTGAAGATCTTTTGAAAAAAAAAGTCCAGGGTACGAGTGCCTGATGACGAGCTGAAGCGTCTACCTTTTGGCTGTTCTGGGGCTGGCATGGCCAACTGACTTGAGGCAGGTTTTGGGGTGATCTGTGGCGTAGGTGTGTCCTCGTCATCTATTGGATAGGGAGCCCCAGTATTGTAGTCGTCGGGCTGAAAGTGGGCATTGATCGGTGAGTGAAAGTATTCCGGCTTGCCATCCTCACCAGGCGTCCAGTCCTGTTGGCTTGGCAGTTGGCTACTCGTGGTCCCAGTATCTGAGTCCGAGAGGCTCTTAGCCTTGTCGAATACAGATGTCTGCGAGATCCCGCCGGCCTGGTTGACGATATCTGCCTGTAGCTTCATCGACAGCCGCTGTATCTCCAGCTCAATATCTTGCAGCTGGGCCTCCATCTTCTCACGGATCGGCCTCAGTTCGGCGTGATGTCGTTCCTCATAGTGAGACAGGTGACCGATGAGCTTCCTGCAGTGAAGGGCGAAGCGTCGATAGTCGTCTGGCAGTCCGACGTTTGGTTTCTCCTTGATGCGTGTATCTGCATCCAGATATGCTCTGAAGAAGACATCGGCCGATCGCTCCAACCAGAAGATATGGTGTCCTCCCCTCGTGAGGTATTCGATCAGATACCTCTGGACAATGTTGTGGATATGAAGCGTGTCCATGGTCTCATCATTAAGATCGAAGCTTCTCTTGGAGGTTTTCGAGCTCGTTCGTGAAAGATCGTACTTGTCGGATCTCTCAATGAGTGCAAAGGCGATGAGGACCTTGAGTGTGTTGTTTAGATTTCCGTTCCCGTGGGTCACCGCGTCTCGTGTCTTGTAGGGTGTGCTTTTCTTGTCCAGAACACGAAGGCCTACCGCAAAGCACACATTAGTATAGTGGATCAGACGTTTACAATGTGTCTCCACTGGCTGGACTGGATTGACTTTGGCAAGGTGGAGGTGGAAAGTCAAAAAGCCGGGGAGGGGGGACAGGAGAGGGAAGACTTACCTAGGGATATCATTTCCACCGGAGTGTGCTGATCCAGAAATGCGAGCACACATAAGACGTTAAGCGCCGCGAATGCTCCCCTGGCCTGCATCTGGTCCAGGACCAGGTCGTATGCGGGAACCTTACCAAAGTGCGGCGGCTTGGCCTTGTATCGCTTGAGATAGGTGGAGAGCGGCTCCTGGCTTGACTTCAAATGCTGCGCGATGACATGGATCATCAACGGCAGTTTTTCCAGTATGTGGACCAGTTCTGCTGCTTGAGCCAGGTCCTCATGAGACCATGGCTCTTCCTTATCGATCTCCTCCAGAAGGAGCCTTTGCGCCTCCTGAGTGGACAGCGGAGGAAGTTGGAGTGGCCGCGGGTTGTTGAAATGGTGGCTCCCGGTAGCCGCCGAGCTTGTCGAGAGAAGGATCATCGATGTATTGGCATGGTCGGGAAAGAAGCGTTCGATACCCTCCTGGTCGAACATGATGCCATCGAATATCAACAACCAGTCGTTCATGTCCTCGAACCACTCACGTACGTGGTCGACCATCTTGGCAGGGTCCTCAAGCTCTTTCTTGTCTATTCTCACCCTGAGGTCCCTGAGGGCGACTTTTGCGATGCGTGAGAATTCTCCCTCCAGCTCCTGTACAGACGACGCGCGGAGCCAGAACATGCCGCCCGAATAGTCATTCTGGTGTCTGAAGTAGTATTCGCGGGCCATGTGGGTTTTGCCGCCTCCTGTCTGACACCGTACCAGTACGGTCGAGGTTCCCACGGCCCGGCGCTTTGGATCTTGAAGCATTCGATGTAGCTCCTTCAACTCGTGTTCGCGCCCAACGAAATACGAATTTGACCGGAACCCTTCGGGAACGATGCTATATGGCTCCTTCGGAACCTGAGATTCAGATTCCTGAGTCCTCACCGACTCTTGTGTGACCGGCTGCGATGCCTGAAAGGTTGCCAACATCGGTAATGGAGACGGCGGTGCACTCGGTAGATGTTGGGTGGTCAAGGTAGTGCCATTTGGTGAGACTACGGAGAACAAAAGCCATCAGCCCATGTTTCTTTTGGAAAGTCAATGGATACCTAGAGCCCCTAGGTCCGACTCCTCTTTAACAACGTATATCTCTTCCTCACCATGTTCAAGTTGAGCCGGACTTCCACTGTCTACAACGGGGCTCATCACCTGCGGCGATGACAACGTACCGACGGCCTGCGGAGGACCGGATCCCGGATTAGGAAGCTGATGACTTCCTGTTAGTGAAAATCACTTTGCGTTTGGAAGGGGGCCGTAACGTACGAATGGCCGTGCTCTCTCATTCAGCTCGACCTGGGCCCGCATCCGCCGGTCTTGATCTTCGACTTGCCAGCGATAGGAAATGACTTCCAGTTCCAGTGACTCTTTAACCCCTGCAAAAGATCCCGTTAGAAACGATGAGGTTTTCCCTGTTTATACGGGGGACGCCCAAGACGGGCTGGACTTACAATCTGTGATGACTGAGGTGATTTGTCGATAGCCAGGGGCTTCAACGTTGGCAAACTTGCACATGCCCGAATGCTAGTGTTAATGTCAGCATATTGCCCCGCATGCTGCTACAAGAATTAGGTGCATCTGGACGGGACGGAAGGGATGGCTTGTCACTTACGTCTGCCTCTATGCCATAGGAGGTAGTGTTGTACCACTTGGGCGCCGCAGACTTCGATTCCACGATCAGAGACATTGTCCCCTTCAGATCCGTCTTCTGGTTCTCGTGGACCAGATGAATCTTGAACCGTTGCTGGATGTTGATGAAGTTCGCATTGATGTTGTCGAGTGTCTCGCTATCCTTGCGCAAGGTCTTGATGAGGATCGGCTCGGAATCGAAGATTCTGCGAGGCACACGACCGACCATACCCTGTAGCACCTCACCCCATCTCGCGAGGCCGCTACCTTCGTGGGGTGTACCCAGGAAGACGATGGCGAAAGTCGAAACGTAGATCGCCCGAGCATCCTCGTGAGTTGAAGCCCTCACGCTATCCGAGTACTCCAATACCCGCTTGACGAGGATTCCGCCAAGACTATGGGCCACCCAGATGATCGGATTGCGCAAGGTCTTCCGCTTCTTTCTGAAGGAAGTGAGATAACTGACTAGGGTCTGTGCATGCTCATGGATGAAGTTCGTGCTGGGTTTCTTGTCTTTGTTGCCTGCAATATCCGCGTTGTATCCGTAGACGAGGACGTTGGCCTGGGTTCCCTCCTCCTCCAGAGTCTTTGGGAATAGGTCAGCCGGCCAGTAAACACCATTGTCCGCCGTCCAGGTCTTCGTAGGATTGCCGTTGAGACCGTGAACCAAGATGATGTCGACCTTGGCCTCGGGATGCGTGTAGACGGCTGTGACGTCGTAGCGATGGATGTTCTTGTTGATGGTTCCCTGATTTGATGTCAGACACCATATGACGGGTCGCAAGCCGCCTCTATCATCGGCTTTCTCGAAGCAACAGCGCCAACTTCAGGGAAAGACACCAGCCCAGGGTAAACTCCATCGAACACACAATCGAGGACAAGCTAGTGGTGTAACAAGTGAAACGAATACAGGCTAGCGACTAGAGAGTGTACCAATTCTTTATGAACGTGCCTTTCACCAACATGACTGTGCACCATAGAAATACAAAAACACCAAAGCCGCTGACGGTGACGATGGTGAAAATGCCCAGCGAACAGAAATAGTAAGATGAGCGGCCCGCTCCGTGCGGTTCGGAGATCTAATCTGCTGCGGGACTCGGTCCCTGCTCGCATACTAGCAGGATCATCCAGGCAGGGGAGTGACGCGACATCGAGGGCGCCCCTCGACGAATCTCACCCCTCTGCCGGCGATCGCGCGGGAGAGAGGGGGCACAAGAGGCGTCAGAGATGCTACTCACCATCTTCGAGGTCTGTCTGTCTTGTCGCAGCGAAGAGAAGCAAAAAGCTTCTCTCGCGCCGCTGTTGTTGTGTCGATGATCGCAAAAATCAACAGTTGAGAGATGGCGTACGGTAAAGTAAGTGTTGCCGTCTGACAGGTTGTTTTTGAGAGTTGGTTTGGTGTTGCGGTTGAATGCGCGAAGTCGACTGGGGTGCGATGAGAAAATAGATGCTGCAGGAACAGAGGCTATTTCTCAGTTATATTGGGGGCCCCTCGTCTAGTCTCCTGCGCTGACCATGTGACCAGGATACTGTCAAGAGGTTCCATGTAGTATTCTGTAGTTGTTGGTGCCTGTCAAGTTCTGAGACAACTTACAGGCGCAACCCAAGAGGCGCATGTGCGAAAATATGAGCTGAAGAACTTCCCTAGAAGACCATGTCGGTCTGACTGACGACTAAGCAGCTGTGCATGGCCTCTGAATTTGCCCCCTCCTCGCCCCAGACTAGAATTTCTGGGCGGGAAGCCTTGAAGCATACGTCGCCTCAAAGAAACTTGTACTTGGCAATACCCACCAACCTATAGGAGGATGTGTAATGAAGGCAGTAGCCAGGTCGACGACACTCAGTCCTGTGACAAGAAGGGGTGGTGCCCTGAGTGCAGCATATGATGTACTCCGGAATACACCAACCCACCTTGGTCTGACCAGGATGATAAACAAGAGCTGGGAGGGCAATACTATTGCATAAAGAAAATGGTAGACAGGAAGGCTGTGAGATCATTAACCCACCGTGCTGATGGTTCAGAAAATAGAAACAGGGAGGTGAAGTCAGGTATAAGACAATCAACTGTAGCGTGAAAAATGATGTATTGCAGGGCCGGCGTCTAAGTCACGCGGCGCAGTCGACAGCCGGAAGTTGGAATGCTGGGGAGCAACCAACCCCGTCACTTTCTCGGGATGGTTGCCTTCTTGATCTGCTGAGCCCCCCGTGCGCCTGGCGATCCGCTCCACCGCCATCAAAGAGGATCCGTTCCCTCATGCATACCATACCGTCGCTAGAGGGAACCATGACAGCCGGCAGACAGGGGGGTGCAAGAACCGGTTGGGAGGGTACGGGACTGCGTCAAGTGGCGGCATCTGACAGTCCTCTGAGTCCGTAGTTTATAACAGGCCTGCAACCAAGCAGCCATATGCCGTATTGAACTGTCCCACTCGAGCCTTTGCGCCTGTGCGCCTCGCTCTTGAATTGCATCAAATGAGGTTGCTATTTACCCCAGATTTGACACGAGCTCAAATTGAATAAGTTGTGATCCAAACGGATCAGCTTGACCCCTCGCGGGACGTCCCTGTGCGGAGCGTCCAGGACCACGGTCATGACCACTGTTTGCCTCGATGCGGTCTGACGACCACCCTCGTGTTCCCCTCGCGCGTCAATGAAACTGTCGTAGGTGATCGGAGCCGACGCCCGAGGCTGGCTTGTCGGGCGAGCCGTATCGCACAGAATCCATTTCGTTTTACTGACGCCCGTGAGATCTGGGATGAGCTTATGGGCCTCACAGGCCCAGGCCCCTGAGAGGTGCGGATTCGGTGACTGACCGGCCACAGAGGAGCCGCACAAGGCCGCCACCAGATCCGCGTGCCAGCCCTCTGTGTCTCGGGAGATAGCCGCAGTCGCATGTGTCACCAGACAGACTCGTAAGTGGTGACTCAAGCATACCAAGTGATACAGTTAATCCCTGGAGAGCATGACTACGTACTCCCTCTCACTGGCCCCAAATTTGACCACATCCTTGGGTCTTAGTTCCAGGTACCTTCGGTCAGGCACATCCTCCCCGTTCAGCTTCGTATGGTTCGCACTCTCCAGGTCGATCAGGTAGGGTTTCACCTTTCCGATCTTGTCGCCAAACTCGTTTTTCCTCTCCGTATATCGAAATTGAATCACTGCATGCTGCTTGCTGATGCTGGGGTTCTCGGCCAGCAGATCGACGACCGCTGGGTCTCTCCCCACGAGCCAGCAGCTTCGAGTGCTGAGCTCGATGGTGTCCACGATATCCTCGCCTTTGAACACGAAAAGCTTCCAATGATCGCGCGGAGGTGGTTTGCGCGACTCCGGTGGTTCATGGTATTTCAGGGTGATCGTTGTCCCGTCTGCTTGCGTGACCGAGTTGGACGCTGCCGCGAGATGACCGGTGTTTCCAAAGTTCGGCTTCTCTTTGGGTTTCTTCGGCTCCTCGCCATTGGAGATGGCGAAAGAATCTGCTTGTGATGGGAGAGGTCCATCACGTCTTATAGCCACTTGCTTGTCTGCACGCCCCGCGTCGTTCAGAACATTCCGGTTACGTCTGCAGCTTTTTTCTCGGTCCTCACGCTCGTCTTTGTCATCGGCCGAACGAGAACGTTTGCGCCTGTGCTTCCTCCTCGAGCCCCCAGCTTCGTCGCCTGATTCATCTTCCGCACGTCGGCTTCGTCGACGCTTGTACGACTCCTCTACAAGGGAGCGCGAGTCTCGAGCTCTCCGATCGCGCCCATCACTTCTGTCACATGACCTCTGTCTCCTTGAGTCAGGACTACGGGACCGCTGTCGACGACGATGCCGATCACCGTCCCTATCTCGAGACCTGTCACGCCTCGAAGTCTTGTCAGACGAATCCCGGTCCCGAGGACCGCGTTCGCTCACGTGAACGTGATCACTGGAGTCATCGTAATTATCCTCGTAACGATGCTTGCGATGATGTGACCCGTCCTCATCGTAGAGCCCGTCAGAACCCATTGTTGAACAGGTAGAGTAAGAGTTGGAAGGAATGTCGAGGTATGTGGGTTGGTTGTTTGCCACAAGATTTGAAGCAAAATGATAGCTTATGAGCTTCAGACAGCGATATGCAGAGTATCCGTGGGGGCCGGGGGACAATCCTAGTCGAGGATTCTCAGGTTGATTGATTGTGAGCGTGACAGGAAGTAGGAGTGGTTAGTGTTGGAGTTGATAATTGAGTGATGGAAGTATCGAAAAGAAGGGACCCAGGCACGCCAGAGTTAGGGTGGGTTCTGAGCGATAAGATAAGAGAGCCACAATATGCACGAATGATGCACAAGCCCCGTTCGATGCATAGCCAGGGAAAAGTAGTGGTGAAGCCACTATGATGGGGAAGAAATCAAGGAAGAAAAATTGGCTCGGAGAGGGGAGGGGGTGTGGCGATCCTTGAGGAAAAAAAACTAATGATGGACCAGACTAGACAAAAGAGAGGGAAGGGTGAAGGTTAAAGAGGAAGAGAGAAGGAAGGGTAGGGGGGGGGGGAAAGCGATAGAAGTTGTTTAAGATCAACAAGCCCTAGACTTGTCGAGAAAATTACTGCCAGTTCATTCTTCGACAGCAGACAGAGAGTCTACTTATAAGGCTATACTACGCGACAGAGAATTCAGAAATTTCGCCCATTTCGCTCTTCATCTCCGGCCCGACCTTGTAGGCCACTCTCCACCTGAGTTTGACAGAATCGACCCTCTTGCCCTTGTCACCAGTGTGCCATACTTCAATGGACTGGGTTATGCCACGGCTCTGTTTGGGCTCTAACGATCGCCCGGTTTGAGGCTTGAGCTCGGATTCGTAGCCCTGAATGAATGTTAGATATTACCAGCTCAAATATACAGGAGAACGAGGCGCCGAAATACCTTTGTCACGGCCAGCTGGAAGTGAAGCTCACTGATCGGCTGCGCAGTGTTGTTGCTGAAAGCGAACAACAAGTTGATGCTGTTTGACGTGCCAGTCGTTCTGTTGGCTAGAAGATCGATCTTCAGATTAGAGTTGCTCACGACCACCCTATGCTCTTTTGGCAGGGCTGTTATCTCTGCGGGAAGTGCCGACGAGAAGTTCCACTCATCGTCATCGTTGGCCTGCGTCGTGACCGGTTGAGGAGGAGGAGGAGGTTTGGGCGCGGCGAGGGCGGCGAATGGATCTACCGGCGGTGCTGCTGGGGAACTGAATGCTGAATGCTGATGGTTGGGTGGCTGTGGGGTGTTGTTCTTCGAGGTGGAGGGGCCCGGGTTGAAGGTGGAGAACGCCGAGAATGGAGGTGGTGGAGTAGATGATGATAGGGAGCCTTTGGCGCTGTTGTCCTGTGTCATGGAAGAGAGCAGTGCTGGGCCAGGGATGTTGGTATTGTTCCCAAACCCAAGGGAAATGCCCCCAGTTTGGCCAAAGTTGCTGACGCCTTCTGAATCCCCAATTGACAGACCGAGCAGATCATCTTCAAGACCACCTGGTTGAGCCTGACTTGCACTACTCGTGCCAGCATCTGCACTGCCTGAGCCGTTCGCCCCGGCGTCGCCGTCGAAGTCGATAAGGTTGAGCTCCTGAGCGGCACTCTTGACTGCCGCTGACGAGGCTACATGCTCGCCCTTGGCAATCTTGGAGGCCCCTTCTAGGTCACCTTTCTTCATCAACTTGTACCTCTCAACGGTCCGGTGTATGCTGTCGTTGATCTCGAATAGCCTCGCCACGGCCTCATGGTCGTCAGACTCTTCCTCACACATCTTTTGTATCTTTGGCTGGGCGTTTTGCAGTGAGGAAGCGAGCTCCTCGAACACGTCACCGTCCGTCATGCTGTCCCCCGGTTTGAAGTCGGCCAGCCTGTCCTCGAGCAATTTTGCCTTGGCCTGAATCTTGGAGACCTCCTCGGCAGCCTTGGCGCGGTAGTCAACCTTTGATCTCGTATCGTAGCCAGCCATGATCTTCATAAGACGGTTCGCTTCCTGCAGGTCTTCTGGTGCCCCGCGTCGAATCAGCTCTTGTAGCTTGGCCGACTGGGCCTCACGTTCTTCTTCCTCCATCTCCTCGGCGGATTTGAGGTTCTGCGCAAAGTCAGCCGAGAGAAATTCCAAAGCAAATCTGGACGTAGACCCACGTCGCTTGGGTTCAGGACAGCCGCGTCATCTTTCCTGACTTCCGGGAAAGTGTACCCTTTGTAGCTCAGCAGCCTGTGCATATCCCTAATGAACCCTAGATCCTCCTTATACCTGCTCGTCTCGCAGATGGTACTGCGCCATTCTTCTATAGCCTCGAGGATCTTCATCTGCACCCTGCTGTACCTGACGGGTGGCCGCTCGGGGAAGCGGCGGACAAGCTCATTGAGGAACTCCTTGGTGCTGATCTGTAGCTGGAAGGGGTAGCCACAGTTCTTGACGCATATGTCGAGCAGGTTTAGGGCGAGCAGAGAGACATTGGGGTTGCGGTGGTTGATGTAGTTGACGATGGCGACGGCGGCCTCGCGGGGCGCAGAGCCCTTCTTGGAGTTGATGAGGTCGGAGATCTCGAGGTTCAGGGCGAGATTGGGCTCGTAGTTCTCTGGGCTGCACGCTGCCTGGATGAAGCGCTGGAGCTGGGAGGGAACATGGCCACCCCATCCTCCCCACGGGTCCCTGGCGGCCGCCCTTGCGCTGGCCGCCTCCATCGTGAGAGTCGTGGGTGGCGTGCTGGCTGGGTCGGATTGTTGTCTGCCCCTTCCGGAACACAATGGGGAGCTGGTCTTGCGCTCCGGACAAAGAACCGACCACGGTTCCAAGCAGAGAGCTGTTGAGCGGATCGTGCGCTCCTGCAGGTGAATAGGCCAGCTGGGTGGAGCTGGAGCTCGAGCTGAGGCTGCGTAAGGAAAGATATCGCGGCCGTGATGACAAGAAAGATGCTGCAGTAATCGACAAGCCCAAGGCCAACCGGTATGCGGTCGCGGTCGCGGTCGCGGATGTGGTTGTGGTTGTGGTTGTGGCTTGGTGAGGAATTGGTCGTCAGGTGTCAGGCTGCGACCTCACAGATTACATTCTGGCCACGCCAAGTGCTTCCATTCATCACTGGATTGAGGCGCTGTGAGGAGGGGAAACTCGCTGCCAATAGTACATGTACAGTACGGTGTAGCTCTCGGCACCGCTGACCCGATACAAGCTTCACCCCTGCCAAGTGCTTATCAGAGAAAGAAAGCTGCCCCTCCAAAGGCGTACCAGGGTCGCCTCACCTTGTTGTCGATTTTTTAACTTGGGACCTCTTCAACATCCAAGTCGACGAGCCCAGGATCGCCTACCGCAACATTGGCTTTTGAGCCACGCCTTCCACACCCGCACAACGTAATTCGCAAAGCAGGGGTGACACAGTCGCTTGCAGGTTCGAAATGGTCCGTCACAAGAAAGACCCCCGAAGCAAGAAGACCTTCAGCGTTCACCCCAAAGACGCAAAGCGAGGCGGTCCCCAACGACAAGAGAGGGGCGGAGGAGATGCAGACGCCGACGAGCCCTCATCCGCCTCTGGCCGGCCCAAGGCTGCCTTCAAAGCAGCCTGCTGGGACCTCGGCCACTGCGACCCGAAGCGCTGCTCCGGCAAGCGCCTGATGAGGGCCGGGCTCATGCGCGAGATGCACCTGGGCCAGCGCCACAGCGGCGTCATTATCACGCCCAACGGGAAACACACGCTCTCCCCCGCAGACCGCGAGCTGATGGACACCTACGGCGCCGCGGTCGTCGAGTGCAGCTGGGCGCGGACGGGCGAGGTGCAGTGGAACAAGGTCGGCGGCAAGTGCGAGCGGTTGCTGCCATATCTGGTCGCGGCGAATACCGTCAACTACGGCAAGCCATTGCGCCTGAACTGTGCCGAGGCACTAGCGGCTGCGTTTGCGATCTGCGGGCACCTGGATTGGGCGGAGCAGGTGCTCGAGCCCTTTAGTTATGGGCAAGCATTTTTGAAAATTAACGCCAAGCTGTTGAGGAAGTATGCCGAGTGTGAGGGTGAGGCTGCCATCAAGAAGACGGAGAAGGAGTGGATGGAGAGGTTGGAGAAGGAGTACGCGGATAACAGGGAGGAGGGTTCGGACGATGACATGTGGAAGAGTGGGAACGTCAATCGCCGCACAATTCCGGATTCGGACGAGGAAAGCGACGATGATGACGGAGGGAGCGGTAAGGAAGACGAGGCTGACAGCGACGAAGGCGGCAGTGCGGACGGCATGTATCTCGGAAAGAAGCCAATCCCAATACCAAAAGAGGCTGCCCAAGTGGAAAGGGGTCCATTCGACATATCAGACGACAGCGGAGAAGATGAGGATGCTGCTATGGAAGCAATACGGAGGAAGGTGTTGGCATCAAGACCTTTTGCCAACCCGGACGATCCAGCAGACAAGAAGAGGCCAGAGACGATTCCGAGACCACAACAACCGCAACAAAAGATGAGAGTTGATCAAGATGCCGAACCAGACTCCGACAACGGCGATGATGACGATGATGAGTTCGATAACATCATCGCCGCCACGCCAATGACGGACAGGATAGGCCTCGCCAAACTGGAGAGGGAGAGATCACAGGCTACTATAACGACGAGAACATTTACCTCGGGCGGTGTATCTGCCCCAAAGAGGTGGTGATACCTGCGATTACATGCGCCTCAATTCTCAGTTTAGGGTCTAAGGACGTAGCAATGCACCTATCTCTTTTGTTAGAACCATACCTTATGTACGTGTGCTGTGATTCATTACCCGTCTGGAAATGCTTCAGAACGCGGAGGATTGAGCTGAGATGGCATCTCCAGTCCATTCGTGCACGCCTTGCCAATGCAACCTGGGCTCTAGCCCGACCTCTATCTTCCTACTACAAGTATCTCTTTTCCTGTACTTCCTCGTAGAGTTGTATGACATCGCCAAGCTGGAAATCGTCGTATTCCTCAAACATCATGGCGCACTCCGCGCCCTTCCTCATCTCGCCGACGTCCTTCTGCTTCTGCTTAAGGGCTTCTAGCTTGCCTTTGTTGAAAAGTTAGTACGTAGCCTAGAATATTTTTCCAAAAAAATGGAGGGCAAGTGAAAAGGAAAAAAGGGGGGCTGAGGCACAACATACCCTCGTGAATCTTCTCCCCATCCCGCATCACCCTGTACAGGCCGCCCCTGGTCACCATGCCATTCTTGACCTTCACGCCTGCGACATTCTTGTACTTCCTCTTCACAATATTAATTGGGAAGACCTGAAGTACTTCCGCATCGGCTAGGACCCTCTGGCTTATGATGGGTGGTAGGAGCTCCGACAGCTGCTTTTTCACAGCGTCAACTACCTCATAGATGATGTTATGATCCAGAATCTTGACACCAGCGTCATCTGCCTTACGCAAGATGAGGCCCGGTATGACGGTATTGAAGTTGATAATGCAGCCCTTAGCCGTTGTCATGTGGTCGATATCTGACTCCGTGATCTGGCCTGGGGAGGACCGCAGGACGCGTATTCGGACTTCGTTGTTCCCGATTTCCTGGATGGCGTTGGTCACCGCTTCGACTGAGCCCATCACGTCACCTTTGACGATAATGTTGAAGATCTTGGGACCTGTTTCTTCAGGCTCGACCGGGGCGTCTTCATCGTCATCCTCGCGTTGCTCCTCCATCATCTTCTCCAAAGCCTTTCTCTCCACTTCCTCACGGTCTGCCAACTCTTTTTGGGCCTTTTGTGCGGCAGCTTCCGCTCTGTCCGCGATTTCCTGGCGGTAGTCAACCGCTAACTGTGCTTTGGTCTCATCCGGCGCCTGCAGGACCATATCACCTGCCATAGGTGGTTGCTTCCAGCTACCGTAGATTTCCACAGGAGTTCCCGGCCCGGCCTCCTTGACCTCTGAGCCGGCTTCGTTCCTCATGATCCGAATCCTAGTGTAGGTAGTTCCTGCAACAATCAGATCGCCGACACGCAACGTTCCCCTCTTCACGAGGATGGTCGCTGCTCTGCCCTCCGACTTCACACTGGCCTCGAGAACCCATCCCTCGGCCATGCCGTCAGGTTCAGCGCGCATATCGAGAATCTCAGACAGTGTCAGGATGCTCTCTTCCAGGTCGCCCATCCCCCGACCAGTGACGCCACTGACAGCCACGACCTGCACATCACCACCAAAGTCTTCAATCTCGACTCCATGGCTAACCAGATCTGACTTGACGTGTTCGATCCGTTTCGGGTCATTGTCGATGTCAATCTTGTTGATGGCAACAATCATGGGTACCTTAGCGTTCTGAGCATGCTTGATGGCCTCAACCGTCTGCGGCTTCACGCTATCATCAACAGCCACCACCAAGACGACAATATCCGTAACGTTGGCACCACGCTGCCGCATGCTCAAGAATGCGGCATGACCAGGCGTATCCAAGAATGTAATGAGCTTGCCAGATTTGAGCTTGACAGAGAAGGCGCCGATGTGCTGCGTGATACCGCCATGCTCCTGTGCTGCGACAGATGACTTTCGCAGCCAGTCCAGCATCGTCGTCTTGCCGTGGTCAACATGGCCCATGATGGTCACAATCGGCGGTCGAGGAGGCACGGCGGACGGGTCTTCCGGTGGCGGCCGCGGTTTGAGATCACGGCCATCGCCCGTATCGACCGTGGGCTCGAAGCCGTATTCAGCAGCAACCAGAGCCGCGGTCTCGCCTGTCATCATGCTGTCGTGCAGGATGTTTTCGAAACCGAGCTGCTCGAGGTCCTTCAGGAACTGTTGAGGTTTGACACGGAGCGCATCTGCAAGATCAGACACAACGATGTACTCGGGCAACAGAATCGTTTTGGGTGCCAGCGCCTCTTTGGCAGCTCTCTTCTCTTCCCTTGCACGCATGCGTTGTTCTCGGATGGCCATTGCCTGCTCATAATCAAAATCTTCGTCGTGCTCATCGTCGTACTCCCGCTGTCTCCGCTTGTTGGACTTCTTCGGCTTGTCTCCTCTTCCTCGACGATCAGAGTGCTCGTTGAAGTCTCTGTTCCGACCGCGATAGCCCACGTCTCTGTCAAAGTCCCGGCCCAAGTCCCGGCCTCTTCCGCGTCTATCATCAAAATCTCGACCCCTACCGCCATAGTCTGTGTTTTTGTCAAAATCTCTGCTTCTTCCGCTTCTGTCACCTAGTGAGAGGGGACTCTGATCAAATTCACGAGGAATGGACGGACGGAGGTCCCTAGGAGCCGGTACACCAGTCTCGGGCATGTCCCAGTCGCTTTGATCCATTTCTCGGTCTTCTTTATGTTGAGAAACTGCGGATTGTTCCATGAGCTTGAATTGGTCTTCCGAACTTGACGATACCGGTACACCCTCGCGATACGGTAGCTGGGATACGGGCTCGTTCTCGAGTTGGAACCCAGCCCTTGTTTTAGTAGCGGAGAATTGCTGAGAACCTTGTATTTGTAGTTGAGACCGTGATGATAGTGACTCTTGTAGTTCTGGAACGTTGGCCCTGACTCTATGAGATTCAGTTGGGGTGGCCGAACGGAGAACCGAGACGGCCTCTACTGCATCTCGTGGGGCAGCACTCCCTAAAGTTGAGGGGCCATCCCAGTCTGGATAGCGATCTTTTCCCTTCGACTGGTCAGGAGTATGTTTAGGCGATTTCTGCCTTGAGCGCTGTTGAGATATATCCAAAGTAGAGGTAGGGCTCGGAACGCCCGAGCTTCGCGGAGCAGATGTATCCCTCCGAGGCAGATTGAAGGGACTCATAGACTCGAATAAATCGTCCCTAGACCTTCTCCGTCGGAGCTGGGGAAACTCTGCGCCTGCTGGCGGCGGACCACTAGGTGGTCTGCTGAAAGCTGTGTGGGGGAAAGGCCCCTGTGACATCTGACCAGTAAGGCGGGAACTTCGAGCTTGCGACTGAGATGCCGACGAGGATGGAGGTGTACGAGGAGTTCTGGGAGTCTGAGGCACGGCATTTGGTAGGATCTTTATGGCAGGTGTCCCCCGAGACCGTGCAGCCTGTCGAAGATCCTCTAATGATAGGCTGGACAGGCCACTGGTGGGTTTTGCTACAGCTACGCCGAAGGCGCCGCCGACTGGCTTCGCTGGTGGTATGCCAGAGCCAAAGGCGGACTGCCCAGGGACTGTGCCAGAAGGATTGCCAAATGGGTTCGGTCTACCGCTACTCCATGAACTCTGAAGCTGACCGAAGCTTTGTTCACTACCAGGTGCCGCGGAAGTAGGTGTCGTCGGCTGCTGGCTTGGACCGCTGTTTGAGGCAGATAGTGGCTGTGACGATGGCATACCGACAGTCCCGCTCCCCCATCCTGGCGGACTGCTGTCAGTGGCTTTGGATGGGGCAGCTGGTATACTTGGTTGTCGGACAGCACTTCCCCAGCCAGTCGTTAGCTGTGCTGGCGGAATACTGCTTCCAGATATGTTGCCAGTCATGGGCGAGGTAGGGCTTGCTGGAGATACTCCGCCGGCAAGCTTTACCCCCCATGCTGATGTCCCTGTGGCCGGTGGTATCTTGCCGCCTGCTGCGACTCCTCCCCACGCAGATGATGGACTTGCGTCCCTTGCGACCTGACGCTGACTGTTCTTTACCGCAGCACCCCATACAGAATTCGACTGTCCTGGGACCGTATTGGAGCCAAACTTGCCCCATATTGCATAATACCGTGCGTCTGTCCGCTTGCTCCTCGGAAGGCCCTCATCGTGTGAGGGGAACGATCTTAACCGGGGTGATTTCGGGCCCGGTCGCCTTGAAATCGTAAGGGCAGTCGAGGAGAACGATCGCGAGGGGGAGGAGGAGGCGTGACTCTGTGTGCGGCCATCGTTGCACAGTCGTGTCAGGTCCTCCTGATATTGGCGGCGACATGATGCGCAGACGTAGAAGCTGGCCTGACTCTGAACTCGCAACATGTTCGTCAATACTCAGCAGTAGCAAGAGAATAAAATAGGTGACAGATAGCGAATGTACCTTAGCTTGATTCCTCAACATCCCTAGAATCAATAACAAGCAGACGGCGTCTTCTCAGTGCCGATCCGATTCAAGGGTCCCCGTAAACTCCCAAATATCCGGATCGTAGTCGAGATCAGGACCACGACGGCAACTTTTTGTGGTGGATTCTCGACGGGGCACGGCGCCGGTCCACCAAGGTGCTGCAGCAGCAGCAGGTGTACTTGGAGGAGACTCACAATTACCCGGTAGCCCGGTTATATCCCGCGCTTTAACCTTGTACCCTGCTTGTATATACACCGTAGGACGGGTCGTCGCGGCCCAGCCGGCAGGCATAGGCTGAAGCTGTCAGTCAGGGGCCAGGGGCAAAATTATACTATGTAGAGCTGTCCACGCAACCATGGCCATGCGAGCAAGCTCTCCAGAATAAGAACTCTCATGTCATCCAACACCACCCATACTTCTGATTTTGTGTTCGTTGTTCATTGTACCTATCTGTCCTTCCTGACCATACCCTGAACCGTTCCTCCGGAGCCTCCAAGGTCCTCACCCCAATTCCCTGCCTCGATCATGGCGCCATCTAAGAGGGCCGCAGCAAAGAAACCAAAATCCACACCCTCACCGTCGCCAACCTTGCAGGACCCTCCCCAACCCTTCAAGCGCGCCCCGGAAGTAATGGCTCCTTTGCTCTCCACCCTCTCACCCAAACACGTCTACATAACCCACGTCGACAGTAAGGCGGTCGACTTCAAGCGCAAGATCTTCCTGGTACCCATTATCATCAACATCGCCATCACCGCGCTCTTCGCCTATCGCATGTACCACATCGGCCCTTGGTACTTCAAGCTTGTGGCCTCGGCATTTGGACACTCCAATGAAACAACCGTAGCCGTGTCCGAGTCTGATTGGGTGTTTATTGCCAGGACAGTCGCGCGGAGGGCGTTCACATTACTGCTGGACTTCTTGCTGTTCATCTTCGTGTGGCCTTGGCCCGTGGAATTCTGCTACGGCGGGATGCACGGCAGTCCGCTCTTGTGGCGGTGGAGTGTGGGCTTCCGGGACAAGGAGATCTACATTCGCCGGAGCAAACCGAGCTGGGATGGCGACATCAAGAAGGCCGTGAAGGGGGATAGCCCCCAGGCCAGGAATCTGTTCATGGACCATGTCAGCGAGGCTACGTCGCCGATGCTGATCAATGAGAAGACGGGCTACTTGGTGATGAACAACGAGTGGGACCTGGACTGGGCGGCGATGGCGAAGGCAACGAAGATGGTGGATGACAAGACCATCGCGCTGGATGCGTTCAAACTGATGGTCGTGTTGCACCACGAGGACTATGGCTGGGTCTCCCTGGATCTCAAGATGGAAGAAAGTTCGCAGGATGATGCACGCCGGACGCAAGTATTCGCGTTTCGAGATGCGCTCGCTGCTGTGGGGAAGGAGGACTTGTTCTACCGATGGATCGAGATCGTCCAGTTCGAGTCTACGCAGCCGGGTGGGTTTGGTCCGGACAAGCAGGTCCAGGTCGCCAAGCAGATTCGGGAGTTGTTCGCAGAGCAGGGAATCGACTTTGACGAGTTCTGGAAAGAGAGCGTAGGCTCGGACGGTCTCGCCAACATGTAGACCCATAAAGGGCAAGAAGTGGACTGGCCCTTCGAAGGAAAAGTTACTAATTCATGATGTCGGGTGAGACTGCGTGTACTCGCAATCCCGTTGAGGATCCAGTATATGCTGCTCGATGGCAAAAAAGGGAAGCTGGGATGCCGGGATTGAAAATGCCCATCTGAACCTAGTGCTCGCCAAAGACCCTGACCGTTCAGCGCCAACTGAGGCAGCCTCACCCTACTTCTTCTTGCCGACCTTCTTGGCGGGCTTGCCCAGGGCAGCCTCACGCAGCTTGGCCTCCCTCTTCTCGATCTCAGCACGCTTTTTTGCCTCCTGCTCCTTGCGCTCCTCCTCCTCGGCCTGAATCATCAATGTTAGTGTCGATTGGCCAACCACGGATTGTTCAGTATGTGGCACGCACCTCTCTCTGAAGACGGGCCCTCTCACGGTCCTCACGGATCTTCTGAAGGCGGGCCATGTCGGCCTTGGCCTCGTCAGTCTTGCCCGCCAGATGCTGCTTCATGTATCGCTCCTTGGCGGCCGCCGCCTCCGCCGACTCCCTTTCCCGGCGGCTCTGGGGCTGCTTGACGCTCATCTTGGACACGCCATCGGTGGCCTCCTCGACCTCATCGTCCTCGACCTTCACAGGGGCGACGGCCTGCTTGCGCGCAGCCTTGGAGTGGTTTGGGTTGGCGGGCATGTCGTCATCTTCCTCATCCTCGGAGTCGCTAGGCGGCAGATCGCCAACCTGGATGGAAGCGGCCTTGGCCTTGGCGATGGCGGCCTCCTTGCGCGCCTTCTTCTCCTTCCTGCGATCTTCGCGGCTCATCTCCTGGGCGGGGGCGGCGCGGGAGGGGCCGGGCTCGTCGTCGGATTCGTCGTCGGAATCCTCGTCATCGTCCTCATCGGAGTCGGAACCATCCGACTTCTTTTGTGCATCTTCGCTCCACATGGAGATCTCGTTTCCATCGGCATCGAGAGGTCGGAGGTCACGAGAGAAGTGCTTGCCACCTGTCGGGGGTGGTCAATCAGCAAAGAGCTTCCGTCTCGGGGGCCCTTGAACACCCCAGGCGGACTCACCTCCGCGCTTGGCCTTGTTGAATTTGCCAGCTCGGGCGCGGTCTACTGCTCGACCGCGGCCTGCCATTGTAGGGATGTTATTTCGGGTGGGTGAGGTAGGACTGCGGTATTCCGAAAGATTGATTGCTGTGGGGTTTGGACGACAGAAATGTGTACTCCTGGTTGTGGATCGTGTGTTTGATAATTTCGTAAGGTCGAGGAAGATGTGATGTTGAGGGCAATCTATATCTGCCGAGGGCGACCCAAAGATCAACGAGAAGCGGTCGTCTCTGAGCCTGGAAGTCGACGAAGGAAGACTAAAAGAGTCATCGACGCTGCGAACAGTCCTGCAAGTGATTCACTGCCCCTCAACCCCACCTGCAGCAAGGTTCAGGGTCCTGAAAACCACCAGCAATTGTTTTCTGCCGTCTTGTGATTGGCAGCATATGATGACATAATATAGCCTGGCTCCTGACTCTGTTATGGTATTATGGTATAATATCACGATTTTGCACCCCAATATTGGCTGCCTCACCTGGATTAGCTGTACAGAGCAGATGGAGGTATGACAATGCCAGATATTCATCTAGCACTGTGAATACCAGTTGTATAGTGTGAAGCAGACGACGAGATGACTCGCTGTAAGAAGAGACACGGGAGCGTGACAGTGAGGCCAAGGTTATTTTACACCCGTCCTATCCAAGCACAAGGCAAAACGGACCGCGCCGCGCGGTCTGATTACGTAAGGCACACGGCCCCACCAGAAATCATATCAAAATCTCGCGACGGCATCTCCTCCCTCTCCTGTCTTCTCCTTCTCTTCTTCACAACACATATTTTGGTACCCTCGTATTCACTCTGGCACCTAGCCTTTCCTCAGTGGCGTGTCTTGGAGGGGAAACCGAGGGTTAGATCAACCTCGTTACCTTACCTTCTGTGCTCGTATTCAGCTTGACAACAGGCTCACGTTGGGTCCAGATAAATTTTCAACGAGACATTCCTAGATACCCTTCGTAACCGGCTGCCGGCATCCGCAATCAAATTATTCCTGCTCACTGCTCTCCAGGTGGGCTCCCATCCATCTTGTTCGTGCTCCCACTGTCGACGGGCAATGGTTCACTGAACACGCGGGGTCAGTGGCATCCCCAGGGCTGCCAGTTCGGCCTACGCCTGGCATCTGTCTAGTTCATTGTCGACGTTCTGTTTTTGTTCTGATCTGGTCATGGCGACGATGTAAGCCAAGTGATTCTCACCAGACTTCTTCCGACCGTCTCAGACGATCACCCCTTATGGATCCATTCGTCTCCAGAGAGTACACAGCTCATGCCGTGTCGAATCTCAAGGATCTCAGCTGGGATCGTGAGCCACCTGAACCCTTCGGCTCGCAAGTGGTGATCCAACGGCGGGGGGCCGGTGGCGCTCCCAGAGACATAAATCGGGGACCAAGAGGGCCCAGATCTCTGTTCATGATAGCGCTTGAGACTGCCGCAAGGAACATCCGAGACATCGATGACGACTACCTCGAATCCATCACCAAGCCTGAATGGATTCAACAGATGTGGAAGCAGCTGGGTCCTAAGAAGGGGTAAGATTTTCCACTTGCCAGCCCTTGGCTGCCACCCGGTTCATAGGGCCACCTTCTCCCATATTACCATTCCTCGAGGCCTGTCTATATCTGTGAGTGCTGGTTGCCTAACGGGTTCTAGGCACCTCCCGCTTGAAGCCTGGAAGAAGTTCAACAAATACCTTCCCAGAGATGCAGGCGAGAAGGATGAGGTCTTGCAACACTTCTTCATGCACATCAGCATCCCATCTGCCGACAACTTTGCGGTCTATACCAAACCCCTGCAATCAATTGCCTCCTTTGACTTCGTCGCTCACTTGAGGATCTCTGGCCACTGTCGAACCAAGCCGCAAGACCTGATGCTGCTCCCTGGTCTCAAGAACCTTGGTGTATTAGAGGTGATTGAGCCCGGTGATGCGACCGAACGTTTTCCGCGAGTCAGCGATCGTGTGGTCAGTATCTCTCATTTTCTTCAATACTACTGAAATTGCACTGTTGGACTTGCCGGGCGAAGACTGGACGCTTGGCAGTCTAGGTATCTCATAACTCCCTTGAGTGATTGCTCATGGCTGACGCCAAGATCTTTAGGTCAAGACATGGAGTTCTCAGAAGGACCCATTTCCTCGGCTGCTGATCCTCAAAGTCTCCTCCCTCTTCTCCCTCACGGAGGAGAGTCTGCGTTATCTGCACAAGTTCCCCAACTTGGCCTTGTTTGAAATCCTGGGCGGACAGAGGTACTGGCGAAGGGCAGGTATCCAAGCCGAAGATCACGGATGGGCCCACTGCGATACCCTGGGAGTGCGGTTCACCGGATACAGCACCCATACCAAATCCGACAACATCCCAAGCAGGCACAGTTCCCACGAGTATCTCGCTAAGCACTTGGCTGACAACCTATCTGTTAAGAACTTCGACGACAGAGGCCGCTGGGCCTGTTGGGCGCACGCTACTCTTGAGCTTATGCTCAGAGACATGCCGGACAAGGAACGCGACGCCGTACCCTGGAGTCTGGCACAACGCGAGCCTGGCCTGCCTTTCGCCTCGTTGTGCCTCGGTCCGGATTGGGATACTATCGAAACCCCCCCGCCGAAGGAGCTGTTTGCCATGAAGAGGATTTTCTTCTGGCGGCGCTCACTGATTCCTGGTTCTGAGGAGCCTGTGGTGTCCAACGAGTTCAAAATCGAGCGCAACATGGCAGCTTCAACCGAGCAGCGGCATAGTACACTCGCAAGTTCGTCGGGGAGGAGCTCGGTCGCCCGGCCTCTGAAGCGCCGTCGCATTGGCGGCATTGGGAGTATCCTCGATGACCTCCAACGTTGATGATCGGCTCCAGGAAAGCTGAGGTCACCGGATTTGCCCCCCTTCCCCCCCCCCCCCTTTTTCGGAAATCTTGAACTTTGTGGATGGGACGGATTGTTGACGGGTGGGAATGGTGTTCGGCACTTGTGCTTGAATCTAGATGAGGGGTATCTCTCGAGCTGTTGAGAATGGGCCTCCTGGAGACAGAAGGCCCTATTCACACTGGAGTCGTTTCTCCCAGAGGGAGCCCAGAGTTCCTTTCCAGGCCCTGAAAGCCGAATGGCTCATACGAAATCTCGAGTCGGAACGTGCATTTGAAAATTAGTTTCTGCTTCTGATATCAAATGACGTGAGCTACCACCCATTTATAACAGTTTACACTATCCGCATGATGCAATCACTGCTTCTTCCCATTCTAGCGGATTCACTTTATTTTCAATTTGGCACCAGATTTCCATGCTTCGGATTGATCACAGCATCGGCTTCAGGTCATCGGCCACCTTGAATGGCGCCTCTGTCTTAGACTTGATCTCATCCACCGTCACGCCATCAGCAATTTCGATGAGCGTCAGCCCATGTGAGAAGTCGACGTCAAAGACACCCTGTGATCACGTCAAGTCAGCAATCCAGCTCCCGGAGACCCTACCCAGCTGGACTTGCCAAAAGAAAGAAGGGAAGGGGGCAGGGAGAGACTCACAAGCTCCGTGATAATCCTCGAAACGCAGGCCCGCCCCGTCAGCGGGAACGCACACTGCTTCACAATCTTTGCGTTGCCCTTCTTGTCCGTATGCTCCATGGTGACGACCACCTTGGTCGCGCTGGGGTTGCTCACCAGGTCCATGGCGCCACCGAAGCCCTTAACCTTGCCGGGGAGCATCCAGTTGGCCAGGTCGCCGGTGCCGCTGACCTGCATGGCGCCGAGGATGGTCAGGTTGATCCGCCCGCTCCGGATCATGCCGAAGCTCTCCTCGCTGCCGAACACCGCCGCGCCGGGCTTGAGCGTCACCGTCTCCTTGCCCGCGTTGATGAGGTCCGCGTCCTCCTCGCCCTGGCGCGGGTAGGGCCCCAAGCCCAGGATCCCGTTCTCGCTCTGCAGCTGGACCTCGACCTCGGGCCCCACGAAGCCCGGCGCGAGCATCGGCATGCCGATGCCCAGGTTGGCGTACATGCCGTTCTTGAACTCTTTGGCCGCGCGGCGCACGATGCGCTCCCTCTTGGCGGCCGTGTCGCCCGTCCCCAGGGCCTTCTTGGCGTCCGCGTCGTCCTCGTCCTTGGCGAAGGTGTACTTCTCGATGCTCTTCTCCGTGGTGCTCTGGATCACGCGCTTGACGTAGATGCCGGGGAGGTGCACCGCCTCGGGACTGATCTCGCCCGGCTCGACGATGTGCTCGGCCTCGACGATGGTCATCTTGGCGTTGCGGCCCATGGCGCCGTTGAAGTTGTTGGCCGCGAGCCGGAACTGGCAGTTGCCGAGCTTGTCGGCCTTGTAGGCCTTGACGAAGGCGTAGTCGCCGGCGATGGCGTGCTCGAGGAGGTAGCTCTTGCCGTTGAACACCTTGACGTCCTTGGGGTACGAGAACTCCGCCGGGGTGCCGTCGGGCTTGTTCTTGAGGGGCAGGTCGCCCGTCTGCACGACGGTGCCGAACGCCGCTGGTGTGTAGAAGGCCGGCACGCCCTTGCCGCCCGCCGCGCACCGCTCGGCCAGCGTGCCCTGCGGCGTGAGCTCCAGCTCAACCTCGCCCGTCAGGTACATCTTCTCAAAGGTCTTGTTCTCGCCGATGTAGGAGGCGATCATCTTGCTGATCTGCTTGGTCTTGAGCAGCTGGCCCAGGCCGGACGAGTCCGTGCCCGCGTTGTTGGAGACGGCTGTGAGGCCCTTGATCTCGGGCTTGGCGAGGACCTCGTTGATGAGGGTGTCGGGCACGCCGCACAGGCCGAAGCCGCCGCACAGGAGGGTGCTGTTGGGCTTCATGTCCCTGAGGGCTTCGGAGGCAGAGGGGTAGACTTTGTTGATCTCAGCGCGCCGGGTCGTGGCTGAGAAGGCGCGGGCGAAGAGGAGGGCATGCTGAAGGAGCATGGGCATCAGTCCCAGTGGTCCTCGAGTCGCGATATCTGACAGGATCTTTTGGGAGCACTTACATTTGAGCCATATTTGGGATATGCGCGGAGGGCCCGCATGCAGACACCTGGGGACGGCATGGTTGTGATTTGGCCGAGAATAGCCTGCAATGGGATAAAGCCCCAGTGGATTGTAGTGCTGGGTAGAGAGACGACGAGAGTCCTCTAGCCGTCGGCTCAACAGCGTGTCCTTCACCGAGCGGAGGAGAGCAAGGCACAGGAAAGTCGCCCAACGAAGCCGCCGCGGAAAATAGAAGCCGTGGCCGGGAAGAAGGGCAGTGGATGTCACGAAAAGGTTGAAATTCCCCCTCAGCGACAGGCCCGAGAAAGAGATTGACCAAGTGGCTCGTCCATCCCGACAACCCTCCGTATAGTTTCCCCGGATCCCCACGCTTGGCCTCCACGACGATGCCGCCAACGGCCGAATGGCGCACCCCAGCGAAGCTCTGGTTCCCAAGATCGCCCGGGTAGGCCCTCGGCATTGTAGCGCTGGATAAGAAAATAACCCGTCACATTCCGGGGAAGCCAGGGGACGCCTGCAGGGATCGCGGGCGGCTCGCCGTCTGCGTCGGATGAATGTTTTCGCAACGAAGAGGGCCCACAGCCGCCAGGCCGCTGTCGGTTGCTTGATATATTGTTTGAAGACTTCGCTGTCCTCAGCTGGTATTCATTAACGTTGGTGGTCATGCAACGATGTCTCTTGCCGTGTCAGACGCGCTCACGAGTGTCCTAGCGTACAGCAGTACATACAAAGCCGGTGAGAATCGAGAAAAACAGTTGGCGCAGAAGCACACGGGGCGACGATGGGTAATGTGTGTCTTACTACTACCACAATCAAACAACAAGAAGAAGAACCAGACGCAGTCTAATGTTTCCGTTGGCTTATCCCTCCCTCTGCGCTTCACAGACCAACACCCCTTCTCGCCAAAGTAAGAAAGCCACGACAACGAATAGTAAGAACCCTGGATTCCGGAGACGGTCATCTACCACACGGTATGTCATGGATAATTATAAGACCCTCCACCCTCCCGGTGGCGAGCCAGACAATAGACAGGAAAAGCCCTCGATGACTCCTGTGCAATGGTGTAAGAACCTTCTAATGGTGCGGCGATGCAATGCCCTGGGGCATCTGTCAGAAATCAAGTCCCACCTCAACTCTGCAACGCCTACAATCTTGACCTGGGAATATCCACATTTCGGGCCGCTCCCACAAGTTGTTCCCTGAGGACCCAACTCGATTCCGGAGGCCCCGACCCACAACTCCTGCCAATATTGATCATGGTGAACACGTCAGGTCTATAATCCGGGGGCCAGTTGGCGACAATCTCTCAGCAGGCGGTTGCGACCTAGCCGGTATCGTGGCATTCTGTCAACCAAGTACATAGCACCGCTGTCTTCACTTGCATCAACCTATCGATGACCACTAGCTGCTGGCGCGCCTTGGCTGTGCAGATCAACGTTAAACTTCCACTTGCCTATGAAGTCATCAGCAGCCGCCAGTATTGGATTGGAGGATTGGGCATGCTCACCATTCGCAAGGTTCTCAGCAGTGTCGTCGAGGAGTATCACACGCCGCTTGTTGCAGTAGGCCGTCTTGTCCATGATCTCAACCTTCAGCTTGGGATCTGAGAGCTCGGAGATCGGCTTCTCAAACATCTCGGACAGGGCCTCCACCGCCATCTCCAAGTCCTTTTGGTTGTCCTCGAAGATCTCGGTGAGGTTGTTACGCGCCAAGTAAAAGGCGAAAGCGTAGGTCCACTTCAGGGTCTGTCGGCAGGTCTGCAGGGCCTGAGATGCGGCATTAAGGTACTGGACCTCGATCCAGGACATACCCGAGGCCGTCTGGAGCTGGATCATCTTCTTCTCAGTCTTCTGGTAGATGTCCTTGTCGAGACGCGCAGACTGTTCGTGGTTGGCGTAGCGGTTGTAGTAGTGTAGGTACCTCTCCAACGAGACCCTGGATTTAGCTTGGGCGTCCCGGGCCTCAGTGCCACTCTTCTCCTCGAACCGGTTGCAGCTGTACCAGCTGGTGCCATGCTCCGACCACAGGCCCATGCACATCCAACAGAACTCGTACTTGCACTTGCGACACGTCATATGATTGCAACCACCATTCTTCTCGATCGTGGAGTTGCACTTGGGGCACTCCTTGGTATTAGCCGAGATCCAGTTGGCAGTCTCGCTGTCGTCGGCACACTTCTTGAGCCATCTCTTAACCAGCTCACAGGGGGCGGGCTGGTGGTCAGTGAGGATGCAGCCGAAGCAAAAGCGGTGTGTACAAGAGCAGGCAACCGTAGGCACAATCTTGTCCAAGTCCTTCCTCTTGATGCTGCAGCCTATGGCGTTCTCGCAGTCGGGCGCGGGGCACCACTTCAGGGCGTCTTTATCCTGTACGTAGGTCCTGTTGAGGAGGCGCCGGTATCTGTCGGCCAAGTCGTCGGCGACGAGGAGATCGAGGGACTTGGCATCAATGATACGAGGACAGCCGTCTGAGGGGCACTGGATGCGTGCAGCCTCACCCTCTTCCTTGATCTTCTGTGTGAGGTATTGGGTGTAGCAGTCGACGCAGTACCGATGTCCGCACTTGATAGCGAACGTCTTGAGGTCGTCCCCGTCCTCGCAGCAGATGTCACACATGAAGCCGGGGATGACTTCCAGGCGCGGGCCACCAGAGGCATCGGGTCCGAGCCCGGCAGCCTCGAGGACCCTGGGGCCTCTGTCCATGTACTCATCAATCAACCTCTCCTTGTTCCAGCGGAAGTGGCGGAGGAGTATGGCAGCATCCTCCTTGGACAGTTCGAGGATCATGTTGACCTCGTCGATCAGGTCATCCTGCTGCTTCTGGATGTCTTGGGGCTCGTAGACCTTGTAGGACATCTCGTAGGAGACTTTCTTCTTAGGACTGAAATCACTCTGGCCGGGCAGGTCGGGCTCAGGCTCATCGTCGAAGTCGAAGCCTGTTTCGGGGGCGTGTCAGTCAGGAGTCAGGAGTCTTGCAATGAAGAGAGGGTCGGGATGGGGTTCGGGCCTGGCAGGGGGCATACCGTCGTCGGCAGAGTTGTCACTGTCGTCGTCATCCTGCAGAACGTCCTCGTCGCTTGAGAGGTTGGAGAGCATATCATCGTCTGAATCCATGTTGGTGGAGGCGGTGGTCAGAGGGGTGGGAGGAGAGCCCTGATCCTGTCGGCCAGCTGAGGCGGGGACCCTCTTGTTGGGATGGGGGTCCGTGGTCGTGGAGGAGAGCTTCGCCTCAGCCGCCTTTCTCTTGCGAGTCTTGGGAGGAATGATGACGGAGGACTCGGATGCGGCGACCGAGTCCGGGTGACGGGGAAAGGGTAGGGAGCCGATATGACTAAACGGAGGTGGGTGTGGTGGGTCTAAGTCCGAGGTTGTGGTGGCGGCACCTCAGTGAGTCTCGAAGAGACAGGACAGGACAGGACAGGCGAGACGTTGTCGAAGAGACGTGTTGCGTCTGGACGGAGACGCAAGATGATGGCCGTGCTTGGATATGCTTGGACAGGTTGGTTGGTTGGTTGGGTGGGTGGACGGGTTGTTGATGAGACGAATGAAGAGCCAATTCGGGTCTGGGGCCTGGCCTGGCCTTGCCTGGCCTCCCTACTGCTGCGGCGTTGTCTTGGGAGTGACCTTGTCACGCACCACAGGGCCACAGGCTCTGCAGGACAGAACAGGTTTAATGAGGGGCAAAACCGCCGGGCCTAGTGACAGGACAGGCGCCAGAGCCGGTTGCCTGCGTCGATGGACCGAAGCGTGATCAGTGACGAGTGATGGGTGATGACCAGCAGGGCAGCGGGGGACTGTGTACGGCTGCAGCTGAGGTCAGGTCTACCTACCCTCACCCGGTTCAGGGCCTTGTGTGCCTTGCGCACCCCTGGCGCTGAAGAAGAGGGGGGGGGGGTTGGGTTGAAGAGAAACTTGGGACGATGAACGCAGGTCGGGGACTGGAATACAAGTACAAGTACAGGTGAGAAATCTTGACAGGACGTTTGGACGGGAAGAAGACAGGAGGCTCTCTGCGCCTGGGCTCGTGTAAGACCGGGGGCCGATAGTGCAGTTGGTGAGGGAAGAGGGAAGTCGGCCGTCGTTGCCCCCAGGCGTAAGCGTTGTGGTGCTAGTGCTGCTGTTGGTGCTGTGTTAGGGATCCATATTCCGCCCCAGTAACATAGTGAGTGCCATAGTACCGAGTCAAGTGGAGCGGTGGAGCACATACAGTACTACCACAGTAGTACTGTGTAGAGTGATGCCCTCCAGCCTTCCCAGCTCAGTGCATGGGTGACCGCAGGACTAATGCACTTATCAGGTACATGTATGCCCTTACCGAGGCCTCTTGTCGGCAAGTTTGTGCTTCGTCCGAGAGTTGAGATCATAAATATGAGCTCAGCCTTCCTGAAATCGCATACACTCCCACATGTGGCCTGTATGCTTGCCGTCTTCTGAGAAGAGCACGCAACTGAGGTGAGGTGTGGTGTTGGGGTCCCTGAGTTCGTAGGTGCATAACAGATACTTTGTACCCCTTCAGTAGTTGATATGTTTGTCGATAACGGGGCAATCTAAGCCTGGCGCCTGCAGTTGAACAAGGGGCCGAGACTAGCTGTGATGTCATCCGAATGCCGGCCCTGAACCAAAGGCCGACCCATGGCCCAATTCAGTGCACCATGCAACGATACAGCGCTCACCTTCAGGGACCTCTAACGCAGACCCCTCGACTGGATACTCGCCAGTGACATTGGTGAATTCATCATCAGCCGTCGAGCTGGACTAGCAGAGGACCCTGCCTCCCCCTTTCTCCTCGTCGTCTCTTGTCCTCCGGCCTCATTCTCACAATGGCCTTTAGATCTTCCCTTCGGCCCCTGACCCTGGCCGCGAGGTCATCCCGCGCCTCCTCCTCGAGGGGCTTCCACTCAACTCGCTCGGCGTTCGTCAAGGCAGGCGACTCCATTCCCGACTTGGAGGTTCTCACAGAGGCCTCGCCTGCCAATAAGGTCAACCTCGCCAGGGAACTGGCCACTGGAAAGGGTCTCATCATCGGTGTGCCCGGAGCTTTCAGTACGTCCGACTGACCCTGGGAGGAGCACGAACAAAGAGAAATTGTACCCGGCTTAGTGGACTGACAAGAGCACACAGGCCCCGGGTGCTCTCAGAAACATATCCCGAGTTATCTCACACACCCCAATCTCCAGGACGCCGGCAAGGTCTTCGTCGTCTCTGTCAATGATCCCTTCGTCATGGGGGCCTGGGGTGATGCTCTGGACCCTAGTGGGGCCTCAGGTGTAAGTCCCTCTACGGCCGGGATTCTTGGAAGCAGTGGCTAAAAAGCTCATCGACAGCTCCGCTTCGTTGCCGACGCGACCGCTGAGTTCACCAAGGCACTGAAGCTCGACTTTGATGCCACCAAGATCTTCGGGAACGTACGGAGCAAGCGGTACGCTCTTGTGGTGGAGGATGGCAAGGTCAAGTGCGTCGCAGTCCCTCAGGCCCTTTAGTGTTGGTCTCCGGTTGACGCTCATATCAGATCTACCCACATCGAGAGTGATGGAACGGGAACGAACGATTCCATGGCAGAAAAGGTCCTTGGTCCTCCTACACAATTGGACTGGAATGCGTGAGCGCCCGTCTTGCAAGTTCCCAGAGTGAAAGCTGCGAATTATCTAGCGTTAGCATACCACAACTGTCTCAACTATCAAAGAGTGCGTGCTCCACTCGAGGTTCACGATTCGCTCGTACTTTTTGTGAGGTCAAGGCGCCGACTTGCGTAGAGATCAGGTCGAGGAGGCACAGTCCGGCATCGCTTATGCAGCCGGACTTCTGCAGCTATATATATTCAAATTCGCGGTGCACCTACTTGACGTCCTGACAGCCTGCGAAGTCCTTTCTAAGCACACAGGCGCGGGCGAGACTCGTGGTAGATGCGGCGTCACACCGTGATGAGTGCTCCTCGGCGCACGACATCCATATCTAGGTGGTAGGCTACCACCCTTTACGTTGTGTTTTTTGATGAACGACGACAGTTTGGACGGTGGAGTTTTCCCAATGAAGCCTTCTGCCAAGCGATTGACGCTAGGGCAAGCCAGGACTGAACCTGAGCCAGCACCGAGATGAAGGATGCCTCGAAATAGACCCTGAATATATTGTGGCCCTCGTCGTGATGGCAAGATCTCCCATGAAAAATTGACTGTTGGTGCTCTTCCGGGTGAGGGTACGCCAATTGTTCAATTCTGCCCTAGAGGTAGTTTCGCCGGGTGGCAAGTTCCGGGGGCTGCAAAATCCGTTGCTCCTCTTCTGGCTGGCAAGATGACTGCATGGATACAGATCTCTCGCAGGCTGGTCTGTTGCCCGATGGAAGTTGAGCAGACAAAGCAACAGGCCCGAGGCTCAGCCATCGCCTCCATCAGCGGCATCACTCAGCCTTTGCAGCAGCCTCTCAAGGCTTTCTTCGCCATGCTGGACCGCCCTGCCCCCGACAGCAACAGTCTTGTCCTTAGACTTGGTACCACGAGTAATATGGAGGTCAGACTTTGGTACGTCCAGAACCTGCTCCAGCTGGTCAGCGCCGATCCGGCACCCGAAGTTTCCGATCGCATCTGCACTGCGACGGCGACGTGCGGCCATGCTCACCTCACTCAGCACGGCGAGGACGGCCTTGTTGGCCTCCCCCTCTCTGGCGGCAGCAGCGACACATAGCTCGACGGCGTCGTCAGTGAGGGATGCCACACCCTCGCGGACTTTGCTGGCCCCGGGCTTGACGCGGCACTGAAGGTAGACTGTAGAGGGCTTGTTTTTGGATCCGGCAACGTACTGGATGAAGCGGCGGCTTGACATCTTGTTCTGGACCGCTCCAAACGGCGTTGCGCCCCGGAGCAGGGCCTGGTGGAGATGGGACTCTGGGTGTTGACTGTCTCGTCATAAGGCTGAAAGGCTGGTGCTCGGACGGCTGATCGGAGATGGAGGCTGAAATAAATGGATCCCGGTCCTGGCCCCGCCGAGCTGGGCAGGCCCCGACACAGAAAGCGCCGAGTCGACCGCATGCCCCAGTTCAACCCACTGCACCGCCCTCAGCGTCTCTCTTCTGAGAAAGGATTCCTTGCGGCGGTTTTCTATCATCTTCATCGCTGCGGTCACCCGTCTCCTGCTCGACCCACATACGGCCAACGCAAAATCCCGGAGACCATAGACTCACACTACAGGTACATACATAGTGCCGTTGAGTCCATGGAAGACAGATGTGCGTGAGTAGCACACAGATGTCAAGAACGAGGCAACACAGGCAGGACAAAGATCAGATGCATAGTCTGCAGATTGTACGTTTGGACATTACCTGATCCCCAACAATGCTGGCATTTCCGCGGCCCAGGTTGTGGCACCACGTCAAACTGAGCTATCCTTCTCGACTCGGCAGCGGTGGGCCATGATGTTCTCATCGCTGCCGTGCGTGGACAGGTCAAGGTCGGCCCTCCGCCTCGTACACCAACTCAGCCACAGTAGCTAGACAAGATGATCATACCCCTCGGCTAGTGTCTCCGCTTCTAATAGTTGCAACTTCGCAAGAGGCTAAATTTTGCATCCCCAGCCGTAAAGACACCCAGAACAGCTTGTAGATGCCGCGAGCGCTCAACGGCGGTATTAATGTTATTCAGTCGAGATTCCGCGGCTCTTTCATCTGACGCCGCGAGCCCTCGGGCGCACAAGCCCACTAGACCGCGTGCCACGAGTGCCACCAGCACCGCCGCGACCGCCCCGAGACTGTGTCCCACCACGGGTGGATGGCGCAGGTACCCGGGAGGTCTTTGGCTTGGGAGCTGGAGTCTGGAACCTGGATGCGGTTGCTTTCATGGAAGAGGGATTCTCAACGAAGGAGGTATCGGTGGTCCTAAAGGAAAGAAGAAGAGAGAGAAAATCAGCGAGGCACTGTTGGAATCGTAGGGAAAGGGAGACCTCGCTTACATGAACGTCGTCTCTCCCTCGGGCTCGCCTGCAGACTTGTTCTCGGGAACCTGGGCGATATCCTGCTCCTCTCTCTGCTTCGCTATGCGAAAGGACTCGGGTAGGGGGCCCTTACAGTCTGCATTAGTAAGGCTGCCAGGGCAGATGTGAGCACGATTATATGTCCAGTACCTCTGGGAAGTCAACACAGAACGCGTTCATATTGAGGCCGTAGAGAAAGCTGGCAAAGCTCTCGCTGAAGCGGGCCAGACTCTCGTGCATCAGCTGAAAGTGCATAAGGTTTGCCTCGAGGTCGGCCATGGCATCCGAGAGCTCGCCGAACTGCGGCTCAAAGGCGTTGAGCGGGAAGGGGGCTTCCGAGCTGGCCCTAGCAGATTCCCTGAAGGAGGACCGAGATGATGGTCTGAGGGGTGTGGTCGGGCGCGAAACTCTCGTTCGCGATGTGGAGCGTTTCCTCTCTTGAGACATGATGGTATGGATGGTCTGATGTGGTTGATGGTGATGTGTCGTCGGGAAGGGGGTCGAGTGACAGACGGGACGCATCTGGCTGGAGGACGCGTCCTGGGTTCCGCTGAGGGGCACACAGAGGAGGTTGTTCCTGATAGCAAGCACGTGCCACAGTGAACAGGGAGGGGCTGCCGGGCTGCCCAGAACCCCGGGCTCCTCAGTTGTAGTAGGTGACCTGAAATGGTGATCCGTTGGTATGGTGTAATTCGGTAGGGCCCAGGCTCCCAGGCTTGTGTTTGGTACGCGTGGGCGCGCAAATCTTCATATCATAAACCTGATCATTGTTCCTCGTTGGAATGATGGGGGACACCTGCAGTGACGCAATGTGTCGGGACTCATCAGCCCCAGGTCGAGGTACTTTCTACGCTTAGGCTGTGTCGAGCGTCGCGTGCATCCCTCCTCGCTGGGACCTTGCAGCTGGAACCCCGCCAAATTGCGACTCGAATTCGGGTCGAGACTTGTCGTTTCAGCACCAGATTCCCTTCCGGCTCGCTCAGTCGTGTACATCTAGCCTGGGTGAAACCATTGGTCGACCCAACCCTGACCTAAATTGGCGACATCAGAGACTACGATCCGATCGTCACTTTCGGCCCCAACCAAATCTCCGGATCCCCCGGCGCAGGGCCTGCGAGCTTTTTGAGCCTGGCCCCGAACTGCCCCTTCCGACCGTATGTGCTCGTGCTCTCTCCATGAGATGATATGAGGTGGCCCAGAGTCAGATTTCGCCTGCGCCCGGGACCCATTGACTTGACTGCCTGCTGCTGCTGCGGCTCGAGCCGAGTCGACTTGATGCTGACGTACCCTCTTGATCTCTTGCTAGACTGCCAGTAATCCTCTCTGATCCTACGCTCTGGCGCCTCGCATACCTGCCCCAACTCCCATCCCTTGCTCGGCGTCGTCCATGCGACAATTCTGTCCCACACGGGCCACTTTCCTCTACCCTCGCCGTCGCTGCAGCCCTTCCATCGCGCCTCGAGCCCACAGAGCTGCTGCGAGGCTGACGCCCTCTCGTCCAAGTCCCTGTCGCCGGATCACCCCCCACCGACCTATCGGTCGCTTAGCCTCACCGTTGGCTCGTCAGGAACGCCTTGCGCTATATCTATCCTCGGCGCCCGGACCAGAAGCTTCATTCCGAGAGCCCCTCCAAGCCGGCGCGTCTTCCTTTTCCCTCGTACTAGCAGCCCTCTCAGCCGCCGCCGCCGCGTACGCCGCGTTCCAACCCAGTGACTCTAACAGCGTCGAACCTGAATACGACGACGGTATGTCCGACATCAGGACCGAGGTGCAGCCAGGGCGCGTTGGAAACTTGACCCCCGAACAGGAAGAGAAGCTGCGCGACTTATGGGCTGCCATCTTCAAGGTGTGTGCCGTTGGCGACCAGGACGAGTCAGCGCCCGCATCCGCCGCACCCGTGCCGGCCGACAAGTCCAATTCTAAGGAAAAGGGCAAGAAGAGGAGGATAACCCTGTTCTCTAGGAAGGGCCACAAGGACAGGAACGGCGACTCGGATTCGGCCTCTACGGCCAGCGGGGTGAGCTCATCTCTGAAGGAGGACGATGCGGAGGACAAGTATGGGCAGAACAGGCAGTTCCTCGAGACCTTGGCCAGCTCCTCGCCCGAGAGCATCCGCGCCACGATCTGGTCCATGATCAAGCACGACCACCCTGATGCGCTCGCCTTGCGCTTCTTGAGGGCCAGAAAATGGGACGTCGAGAAGGCGCTCGTCATGTTGGTATCCACGATGAACTGGCGGGCCAACGACATGCACGTGGACGACGAGATCATGAGAAAGGGCGAGGCCGCCATGGTCGACTTGTCAAAGTCTAGCGACCCGAAGGAAAAGGAGCTGGGCGAGGGTTTCATGGCGCAGATCCGCATGGGCAAGAGCTTCCTCCATGGTCTTGACGACAAGGGCAGGCCGATCTGTGTCGTGAGGGTACGGCTGCACCACCAGGGCGAGCAGTGCGAGGAGTCGTTGGAGAGATACACTGTCTATCTCATCGAGACGGCACGCATGGTCCTGCGGCCACCGGTGGACACGGCGACTATCATGTTCGATATGACTGGCTTTTCAATGGCCAATATGGTGAGTCCGAGGTCGCGCCAACCACAATGTCGGTGAGCTACATGGCTGACGCGCATCTAGGACTACACACCGGTCAAATTCATGATAAAGTGCTTCGAGGCGAACTACCCAGAATCATTAGGCTCCGTTCTCGTCCACAAAGCGCCGTGGCTGTTCCAAGGTAAGCCCCCAAGCAGAGGGCATTCAGCGCAATATAGCGTAAGGAGCGAGCAACTCACGCTAATCCTTACGGCAGGCGTATGGAAGCTGATCCGCAGCTGGCTCGACCCCGTCGTCGCCAGCAAGGTGCACTTCACCAACAACCTCAAGGACCTCGAGGAGTTCATCGCGCCCAGCCGCGTGCTCAAGGAACTCGACGGCGAGGAGGACTGGGACTACAAATACGTCGAGCCCGTGCCTGGCGAGAACGAGAAGATGAACGACAATACCACCCGCGACGGCCTGCTGGCGGCCCGCGAGCAGCTGTACCGGGATTATGAGGAGGCGACGCTCACGTGGATCAAGACGCCTGGAGACATGGGAATCAAGGCGCAGAGGGAGAGTATCGCGGCAAAGCTGAGGGCGGATTATTGGGCACTAGACCCGTATCTGCGTGCGAGGTCATACTATGACAGGACGGGTTGGATACAGGGAGAAAAGGTTGAGCCGTACCCGGCCAAGAAAAGCCCGGCGGTCCCGGCGGGCGCGAATGGCGATGCTGCAACGAGTACGGACGATGTGGACTGACAAGGTGAGAGTATGCGATCAACTTATATATGATAGGGGGTATATACTTGGCGCGTGGAGTCTACGGGCGACACACGGCAATAAAAAGTTCCAATGGCGATCTCGTCATTGCGGCATCAAAGCAAAGATCACCATCGGACCGGGAGTCAACGTGAAGCCCGCACAGACCATGCGTTGCCCTCTTCTCCTTCATGTTTTAGCTGTCACCCCCGGCGGTGAGATCCAGGCATGCCTAAACTATGTCGTTTCCCCCCGAACCCCAAGCGTTCCCTACATCTTGCTCTTGATCTGCTCGGCCAGAGCCTTGAGCTCATCCATCTGTAGATGCTGCTGCTTCCAGCCAATGCCTAAACCCTCCGTCTCATTCGGCTTGGGAATCTATGAACGATGGTCAGCCGGCGTGCGTCCCTCTGTCGGAAAAAGCAGTTGTCAACTTACTATGTGAACGTGAACCTAGAGAAACGCAGAGTCAGCCACCGAGCGCCTCGCAAGCGTAGAGGTGTTTGTCAGTCAGTGCACTCACATGATCAACCTCCTGGTGAGCGATGCGTCCGTTGTTCTGCAGGATGTTGAAGTTCACTGCGCCGGAGGCGATGGCGATCTTCTTCGCGACGGGCTGCTTGCGGTCAGCACTCACCCCGCCCCAGCAGGAGGGGCGGGACCTCCTCCTTGAGGTCCGGCGGACGTACCAAGAGCTCAGTTAGGCTGTCGTCGGGGATGTCCGTCAACTTCTCGCCATGGTGCTTGGGGATGACGAGCTATACGGAGACGTTAGTTGGAGATACCTCCCAGCAGATGGACAGCAGGAGTGGTGAGGGCGGGGTCATACAGCGTGCCCCTTGCTTAAGGGGTTGATGTCCAGAAAGGCGAGCGTCTTGTCGCTCTCAAAGAGCTTGAAACAGGGTATGTTGCCTGAGGACAGTGTAAGCCGGAGTCAAGCCACCAAAAAACTGCCATCAAGGTCCTCTGTAGGGCGAAGATGGACGGCGGCGGGATCAGGGACCTTGGTTGCCAGGCTCATAGGGGAGGGGAGGCGAATTGCGGCACACACCCTTGATGATCTTGCAGAAGATACACGTTGTCATTCTGTTTATTAGTTATTTACAGGACTAGGACAGATGTTGTTTGGGGAGTTCGAGAGACTTTGTTTATGAAGGGAAATGTAATTGAGAAACCGAGGTGTGTCGGCATCGACGTCTCTTGGTGTGGGGTTACAGCTGCCGGGGTACCAAATGAGTTGTCTATATAATACTACAAAAGCAAATCCGAGTTGCAGTCGGATCTCCTACCGAACTCACCTCTTGCCTTTTACCAGATGTGACCGTGGGCTGACCGAAAATACTGCATTATCTTACAATCTTTGGAACCTTCTCGTCTGGAGCACCCAGATTCGATTTAAATTTTACTTCTTTTTGCACCTCATCCTCGGGTCATGGATAGTCATATAGTTGTTTTACACTGGCTTTTACATCTGTACGGCTTGTGTTGCCCCCCCCCCGGAGGATTGCTGTCTTCGTTGGGTCTTGTGGTCGGCTTCAAGCGGCCCCTTACTCCCCGGCCCGAGCCACAGGCCGAATTACATCATCCCAGCCCCGCTGTCATTAGAGGGGCTGCCTCACAGCCTCGCAGCCTAAGAGTTGCACTCTTGTCAACCACATTCGCGTTTGCGCCTGAGATCCCTTGAAACACATCCGCTCCTTCCTCTTAGCGGAAGGCAGATAGGCAGAATTAGAAGGTCTCTCAGCAGCTTTCCACACCACTTCGACAGAGCAGAGGCTGCCTACCTCTTGCGCAACGAGCAACCGAGCGAACCACCTCGACATCCATCCGAGCCAACACCCAAAACCCACTCGATCACAGTCTCACATACCACTCCATCATGTCCCACCGGTACAAGCACACACCCCTCTTCGGCGGCGCAATCGAAAGCGACCTACCGGCCAACTTCGCCGACGTGAGCAAGCTGCGCCAGGTGCCCGACAACCAGGAGGTCTTCATCGACAAGGACGGCTTCACGAGCATCATCTTTGACATCACGGAGCGGGTGGGCGGGCCCGGGAGCTCCGACGAGATCGACGGAAAGGCTCTGACCACACACCTGGAGGAGCTGGTCGGGACGGACGCCGACACCGTCAAGGTGTGGAACTCGACCGAGACGCAGTTCAGCGAGCTCGAGTACGTCTGATTTACATTACTTTCGTAACCATGCACACGGGTGGAGGCAACTAACCCCGTTATGTTCCCCAGTGCCAGGATCCCAGCCTACACTCTCATCGCGACGCAGACGCCCAAGGCCGACCCATCCAAGCCCTCCGGCGCCGCGCCCGACTTCACGGCCATCATCCTGACGTTGCTACGACTCGAGAAGGAGTCCACCGACGTCCTGATCACGATCAACGTCCCGCATATCAAGGGCGAGTACGATGAGGAGGACGTGGACCTGGAGCTGGGGAAGCAGGGCAAGCTCATAGGCGATGCGGTCGAGTATGCGGCGGAGATCTGGAAGACCTTCAAGGTGAACGATTGGGGTCTGTTTAGTGAGATTTGAGCCAGAGCCTTGAGGCTTTCTCAGGACAGGGAATAAGCAACAAGCCGGTGATGAATGATGATACCCCCTTATCCTGTCTGCATTGGTCATATTTGTGCCGGGTGGGTTTGATGGTGATGAATGTCATGAACATATGAGATGTTGGGCGATGTCCTGCTCCGTTCAAGTGTGATTGTGCTTGGCCCCGGGGATCCCGAGGTTTTCATGGGCGTCGTAAGTCCAGCTCACGGTTGAACAGCTTGTGGGATGAGCAGTTACTATGGTATCTCGGCTGATGACCACTCCATTGCAAAGAATACCTGAGCCTTAGCCCGGCTTCCGCAACGCTTCTATGCACAGGGTACCAAGATGTAGATACAAACACCCCGTCAGGTCAAATCAACTATTGTCAGCTGATTCAGAGCCTTAGCCACGCCCTCAACCTTGTCCTTACCACCGCCGAGCTGCGAAGATGAGAAAGAGCCGGGTCCGTCGTCCCCGGGTCCGTTGCCCTTCGCCTTCTCCTTCTGGCTCCACCGGCTCGCCACCATCTTCATAATCTCCTTCTGCGGGCTGCCCGGGTTCTCCTCCTTGATGATCCTCATCTGCTCCTTCATGAATCTCTGGTACTCGCTCTCCTTGCCCGGTTTGGCTCTCGGCACCGGCTTTGTCTGCCTCAGTTCGTTCTTGCAGGCCCCGCACCGGTGCCGCTCGGGGTTTATGCTCTTGGAGTGGCGCTTGAACTCGAGACCGCAGTAGGTGCACTCCCATACGTACTTGAAGTCGATGTCATAGCTGTGCTTGGTTGTGACCTCGATGCCCCGGTCCCCAAACTCCTTCGTGACCCTGGCCGCCCAGCCCTTGAACTCCTTCCCGTGCGGGTTCGTGGTCACGCCCGAGACCATGAAGTTGGCCAGGTGGCAGAACTCGTGCGCGATGACGTTCAGCAGCCGGTGCGAGTCATCGATGACCTTGGTAGACAGCTCGATCGAGGCATGGTGCCTGTGCTGCGTCGAGGTCGTCTCGCCGTCCCCGCCCTTCTGCCTTACCGTCTCGCGCTTCCAGTTTGCGCGCCCGGCGGTCGTGTGGAGCTTGTTCGCCCACTCGATACGGACACCGCCGGTCGCTGCGGAGAGCTCCGAGATCTGTCCCTTCGTGATGCGCCTGTCGAGCTCGTGGAGGAACCCGTTGGCCACCTCGTGCTTGGACTCGGAGAAGACCTTCTTGGCGGCTCTCTGGACAGCTACCTGGCTGGGCTGGCCTCTCTTGGTGGGACTGCTGGTTTTCTTGGAGGGGCTCTTGTTGGTGACCGAGGGGAGGAAAAGCTTCTTTTTAGGCGAGTGTTCGTCGTTCCACTCGTCGATGAATTCTTGATCCCAGAAGGTGTCCATTTGGGGATGGTGGGGGGTGGCAGGAATGCGAGAGACCTTCTTGGTGGGAGAGATAAGGCCCTTGGGCTTGAAGGAGGGAACTGAAGATGTTGGTGTAGCAGGTCGTTCAATGTTTTCCGTGGGACTATTGGGTCTTGGTGGTTTGGGCTCGTGTCTAAAGAGACATTATTAGCATCCTGTATGCATGAGGCAAGGCCGTAGATAGCTCACGTGTGAAGTTTAGACAGAGGGTCTCCAAGATCAGCTGAAGAAGACATCTGTGAATCCTCATTCTGCTTCAAGAAGGGCTTGCCCTTGGTCTTGACAGATCTTCTGTTCCTTGACTCGTGCCTGTCACCCCGTTCTTCTGCCTCGAGAGCCTCAGCGAGTAGCTGTGAGCTCGGGCTGGGACTGCGCTTTCTGTCCTTGGGTGCCTCTTGTCTTTTGCCATTATATCGTGTCGGTTTAGGCTTGGATGGGGAGCGTTGCAGGATGCTCCCCAGCTCAAAGCTATCATCCTCGGGATCCGAGCTCTGACCAGCCTCAAAATCCGACGCATCATCATCATCATCACCTTCCTCCTCCTCCTCCTCCTCCTCCTCCTCCTCCTCCTCCTCCTCAGAGAAACCCTCAATGATGGATTGCTCCCGGATGGACTCTGCCTCTGATAGATCATTAACCTCTACACTTGATACTAGTGTTTTTGATTTCCTGGCCTGCAGCTCAATTTTCTGAGGTGTCAAGGATTTCCTCTTGTCGTGGGCTGTGTCCTTCTTGCATGGTGTTTGTGATGAGATCGTGCTGCTGAACGGGCGGAGCAGTGGGTTGTCGGTGATGGCCCCGAGCTTTCTCCTCCTGACGGTGCTCTTAACCGCAGACCGGTCTGTCTGGGTCATTGGAGTTCCAATAGCCTGGCTTGATGCCTTTGCTTTGAACGACTTGATATCCTTCAAGTCGGGAAACTCCTCATCGCTGGAGTCATCCCATACAATACGGCGACCTCTAGCCATGACTGTGCCAGTGATGAAGTGTACCCAGGGGAACTGAGGAATGATATCGGTTTAATGATAATTGGATCATCTATGTTCGCAGACCAGGCGACAAAAAGTGCGACAGTCTTTTAGTCTGAATGTTCAAAGTCAACAGACGAGAGGTTGTTGCTAGGGAAACGGCCGCAAAACGGGACTGGCCCGTGCACCCGCCAAGGGGGCCATTCGCTACGAAGCCGTACGTCCGTACTGCCGGGCATGCGTCCCAACTCAAGGGGTAGCGGTTTTCATCCCATCCGGACCGCCGCGGTATGACTTCACAGGGTAATGAAACCCCAGACCAGAAGACTCCGACTTGATGGTGGGTGGTATCATGAAGGCAGACTCTGCGAGCTCAAAGGAAGCGGGTAAATGCAACACGTGGGGAACCGCTGTTGAAACTCGGCGTGAACCTTGAATCTCTACGGATTTCCATGTCTCGAGTCATACCCACTGTTTGGGGCTGATCCCATGTGACTTGAAACCAAGCATCGTCGAGACGGACATGTCTGGTAGGTATTATTGTCCGAACCTACAGTCGATGCTAGAAGCCGTGTCGCGATGAGCCTACATGCGGCCATCGCGCCACAGCCAGTCGCGACGCAAAGACACCACGCCGGCCTCGATGCCGTCTCCCCGCGCCTTGGAGCCCTTAAGAGATTTTTGTTTTTCTTGTTTCGGGAAGGGAGGCGGGGGGGGGGGCGCCACGCAATACGTTACTGCTGACACCCTTGACAAGCTGCGGCCTCCCGTCCCGATGTACTCGAGATCGCTTCGCATTGCATGGCCCATATCGTCTCTGCCTCTGGGCAGCCCAGTCTCTGCAAAACCCAATCCGTGACCTCGGAAGGCCGTTGCAGAGGCGCTCACGGCAACTCTGGTGCCGTGCCTTGGCGTTGGCCCAGCTCACCAAGAAAGGGGAGGGGGACGGGAGCGCCGGGAATTAGCAAGCAGAACACAGTGCCAATAGCATGAGAGTGCCCTGGTGGGCGCCAGCAATGGCGGCAGGGGTGGAGCGCCGCGCGGCAGTCCTACCAGGCCATTCAAGGCCAGGCTGGCACGGCTGGCACCTCTGGACCAGCATGGAATGGATGGCGAAACGGAGGCAAGCAGATGGAACAGCAGCACGAGCCAACGGGAGGGCCGGTCAAAAATAGCACACGCATCTCGGGCCCTGGCTCACGGTAAGGTACCATGCTAGCTCGCCAACACCGGCCCCGCCGCAATTCCAAGGTATGCCTGCAAATTCTTAATGAGAGCCGTGTAGGGAATTGATAAGCCGATACCGTGTGATACCGTGTGGTACATAGTAGACCGTACAGATTCCACCCCCTCCCCACCGGAAAAGCCCATTAAGATTCGCGCCGTTTCGTATCGAGCGTTGCAGCACTTCTTCTGCACGAGGTCTGTCATCTCGAATACGATGTTGGTCTGTCAGTGTGTGTGTGTGTGTGTGTGTGTGTGTGTGTGTGTGTGTGTTATATTGGGCACTTGGCGATCTTCGGTGCAGAAAGCTGGCAGTTCTTTCGCATCTTGCAGGTCGTGCCGTATACACTCGTGGATGTAGAGAATCCTCAAGCTGCGGCGAGGCGGTAGAGGGGATTTTGGGGGGGGGGGGGCAAATGTCTGGACGACCCAGGACAGGCTGGATCCCCAACGAACACCGTGGCTGTGAGGATCGGAGAGTGTCCCACTTGCTCAGATACAAATATGAGATGCACACTAGATTGAGAGATGTTACTATGGTATGTAGGCGATAGGACACTTGATCGAGGGCCAGAATTTCCTGTCCGCCTTCGATGACGTCGCGGCGGAGGAATTGAGACGATTAGAGACCTGAACTTTCCCTCCCATTACCACGTACAGTCGCACCCGAAAGTACTATGTTACTATGATACAGCACTGCGCTGCTCCGCTCCCCTCCCTATTTCGCGCCGACGCCCACCGGTTGGATGGTTCTCGGTATAGCGCAGCATGCCGTGCCGTCTCCATTACGAGTTCTGGTGCATTGCTATGTGTGTGTGGCTGATCGGAAGTGGCGGGGGGGGGGGGGAGGGTTCCATAGTGCAGCGGCCACGAAGCTCTTCAGGGGCAAGAAAGAGGTGGGGAGAATGCTGCAGATCAGCTCGTGGCTGATAACCCACCCCATCCAGCATTCATCCATTGATCGAGGACAGCATGGGGGATTCCCGAAAACGGACAACTGGCTTGCCGCCTGTCAGCTGTAGACCGGCAGACCGACACGGCGAATGGCAATCCTCGGTTAGGCTGCTTCATCGACCGGACGTAATCCGTCGCCGGGATGGTGTTTTTAGCATGATGGATGGGTTGATCCTGTACGAGGCAGGCCGGCCTCGAAGTTTACTATGGTAGAGGATTGTGAGCGCTGCCGCCTGCCGCCATGTGCTGCCATGAACCGCCGAGCCGGGCATGTTAGCTCAAGACCAGGCTCTCGTGACGGTTTCGACGACGACGAATGCTGTTCCCCGGGAAAGGAAAAAAAAAAAAAAAAAAAAAAAAAAAAAGATGCCCTGAATCGATCCAAGCGACAAGATTTTCGTCGAACGCGCGCCTCGTAGCCTGTTCTCCACGGCTGCCCCAACATGGCGGGACGGATCACCAAACCCTTCCGGCTGCCGATCTACGAAGTCGCCTTACTCGCTACCGCGTTTGCGCACGGTTAAGGTACTTCAGAAGGTTACCTCGGAACGCCTGAAGATCATGGCCGGAATCATGCTCGGATTGGCATAGTACGCAGTACCCGCTGACTCTTCTGATCTCGATCGCAGCCTCTGCAGAATGCCTGTCTGCCTGCCAGCCAGGCCCTCCTCTCCTCTCTCACAGCAGGAGCTCTCGAAGGGCCAGAGAAGAAAAACCCCCTCGTCGCGAGTCTCTGGCAGGGTAACGAGGCCAAGCCGTCCCGGCGAAAGACGCACCGAGGTCGATCGATGACACTATGCAAGTCCGGACGAAGGCATTTCGGTTATCTATATCGTCCATGCTTGTTCGTACACAGATGGCCGCACGGTGACAGGCTGGTACATACTTTGGATTAGGGTAGTATCTTGGTCGCAGGTCAGGCCGGGGGGAGCGAGCACCGCCACCTCGGAACACCGTTTTGCCCGCCGGCGTTTGTTACTATTGCCTTGTCGCCCCTTGCTCATCTCGGACACCCAGGAGTTGATTGATCGCCTCTATCCGTGTCGCCTCCGGGGATGTCCCCAGCAGGGGGGGCCCATGATACGACCGCGACCATTTTCCTCGACCTGATTAAAGCCTGTTAAGAGTTTCCTCGGCGAGAAGAGCAGGACGGGTTCGACTGATCCCAGCCGCGCCAACACGGCGGGATCTTGATGGCTCACAAGCACGACGGGATACCGACCAGCCCAAGATACCTACCATAGGACGCAGATGGAGCCTGCTGATTGATGGATTGCAACCGTACGTTGAAGCACCGTGACTGACGACGGTAGGATGGGGTGGGGGGGGGGGGGCCGGAGGCTCAGATTGGCCATCGGGCCCTTTGTACATACAGTGTGCAGATTGTGCATGTCGACTGGCCGACTCCTGGCACCTGCAGCCTCCTTTTCCCCTTGCCCCTTTCTTTCCGCCGACTGTCCTGTCGCCTCCCCCTCCACCCCCCAATCAATCATCCCCCATGTCTGATGAATCTCCCACGCATGCACTGACGCTGCCACTAACACTACCCTGCTGGTGTGAGTGGTACGGATGGGACCCGTTGGGCAGCTGCTGCATGACCGAGAAATCTAAACCGGCCATCCAGCTTTCTTGATTTCTTGATTTTCTAACCCTCTCTCTCTCTCTCTCTCCCTCTCCCTCTCTCTCTTGACTAACCCTCCCCTTTTTCCCTCTTCCTATTCCTATCCTCACCCACACACTCGCTCCCTCTTTCCCCTCCCCCCTCTTCCCTTCTGGACCTCGACACCCTCGCCGTGCTTTCTGGTGCCTTGTTTCCTCATCCCTTGTCGGTAGTGCTAGAGGGCGCACCGACTTGCCGTTCGCTGAACTCAACCACCGCGAGAGGGAGCCTGGTGTCGACAGCAGGTCTTGGGTCCGAGCCCACCCCGTTCTCACCAGGTCAGCAGCAACCGTCCAGCCGGGAGCCTCAAGCTTCTGCCTCTGGTCGTTGGGAGCAGCGAGACTGACCAGATCGCGACCAGAACAGACCCCGAATACCCGATAGGAAGAACACGTCGTAACCGAGGAACGACCTGTCCGCGGAAGAAGAAGACAGGAAGAAGGAGACGAACTTGGAACGACCAGGAAAAGAAAACAACACCAGACACCGCCTTATCAAATCCACCTCCTTTACCGACAGGGACGAAGGCGGGCAAAGGCAGGAACAGACACACCAAGAAAGCGGCTGTCGCAACCCGGCGGCTCCTATTTTTTATTTTTATTCTTTCTTTTTTATTTTAGGCTTGTTCCTATCTGCACCCGCAGCCGCCAGCTTGCGGGTTACCGGCACCACTGCCTCTTCTCTCTTTACACACACACCTGGCAGCGCAGGCATCATCCTGCTCTCGCTCGGGTACCTCCTGTTTTGTAATCTTGGATTGCACCCACTCTTTTTCCCCAACCTACCGAGATAATCCGGCTTTTCGACCGCACTGCACCTGCTCCTTCGTTAGCAGCAGCTCGATTTCTCCGATCTCACGCCGTTCGGCTCTCAGGCCTGACTTTAACACCTGGTGTCGGCTGCTTGATCGATTGATTCTTCTGGAGGCTATTGGACCTGATTCTCGAGACACCACATGAGTCTTCTGATTGGTACGTTCCAGTCCTAGCTTCCTCTCGTCCCGGCAACTTCAAACCCCCCCAAGCCTGGGACTTCTGCAACACAAACACGGATGCACCTAGCGCCTGACGCAGGGCCGCTCCAACTTGCCCGCCCGCCCGCCCGCCCTCCCTTCCTCGCGTGCGTGCTTGCTTGCTTGCTTGCTTGCTTGCTTGCTTGCCTGCCTGCCTGCCTGCCGCGCCAGTGTCGCACCGCAGACCTGCTCGCTCGGCCCTTTGCTGGCACCCAGCTTGCTCCCGAATAACAAGCAAAACCTGACACCACTGAACTACCACCACGCGTCCCTCCAGAGCTGCCAATGCAATGCTGCAACTGCACATGCCCAGGTGGTCCCATCAGCTGACTCGATGTTTTGAACCAGACAATTAATCAACCATGTCGGGGTATCCGAACCATCAGGAGTATGATGATGGCTACGGCCATCATCAGCAGGGGAACACTGATTCCTACTATGACAACGAACAAGGCCAGTACTATGACCAGAATGGCTACGATGCGCACGGGGGCGCTCATGCAGAGGGCCACGATGGCTACTATGACGAATCGTATGTTCTCACTACTACCCTGACCTGCCCTGCCCTGCCCTGCCCTGCCCTGCCCTGCCCTGCCCTGCCTCCACGCGTCGTGCTGACATGGTGTCTTTTCCCCAGGGGCTACTACAATGCCGACGCCAGCAACCCCTACCACCAGGACGGTGGCTACTACGAAGGTCACGAGCAGCAGGAGGGCTACTACCAGGACGGTTATTATGAGCAAGGATACGACCAGGGCGGCTACGGCGCCGGTGGCCAGCGCCGCGGAGGCTCCGAGGAGGATTCCGAGACCTTTAGCGACTTCACCATGAGGTCTGACATGGCGCGCGCTGCCGATATGGACTACTACGGCCGGGGCGACGAGCGGTACAGTGGTTATCAAGATGGCCAAGGTGGCCGCGGCTATCGCCCGCCCTCCTCACAGATCTCATACGGCGGCAACCGCTCATCAGGTGCCTCCACTCCCAACTATGCCATGGACTACGGCAACGTCCTCCCCGCCGGCCAGCGCTCTCGGGAACCCTACCCTGCCTGGACGTCTGATGCCCAGATACCTCTTTCCAAGGAGGAGATCGAGGACATCTTTATTGACCTCACCAACAAGTTCGGCTTCCAGAGGGATAGCATGCGCAACATGTATGATCACCTCATGACGCTGCTCGACTCGCGAGCCTCCCGCATGACCCCGAACCAGGCTCTGCTTTCCCTGCACGCTGACTACATTGGTGGGGACAACGCAAACTACCGGAAGTGGTACTTTGCTGCGCATCTCGACCTTGACGATGCTGTTGGGTTCGCCAATATGAAAGGCTCCAAGTCGAAGAAGAAGGCCAGCAAGAAGAAGAACAAGGGTGCCGAGGAGGAGCAGACGCTCGAGGATCTCGAGGGCGACAACTCTCTCGAGGCCGCCGAGTTCCGCTGGAAGACCAGGATGAACCGCATGTCACAGCATGACCGCGTGAGACAGCTTGGTCTCTACCTGCTGTGCTGGGGCGAGGCCAATCAGGTCCGTTTCATGCCCGAGTGTCTCTGCTTCGTCTTCAAGTGCGCAGACGACTACTTGAACTCTCCGGCCTGCCAGAACTCCGTGGAGCCCGTGCCCGAGTACACCTTCCTGAACAATTGTATCACGCCTCTATACCAGTACTGCAGAGACCAGGGCTACGAGATCCTGAATGGAGTATACGTCCGCCGCGAGCGCGACCACCACAAGATCATCGGCTATGATGATTGCAACCAGCTCTTCTGGTACCCCGAGGGTATCGAGCGCATCGTTCTGGAGGACAAGTCCAGGCTGGTCGACGTACCGCCGACTGAGCGGTACCTGAAGCTCAAGGACGTGGCTTGGAAGAAGGTCTTCTTCAAGACATACAAGGAGACCCGTTCCTGGTTCCATCTGCTCACCAACTTCAACCGTATCTGGGTCATCCACCTGTCCATCTGGTGGATGTTCACCTCTCACAACGCGCCGGAGCTGCTGGTCCCGAACTACGAACAGCAGGTCAACCAACAGCCCCCCGCTTCTGCCCAGTGGGCCATTGCCGGTTTCGGTGGTGGTATCGCGTCTATAATTCAGATCTTGGCCACCCTCGCCGAGTGGGCGTATGTTCCCAGGAGGTGGGCTGGAGCTCAGCATCTCACCAAGCGCCTGCTCTTCCTGATCGTGGTCTTCCTCCTCAATGTTGCCCCGGGCGTCTACGTCTTCCTGCCACAGGATACAGTGGCGGATTACAACGCCCACCAGGACTCGACGATCTCGCTGGTTCTCGGTATTGTGCAGTTCTTCGTCGCCGTCGCCACCGTGCTGTTCTTCGCCATTATGCCACTCGGTGGGCTGTTCGGCAGCTACTTGGTGAGCAAGAAGTCCCGTCGTTACGTGGCCAGTCAGACTTTCACTGCCAGCTGGCCCCACCTCAAGGGCAATGACAGAGCCATGTCCTACGGTCTCTGGGCTGTCGTTTTCGGTGGCAAGTTTGGCGAGTCCTACGGCTTCTTGACTCTGTCATTCCGTGACCCGGTACGCTACCTGTATATCATGGACGTTAGCAGTTGTCTGGGTGACAAGTACATCGGCGCCACTCTCTGCAAGTACCAGCCGTCGATCACCCTCGCGTTGATGACAATGACGGACTTGTGTTTCTTCTTCCTGGACACCTATCTGTGGTACGTCCTGTTGAACGCTGTCGTCTCTATCGCTCGGTCTTTCTACCTTGGTTCCTCCATCTGGACGCCCTGGAGAAACATCTACTCTCGCCTTCCCAAGCGTATCTACTCCAAGGTGCTGGCAACCACGGACATGGAGATCAAGTACAAGCCCAAGGTTCTCATTTCCCAGATCTGGAACGCCATTGTCATCTCCATGTACCGGGAACATCTTCTGGCCATCGACCACGTGCAAAAGCTCCTCTACCACCAGGTGCCATCTGAACAGGAGGGCAAGCGGACACTGCGCGCCCCCACCTTCTTCGTGTCACAGGAGGACCACTCTTTCAAGACAGAGTTCTTCCCCAGCCAAAGCGAGGCGGAGCGTCGAATCTCTTTCTTCGCACAGTCCCTGTCTACGCCCATCCCTGAGCCGCTTCCGGTCGACAACATGCCGACCTTCACCGTCCTGATTCCTCACTACAGCGAGAAGATCCTGTTGTCTCTCCGAGAGATCATTCGTGAGGATGAGCCGTACTCCCGCGTGACGCTGCTGGAATACCTCAAGCAGCTTCACCCTCACGAGTGGGACTGCTTCGTCAAGGACACCAAGATCCTGTCTGACGAGACTGCACAGTACAACGGTGACGAGGAAAAGGCTGAGAAGGATACGGCCAAGAGCAAGATCGATGATCTCCCCTTCTACTGCATCGGATTCAAGTCGTCTGCCCCCGAATACACGCTCCGAACTCGTATCTGGGCATCTCTTCGTTTCCAGACACTGTACCGCACAATCTCCGGTTTCATGAACTACAGTCGTGCGATCAAGTTGCTGTATCGCGTCGAGAACCCGGAGGTGGTGCAGATGTTTGGTGGCAATTCTGACAAGCTCGAGCGCGAGCTCGAGCGCATGGCCCGTCGCAAGTTCAAGATCTGCGTCTCCATGCAGCGTTACGCCAAGTTCAAGAAGGAGGAGATGGAAAATGCCGAATTCCTCCTGCGCGCTTACCCCGACCTCCAGATTGCCTACCTTGATGAAGAGCCGCCTGCCAACGAGGGTGAGGAGCCACGCCTGTACTCGGCGCTCATCGACGGTCATTCCGAGATCATGGAGAACGGCATGCGCAAGCCCAAGTTCCGGATTCAGCTGTCCGGCAACCCCATCTTGGGTGACGGCAAGTCCGATAACCAGAACCACTCGATCATCTTCTACCGTGGCGAGTACATCCAGCTCATCGATGCCAACCAGGACAACTACCTGGAGGAGTGCTTGAAGATTCGAAGCGTCCTTGCCGAGTTCGAGGAGATGAAGGCTGACAACGTCTCGCCCTACACCCCTGGTGTCAAGAGCAACACTCCTGCCCCTGTCGCCATTCTCGGTGCCCGTGAATATATCTTCTCTGAGAACATCGGTATCCTCGGTGATGTTGCTGCCGGAAAGGAGCAAACGTTCGGTACCCTCTTCGCTCGTACGCTGTCTCAGATTGGCGGCAAGCTTCATTATGGCCACCCCGACTTCCTCAACGGCATCTTCATGACCACCCGAGGTGGTGTCTCCAAGGCACAAAAGGGTCTGCATCTCAACGAGGACATCTATGCTGGTATGAACGCAGTCCTGCGTGGAGGCCGCATCAAGCACTGTGAATACTTCCAGTGTGGTAAAGGTCGTGATTTGGGGTTCGGGTCCATTCTCAACTTCACCACCAAGATCGGCACCGGTATGGGTGAACAACTGCTCTCACGAGAGTACTACTACCTCGGAACCCAGCTCCCTCTGGATCGATTCCTCTCGTTCTACTACGCCCACGCGGGTTTCCACGTGCAGAACATGTTCATCATGCTTTCAGTCCATCTGTTCATGATCTGCCTCATTAACCTTGGGTCGCTGACGCACGAGACCATCCCTTGCGAGTACAACAGCAACGTCCCTATCACAGATCCTTTGCTCCCGACTGGATGTGCCAACACGGTTGCGCTTACAAACTGGGTTTGGCGCTGCGTCATCTCCATTATCTTTGTTATTTTCCTTGCCTTCGTGCCTCTGGTCGTCCAGGAGCTCACGGAGCGTGGAGTCTTGCGCGCATCCACCCGTTTGGCCAAGCAGATTTGCTCCCTGTCGCCCATCTTCGAAGTCTTCGTCTGTCAGATCTACGCCAACTCGGTGTCCAACAACTTGTCCTTCGGAGGTGCCAGATATATCGGTACGGGTCGTGGTTTCGCGACTGCCCGCATCCCCTTCGGCATCCTGTTCTCGCGTTTTGCCGGCCCTTCCATCTACTTCGGCTCCCGCATGCTGTTGATGCTGCTTTTCGCCACCTTGACGATCTGGCAGGCTGCGCTGGTCTACTTCTGGATGTCGCTCTTGGCCTTGTGTATTGCACCGTTCTTGTACAACCCTCATCAGTTCGCCTGGAACGATTTCTTCATCGACTACCGCGAATTCCTGCGCTGGCTTTCTCGTGGCAATTCGGTCTCGCACGCCTCCTCCTGGATCTCTTACTGCCGCTTGTCTCGGACCCGGCTTACGGGTTACAAGCGAAAGGTCGTAGGCGAGCCTTCTGGCAAGCTGTCGGCCGACGTGCCTCGTGCGCACATTACGAATGTGTTTTTTGCCGAGGTTCTAGGCCCGCTGATGCTGGCCATCGTCACTATTATCCCGTACTTGTTCATCAATGCGCAGACTGGCGTCCACAACACTGGAGGGGTTTTGAAGGATAACGATACCTCAGCTACGGCAACCGCATCGCTGCTCCGAGTGGCCATTGTGGCTTTTGCACCCATCGGTATCAATGCGGGGGTGTGTGGGATCATGTTCTTCATGGCATGTCTCATGGGCCCCCTCCTGAGCATGTGTTGCAAGAAGTTCGGCAGCGTGCTGGCGGCAATCGCTCACGCCCTCGCGGTTATCATGCTCTTGGTCTTCTTCGAGGTCATGTACTTCCTCGAGGGTTTTAACTTCACCCGGACCATTAGCGGCATGATCGCGGTGGTTGCCATCCAGCGTTTCATCATGAAGCTGATCATCACGTTCGCCCTCACAAGAGAGATGAAGACTGACCAGGCCAACATTGCCTTCTGGACGGGCAAGTGGTACTCAATGGGCTGGCACACAGTTTCCCAACCGGCCCGTGAATTCCTCTGCAAGATCACTGAGCTGTGCTTCTTTGCTGGCGACTTCATCTTGGGACATGCGCTCTTGTTCCTGATGAGCCCAGTCATCCTCATCCCCAAGGTGGACATGCTGCACTCGATCATGCTCTTCTGGCTGCGGCCAAGGTACGTTTCCGCCCGGACCCTTCCCCACCCCCGCCCCCCCCCCCCCCAAACCCTTCCCTCCGGGGCCGGCGGGCTCATCCAACGACAAGAGAGGCTAACGTCCTACCTACAGTCGGCAAATCCGGCCACCAATTTACTCCTTGAAGCAATCGAAGCTGAGGAGAAAGAGAGTGTTCCGCTATGCGGTTCTCTATTTCGCGCTGCTGCTGCTCTTCCTGGTGCTGCTCGTCGCCCCGTCGATTGTCGGCAAGTACGTGCCAAGCTCGATCGATGACGCGCTCTCCAGCTTCGACCTGGTGCAACCCACAGACCAGAACAACAACGATACTATCGGTCATACGCAGACCGGTACGGGTGCGGCGGACTACTCTGGGGCCTTGCTGACGGTGACGGCCTCGGCCTCGGCCACGGCATCTTCGTCGTCGAACGCCAAGTTGAAGCTCTTTTAAGATGATGTGGAATGTATCATAAACGTAAAAGGGATGAGGACGAAGGGTGGACAACGGGAAGGGGAGGCTTCGCACATGGAAAGGTGTTGGCTGCTTTCTACTCTTGCCCAAACGGCTGGGCGGAGCAAACTGTATTGATTTCGTTCGGCAAACTACACGGGAGGGGTCACACAAAGCATGGTAAATGGTTCTTTAGACAAGTCTCGGTTCAGCACACATTCTAGCTTCTTCCGTGAGGTTGTTCTATCTCGACCAGCCATCCACGGATGGAGTTGAATAGGCATAATTAATTTTCAGTCTCGGTATATCCCAGCCTGACGGACCTCGTAAAGCAGTGATAAGGCCCGCCTTTTTCTCTCTCTTTTCTCTCACGTCTGATTTGGGTTTAAGCTTGGGTGGTTTTTTTGGTGGTTTTTTTTTTCTTCCCTCTCTCTCTCTCCTTCTTTTCTTTCTCCTTCCTCCCTCTTCTTTTATGCTGTGTTGGTGAGGAGATTGGTGGTGGTCTGCAGTGGCTCAATCAGACTGACATGTTGTGTGTGTGGTGTTGGTGAGTGTGGTTGTGGAACCTGTACCAAGCGCTAAGCCTGGCATGGATGGCATGCACTCACTGGATGTACGTGCCCAGTACCATAGTAGTAAGGCGGTCTGGAAGATGCAGGAACGAGATCCCTGTCGGCTAATGCGGCGTCCAATGCAACTGCCCCTGTGCCCCCTGACTTGACTGACGACGAACGGATCGCTCGGTGCGTTTTCAAAAAGTTCCTCGGGCGGCATCACGTCCACAGCAGTCGCTTTGGAACTTCCACGCCATCCGCTTTGGGGTTGCTCCTGTTGCGTTGCCCATCACACCCGTCCTTCTGCGCGCAGCGTGTCAAGTTACAAACGAGTGCGTCCTTGCAGCTGCTGAGGCGCGATCAATCACCAAGCGTGCTTCCTCGTCCCCGTCCTCGTCCTCCTGTCTCCTGCTCCTCGTCCTCCTGCTGCTGTCTCCTGAGCCAGCAGACTCAGCCAGCAGACTCAGCCAGCAGACTCAGCCATGGATCTCGTAGAGATCCAGGGTCGGATGACCATCCTACTACATGAGGCCTCGCATACCTTTCAGAAGGTTCCAGGGTCCGCCGTCCTGATCCGATATGTCCAGGCCAGCTACCAGAACGACCCAGTCCGTTCCGTCTTCGAGCTGTTTCTCCTCATCTTCTTCATCCGCTACCTCTTGTCGCCCTCCTACCCCATCAACGAGTCCAACTACGTCAAGCTGAGCGAGGATGAGGTCGAGGAACTCGTCGACGAGTGGCAGCCCGAGCCCCTGGTGGCCAAGCAGACAGCCCTCGAGGAGATGGAGATGGAGAAGTTGCCCGTCATCGTTGGGTAGGTCTAACCAGGGCGCAGGAGGCCATGGCTTGTTGGCTGGGCTCTCCTCCATTGCTAACCACCTGCCCGTCAACACAGACCGACCGGTCCCAAGTCACGACTGGCCAGCGGCCGAACAGTCACGAACCTCGCCTCGTACAACTTCTACAACTTCAATGCCAACGAACAGATCAAGGAGAAGGCCATCACCACCCTTCGAACCTATGGCGTTGGGCCCTGCGGCCCGCCCAACTTCTACGGCACCCAGGACGTCCACCTGAAGACCGAGTCGGACATAGCGGCGTATGTGGGCACCGAGTCCGCCATCCTCTACGCACAGGGCTTCTCGGTCATGTCGAGCGTCATACCTACTTTCTGCAAGAGAGGCGATGTCATCGTCACGGATAGGATGGCCAATTACTCCATCCGTAAGGGCCTCGAGCTTGCCCGGTGTACTGTCAAGTGGTACGACCGCGGAGACATGGATGGTCTTGAGGAGGCCATGAAGCAGGTCGCACAGGAGCAGGCTAAGCAGAAGAGGCTGACGAGAAGGTTCATCGTGGCCGAGGGTCTGTCCGAGGTCACGGGTGACTCTGTCGATCTTCCAAGAATGGTAGGCGCGAAAGCATCTCCCCTCCCTCCCCTACACGGCCGGTCGCCGGCGTGGAACTGATGGCTGACGTCGCTGGCCAGATCGAGTTGAAGGAGAAGTACAAGTTCCGCATCATCCTCGACGAGTCCTGGTCCCTTGGCGTCCTCGGCCGGACCGGCCGCGGCGTCACCGAGGCGCAGAACGTCGACCCCTCCCAGGTAGACATGATCATCGGGTCCCTCGCCGCGTCTCTCTGCGCCGGCGGCGGCTTCTGCGCGGGTTCCAAGGACGTCGTGGGCCACCAGCGTATCACCTCGTCCGCGTACTGCTACTCCGCCGCCCTTCCCGCGATGTCGGCCGTCACTGCCAGCGAGACGATCAGTATCCTTCAGAACAACCCCGAGGTGCTGAACACGCTTCGTGAGAATATCCGCACCATGAGGGCGCAGCTGGACCCCCGGAGCGATTGGGTCATGTGCACGAGCGCACCGGAGAATCCCATCCTACTGTTGGCGATCAAGCCGAACGTTGTGCAGGCTAGGCGGATGTCTCTAGAGGACCAGGACCGGGTTCTGCAGGAGTGTGTTGATGAGGTATGTCCGACCCCGATGCTGCGTCGAAATCTTCTGAACGCTGGCTAAGTACCATTACAGGCTCTCACAAACGGCGTGATGATCACAAGGCTGAAGACGACGCTGATCAACAAGAGCGTCGGTGGTGGTGGGGCACAGCCAAAACTCAAGGTCTGCGTTACCTCGGGCCTGTCCAAGAAGGAGATCGAGAAGGCGGGCATTATCATCCGCCACGCCATCACGAAGGTCATGACGAGGAAGACGAGTAGCAAGTTGGCACTGCCTACTGCATGATTTCCTTTCCCCTGAGGCACGCATGACTTGTTTGTGTATATACCAATAGACGTATGATCTTCACATACGAGGACCCGGCAGGGGAGGCGTTCACAAACATGGTGGTGTCTATGAACGGTGGATGGTCACGGATACGACCGACCTATCGAGGCTTCCGAGGCTGGATGCGGGCCCTCTCTGTTGGAGGTGGGCCGACGACTTTGTATGTCATGGGCGGCTTGGGCATTTTTGCGAGACTTAAGCTATTTTTTAATGGTTAATATGAGACAGGTCCCATTCTAACCGGTCAGGCGACAACCTGCCCCCCTGCCCCCTTGGGTCGTACGCTTCCCGACATGATCTAGTCGATGCTGTCTCGGTCTCGCGTGTAAGAGGCGCTGCACGTGAGGAAATGGCCGGCCGTTCCGCCCTCTCTGGACCTGTTGCCACGGCATTTGATATTCACCAACCGCAGGAGCTGAACGCGGCGCAGAAAGTCCTCGGCCTGCCCAGCAAGTCACGGGGCGCCGTGTTCTAGTGCCTGGTGGCGTCGGGGGTCTAGATGGCCAGCAAGTGAACGAGTCGTGGCCATGTGTTCCTGTGGGGGTAGCACGCCTTCTCTCTGAGCCTCGTCCACGAGAAGCCATGACGGTAGCCATGGCAGTTAAGGCGCAGAATGAGAAGTCTCGGCCGCGAGTCTGGCAGGAACAACCCGCGAGGCTCCGAGGATCAAAAGAGGGCAGCGCTGACCTCGTCTGAGGATGCATCACCTCTGTCTCCCCATGCTCCATTCCACACCACTACGGCACCGCAGACTTGAACCCGGCCCGAACTGACCAGTTTACAAAATTCTCTTCACCTCACCACCCAATCGGCTTCGACATGCGAACGGCCAAGGTCCTGGTCAACCTCCTCTCCTTCGCCGCCACTGCTGCCCTGGCGCAGTACCACCATTACCGCGGCTGGCGTCCTGTCCACCATGCTCATGGCCACCCTGGCAGCACCAACCTGTTTGCCCGGTCCATCAGCACGGGGGGCCAGACATTGACGATTACGGACAACTCGCGCACGGAGATGACGATCATCCCTGAGATCATTGTGTTCACCGACGGCAGTGGTAACCCTGTCAGCACTGCGACAGCCACCATTGCTCTCGTCCCTCCGACGGACACTTCTCTGGCGGAGGATCTGCTGCAGAGACGTGCTTCTTCCTCGACGATCGGCGCTGGTGCTGTTCAGCCTTCGGCCAAGGCTGCGGTAGAAGGCTTGGTCAGTGCGTCTCCCTCTGAGGACTCGAACGTACGCAACGAAGACCTCACTGGCGTCGACCCACTTGCCACTCGCGCCACGGGAAGGGGCCTTTTTGGCGTGGCCTACGCCCCCTACAATGCAGACGGCAGCTGCAAATCCGCCAGCCAAATCATGTCAGACTTCGGTGTTCTCGGCAAGACTTACGGCATGGTCCGCGTCTACGGGGTGGACTGCAACCAGATTCCAAACGTCTACGCAGCCGCCAAGGCGAACAGCCTCCGTGTCATGTACGGCATCTTCAGCCTTGACAACCTTGGCGACCAGATCGCCACCCTTACCAGCGGCATCAACAGCGACTGGTCCAACGTAGACACTGTGAGTATCGGCAACGAACTTGTGAACAATGGGCAGGCGTCTCCCCAACAGATCCTCGATGCACTGTCAAGCGCCCGACAGATCCTCTCGTACGCGGGCTGGACCGGCCCCGTGGTGACAGTGGACACGTTTGTTGCGGCGCTGGCGCACCCGGAGTTGTGTTCGGCAAGCGACTACTGTGCGGTCAACATCCATCCGTTCTTCGACCCCAACACACCTGCGAGCTCGGCGGGGACGTTTGTCCTGAACATGGTGCAAGCCCTGCGAACCAAGCTAGGAAACCCATCTGCACGGGTGCGCGTGACCGAGTCCGGCTGGCCATGGCAGGGCTCCGCGAACTCCCAGGCCATCCCCGGCGTCGACAATCAGGCGTCTGCTATCAGCAGCATCCAGAAGGCATTCGCGAGTAACCCGGAGGATATGGTGTTGTTCTCTGCGTTCAACGATCGGTGGAAGACGGCGGCGGAGGCGACGTTCTTTGCGGAGCAGTACTGGGGAATAGGAACTGTCGATGCTCCTTCTGCATAAGTTCGTCAACGAGGCTGGTGGGGACCGCCTCGCAGTGTCTCATGGCCGTGCAAGATGGGAAGCATCATGGTCATCATTCGAAATTTTTGGACTCTATGGTGTAGCAAGTACTCTGTGACCGCAGAGGCGTCAACACTGAACATATATAACCACATTCTGGAGGTAATCAGGCTTTGTCATTGCGTATCGCAAGGGATAGTCGAGATCGGACGGTCGTCGCTCATCTTATATATGTCTTCACGTGGCCGTATCGGATGCATTATGGCTATATATAGGTGTTCGTGAGGACCGAAAGAAGACACAAGGCAACCTTGGGTTTTTGAGTCGTTGGCTGGTATCTAGCAATTAACGAGGACGTATTCCAGCGACTAACAGCCCGTAGTCCATACTTCAGGCCAGGTACGCCGACTCTCCAGGGGCGAATGTTCATGTTATAGACCACACGTGTCGACATTCTCTCTTTCCTTCTCGGCTTTGGCCTCGAAATCCGCTCAAGCACCGGCCTGATGACGCCCGTGAGAAATGGCAGATCGCAGGGCGTCAAGATGTCGTGAAATTCAGCATTTTCACATGAGGATTACTTTCCAATCGCAAGGGGAACGTTTGGCAGCTAGAGACGGACGACGGGTGATGCTGGCTCGTCCTGGGCATGGTGTATTGATATGCCGCCGCTCTCTAGCCCTACGAGTTAGCCAGCGGCACCTGAAGGGCAGAGGAGGTGTATTACAAACGAGGTGGCAGCCTCGGTGGCAGCCTCGGTGGTGCTAGTTTGGATACTGGTATCGTCTTTCAGACGGCCGTGCCGGCAGACGGACCATTATCCGCAGCTGCATATCCTCAGCAGGACACGCTCCCATCGCATCCGTCGCAGGTACTCATAAGGGTTGGGCCCCATCAGGAAGAACATGGGAGGGGAACACCGCGTTGTGAACCGCCTCAGAGGCTTCTTTGTGGGTGCTGCCGGACACAACACGCCCCCAGCGGGCGGACAGGCAGCGGCACCACCCCCGTCGTGCCTCGCCTAATTCATCTTGCGCAAGTCCCCTATTGCAGCAGCACGTCGTCAGCCAAGGGTCCGAGTCTCATCCCGAGGGTCATGTCTAGAGGCTTTGTAGTAAAACGGTGGGGGTTGTCGTTGGTTGGAGCCAGGTGATTATATAAGCAAGATAGCCACGCAGGATAATCTACTATGGCTTGCTCATACATCAAGGAGGCTGTACGCATGACTTCTGAGGGCGGGACTTAAGGACGAGGACTCGTGGCGACGGATGCTTTGAGCCCTCCCAGAGACAAGACACACGTCGGAGGCTAGCAAAATCTCCTCAACTGCAAACGGGCTGCCTGGGATTTGCCTCTCAGCCTGCCCGGACCAGTACTTGAATCCCCTCCCCCCCCCCCCCCTACTGTCCTGTCCCACCGTCCCAAGCCGCACCCATTCAGACCCCCGATCTCAAGTGTTCAATCTATAGCAACTTTTGTCTAGCCCTCCGGACGCTGCGGGTTGCTACTAAATTAGCTAGCTGACCACATTAGTAGCTGGACGCGGGTGGGCGGCTCAAGTCCACGCCTGCGCCCTCATGGTGGTGGCGGAGTTTGAGCATGTTGCAGAGACAGTCAAAGCGATCAACCAGAATTACATGGAGGCTGGCCTTCAAATAGGTGGAAGGGGTTGTGAGGCAGTTGGCAAGTCACACTGCTCGCTGGTTTATGCATTGCGCCTAACGCTTATAGAAGAAGTATCAGGGATCATCGCGCTCCATCCTAAAATGCTTACTTTGAAGTATTGTCCACCAGGTACGCTCACTTTCCTCAAGTCACAGAGAGAGTTTCTGGATTCGACAGCACAACACGAAGAAGATGGTATGGTATCATAGAATCCGTAGCCATAGAAACCAGCCCATTGATCACATCGCCCTGCCCCTAATATCAAATACACCTCAAACAATGCAGTAGTAGTACCGGCTGCCTTCTGCCAGCCCTCAATCATGCTCGTCGATATATCCGCTTGCACAACCCGCCCGTCGTGCTTTCATTCAGCCCGACTCCTCGCGACCCGAGGAGTAGCCGCTCGCTTCACCGGCCGTCGCGCCCGAGCTGTCCGGGTGTCTCCCCAACACCTTGGTGAAGCTCCCGTCAGGGCGCGGGACGCCTGACAGCCTTCGAATAGGGGCAAACGACACCTTGGAATTCAGCCTGACATCGTCGCTGTCAAACTGGTCCTCCTCCTTATCCGAACCTAGATCACCAATGACGGGATAATCATTGTCTGACTGGTGAGGATTGGCCCGTTGCGAGATGGCGTCTTCCGAGTCATCCATGATCAAGTCGGAATCTTCTTCTTCTTCTTCTACGTAGTCGTCCTCGAAGCTCGAGTCATCTGATTCTGTTGTCTCGGTGAATGGAGGGTAGAAGATCGCAGGCGGGGGCAGGGGCAAGGGCTTCAGGTCCTTATACCTCTCTTGCAGTACCTGTAGTTGGACGAGCGGCGAGCGCTCAGAGACACGGCCGGTTGTGCGAGGCGAGCTTGTCGACAGCCCAGCAATCCGATTCGCAATCGAGTCTGTCGTCCCATCTGATTTGAGACGGTTGACGACTGGCCGGCCTCTATACCCGGCTAGAATGGGATGCCGGGTGACGACAAGCACCGCGAAGTGATCCTCTGGGGTGACACCACCCAGGCCACAGGGCTCCAAGCAGGCCTGAAGGGGCTTTAGTTGTGTCTTCTCGGGATTGTCACACCAACAGAAACCAAAATCCTCAGCATCCGACGTGTCTGAGTCGTCAAGGACATGCTCGGACTCGTTTCCTGCGTCAGGACCCGACTGCTCTGGCCCATCGACAAGAGGGCGATAGGGAAGCGACGAGCCCGAGGAGGTGCGAGATAGTCTCGGCACTCCATCATCTGCCTGCAGAGACTCCTGCTCATGACCCGAGGACGTCATATAAGTGGTGGGCGACATGTCGCTCGGGTCCCCTGACAGATCCAGGCAGAACGGAGCGCCGGTATAGTAGATGATGGCACCATCACGGCGCCGCTTCTTTCGCGGAGATGAGCCGGACCCGCTGACGAAGCCAGTGGAGCGAGAATTGATGTTGCTGTTCTCGGCGGCTGGGAAGGAAGCTTGTGATGCCGTATCATCAAGCGACGTCTCAACCGAGGAGGACTGATTGTGGACGAACATCGGCTTGTAGTGGAAGCTCTCGGACGACGCGGATGCCTGGTGACCAAGTTTTGCCTGGCTCTTGCTCGAGTGCGCGGACGTCTCGGCACTTGTCTTCTGCCTCTTCCGCTGTCCCTCTCCGTTCGAGCCCTCTGTACCTTCCGTGTTGGGACTCCTCAGGGAGCTGTCCCCACTGCTGTCGCTGCTGAACCTGGTCCCTTCGGTTCCACCACGCCAGCGGATCTTGCGGCCGTCTCTGGAGAGTTGAAACTTTGCAGACCTCTCCGCGACAGCTGAGCGAATGTAGTCAGGAGTGACGTTCAGGATATGAAGCTGCGCCAGGTTGCAAAGGAGGTTCAGGTGGATCCACCCGTCCGCATCCATCGAGACATCTTGCTGCGTGAACTTGGTCTCATCCAGATATTGCGGCGCCGTGACACCCAGGTGGCGGATGTACTGCATGTTCTCGGCAGGGACCTGGATCCTGTCCGGGTCCAGGTCAAGAGGCCTCGTCGCCCTCTGTTCAGGAAGTTCCGCGTCCTGCGGCGAACTATCCTGAACGTTGTGTTCATTGCTGCCGCTGCCGCTGCCAGTGAGATTCTCGCCCGGGTCGTTCTCACCATTGGAGTTGGATGCTGATGACATCTCGCGGGAGTTGTCCTTTTTGCTTGCATCGTGCAGCTGTATGCGCGCCTCTCTGGACAGCTCGTCCTGAGCTGGGACCGGAGGCTGTCCCGATAGCAGGGGCGGCGCGGAGATAACCCCCTCGAGACTAACTTGAGGCTCTAGGACTGGGTTCGCCGGGGCTGGCTGGTTCCGGCGAGCCTTCTTATTCTTGCCGCCAGCCTTGCCCGTGAACAGTTGTTCGAGTCTGCGCACCACCAACTTCTTCTTTTCCTTATCCGTCAACGCAATGTGGCGAGGAAGCAGGCCCTCTGGGGTCTCTCGGAGGTAGGTCTCCACTTTTTGCTCCGCGGAAGATCTTCCCCGGCCCAGAGAGGGCCGGCCGGTCCAGCTCGCCGACGCGTTCTGGTTACCAATCGAGCTCGGGCCGGTCGACACCGAAGCATATGCAGAATCGACCGGTCGTGAGTGTGACGAGGACGAGGAGGCGTGCTTCGAGTTCGAGCTTGAGCCCTGAAGCCTGCCCACATGCTTCGAGGACTTCTTCCGCTGCTGCGAGGACGTCGTGGACCCTTCCAGGCTCGAGGCGAAATCACGCAGCGTCGCCTCCAGTTCCATCTTCTTCTTCTTGGGCAGCCCATGGTACTTGATCTCGAACAGTTTGTCCTTCCGCAGGGCGTCTGGACCAAACTGCCTGTACCTCTTCAGCTCTTCCTTCAGACGTTTGTTCTCGATGGTCAGGTCGTCAATGACACTTCTAAAATCATCCGCGCTGCTGCTGTGTGCTGGCATCGGCGGCCTAGTCAACAGAGACTGCTGGTAGGCGGAAGGAGGGAACTGGTACGCGGCGCCCCGGGTGGGATTCATGTCTTCGTTGGACGAGTCGGACTGCTTCTGGAAGAAGGGCGGATCGACTACAAGTCTCGTCAGCTGCGCCGAGGGAACGAAGCGGCAGTACTGAAAACCATACCATCCATGGAGACATGATCAAAGGCGGCAGGAGGATTGCGATTGGAACGGTCGAACCAGTTCTTGGGGTCGCTCTGGCCGGTTTCGTGGCCGTCGCCCGAGGAATTCCGCCTGCGAGGGCCACTCGAGTCGGCGTTGCTGGCGGGCTCGGGCCTCATGGAGGCATCCCGAGCAAGACGGTGGTGTCGTAGGGTAACGGATTTCTCGGGGGTGGTTCTCCGTGGCATGGGATGGCCGCGGTCGCTGGTAAGCGGCGGCCCTGTCTCTTGATATTTGCCTCTAACGTCGGCCATGGTGGTTGGGATGTAGTCCGTGAAGCAGGAGGTCCCTATGGGTCATGGTGCGGAGGGCATGCCCACAAGGGAAAAGTGATCCAGAGTCCGGGCTACGGTTTTTTTTGTGTGGGGGGGGGGGGGGTAGAGCTGAGGATTTGCGGAATTCCGCAGAGGTATTTCGAGACGGGGGGGGGCCCAGCGCGTGCCAGCTTTGGATAGCTGGTACCTGCGACGGGGTTTGTTGGACTGATCACGCAGCGAAAGCGCACTGGCAGCACGTGTAAGTCTTCATGTCCACGGCAAGATGTGGGATCGTCCCAAGGAGGAGAGGTGGGAACTGGAGCTGCGCATCCCAGAGACGACCAGGTGCCAGCAAGAAAATCAAGGGATAGCAGGGAATTGTTGTATACGATATTTCAAAAATTTCCAAGCGTGGTGGGAGCGTGGTGGGAGCGTGGTGGGAGCGTGGTGGGAGCGTGGGTCGGTGTTTTTGATTTAAACATATCAAGCATGGCGGTCCAAGTGGCGAGTGAAGCGCAGCAGAAGGGGGGATAGAATTGGATGAATGGGGGGAGTGGGGGGGGGGGGCGCCACCGTGGTGGGCGCACGGAGTGTTGCGAGGTTACTGGGCCTGCCGACGTCGAGGCACTGGGCAACGGTGCAACAAGCCCTAGGGGGGTAACCTCGCAGCCCACTCGGACTTGCTGATGGGACTGACGAGGGACCTCCGACGAGAACCATAAAGAGCAAAAGGCGAGGAGGCCTGGCGTACCTGTATCTTGCTGAGACCACAGTGGGCTGGCTGCAGGCGCAAGGTTGAAGTGTTGATGATGTGTGGTGGTCGGGCGCCTTGCTTGTTTAGTCTGGATGGGGGACAAGATGTCGAGTGGTGTTGAGTATGGGCTGGCTGGCTGTCAGGACAGAAAGTTAGATGGCAGGAAAAATTGAGGATATCGCCGTTGCGCGGAGCGGGGGGTCGGGGGGGTCGGGGGTGCAGGGCGGTTTTGTCGAAAGACGAGAGAAGGATGGGAGGCTGTGACGCAAATCGTGAGCCGAAAATCACGATGCAGTAGACAACATCGAGATTGTCGACAGCGGGTGTGAACAAGGGCGGTGCCGAGGGGCGCCCCGTTCTGGGAGTGGGGGTGGTGTGGGTGGCAGGGCTGGAATCAAGGAAAAAAGGAACATCGGTCCATGGGTTCAGCCCGCCCGCCGAGAACAGTGATGTGTAGGCAGGGCAGGAGACCGAACCCACGGTGGCTGATTTTTTTGCCATCAGCTAGCTTGTCACAGAGAGAGTGTGTGTG
>JALRMH010000009.1:803292-833391 GCA_026119935.1 Endothia cerciana | reverse complement strand
TGTGTGTGAGAGTGTGTGTGTGTGAGAGTGTGTGTGTGTGAGAGTGTGTGTGTGTGAGAGTGTGTGTGTGTGAGAGTGTGTGTGTGTGAGAGTGTGTGTGTGTGAGAGTGTGTGTGTGAGTGAGATGGCGATGCTCATGACTTGCCTCGATCCTCAGCAGTGGCTAGGGCCAGAAGGCGATCGAGGAGGGCACACCGGGCTAGAGAGCCCCGGTATTTTCCTCTTTGGTGTGGTACCTACCCCATGTATCGAATAGGGGTCCACGTTCTGGACAAGGCCTGCCTTGGCCACGACCGCTGCTGGGGCGTGGGTATAAATGCAGCCTCCTCCCGCTCCGCAACACGGCCTCCGCCCACACGGCATCGTGACCGACCACAGCATGTCGCCGGGCCCGCCAGTCTCATGATCGCTCCGCTGGACGCCCCGCCGTCCTCGATCTGTCCTGCTGTCCTCGCCGGCCCCGGTGTGAGGCCGCGGCGACAGAGCTGGAAGACGTTCTCGCATGCCTCGCTTCACTTACAATCGCCTGGTGGGGCCAGGGCGTGCCTTTATCGCCGTGGGCTGACATCGACGTCACCTCATCGCCGGTGTGATTGGTCAGGTGGCCCATGCCTGGCCAATCACAGGAGCCCTGACGACACCCTGGAGGCGGTCCCACCCTTCTTGGTTTCATCCCTCCTCCCGCGCGCCCACGTTGGGAAGGAAACGCGGCACTGCCAGCCCATGGTAAAATATTTGCACCCGCTCCCGTCCCGGGGTCCTTCCTCTGCAGAGATCTGACTTTTGGCTCTGTCATCGAGCCTACCTTTTCACCACCCGCCCGTGCCAGCCCGCCCTCCGCTCTGGCCTGTCATAAGCCCAGACGGGTGGAACGAGAAAAAAGGCCACTGTACACTGTGCCTCAGGTAACACACCCCCCTTGGACCAATCCCGCTCCCGACCACTATCGTGGTACGGGCGATAGACCCATCTGCTGATGTTCGCCCAGGGGCGTCGGGCCAACAAATGCTCCTGTCTCCCTGGTGAGTGTGTCCAGAGAGACGATCCTGTCTCGGCTGCCCCAGGGAACGGGCCTGAGGGGGCCCGGCTACGAAGCTCAGCAGGAAGGGTGGTCCACCTGCTCAGCGACTGTGCGCGGCGACGAACAGAGGCCATCCACCCGCGGGTGTCCTCTGAAGTGACCCTGAGGGATCCGTGTTCCGCCCTGTAATCAATCGCCTGCGTCTGTGGTCACAGGACCCCGGGTATGGTGAACGAGGAGCTGCTGTGTCCACCTCAAGTTGCCTGATATCTGTACCGGGCAGACAGGCGCAGCAGCACCCGTGGCTGTCTGGGGGGCTTGGCGTCCGGCAAAGCGAATGTGGCATCACGATCCGTCGCACCACGAACCTCTCACAACACACCGACACTCGAGATTTGGCGTGCATGGAAACGCCTCGAATCTGCGACCCTGCCCCGGGCTTGCAGCGGGGAAACCGTCGTGTGCGTGTCAGCCGTGTGCCCGCATTCAGGTTTTTTTCTTCTTTGACACGACTTCCAGAAGGAGCCTGACGGAGCACCAGTAGTGGGCTCAAGAGCCGCTGATCTAGGACCCCTGGGACCCCTATGACGAAGTTGATGGGCGGGTCCAGGACAATCTCTCCTATAAGAACGGACGATGCTGAGACCTCGCGGACAATCAACCTCGTGTTCGAGCTTGTGTTCGAATCGGCGATGTCACAAGCCTGGGCCCTTGGGCCGCCCTGCTACATAATGGTAGTAGCGCTGAAAGTCTGTCATCGCTGAACCTCCGACAGCAAACATCTTGCGCTGACGTGACACGGGGTGATTTGCGAATGGTATCATGCCGAGGAGAAGGGGGATTAGGGTGAACCCTTAAAGTTTGGGATCGAGATTCCGTCCCTGAACACCACCTCGTTTAGCAGGCAGGGTACGCTACAGCTCGCCACCCGCCCTGCCCCCCCCCCCCCCAGATGCTGACCCCTGACACCCTTAACTCGGATGAGCGCTGTCTGACAGCTGCGCGATCTTCGGTAGGAACTTTTGGACCCTGACGAGAAACTCTGCGTGCTTGCGAGGTTGAGGTCCCAGGAGGCTAAACCCTTCTCTCCCCCAAGCCAAGATCCGATGCACCTTGACAGCATCCCAAAAAACATCTTTCAAGCGTAGTTCCGTGTGTAATAACACAGGAAAATAAGATCAAAATTTCACACATACACACACACACACACACACACCCGGGGGTGTTTATAGCCGTCACACGCCAAACTCAATTGCGGTAAGCCGCTGGGCCAGCCATCACGCCAGCCAGGCGTGCCTAGTCCGCTCCCGGCTGTACCATGGTATATACCCTAAGACCCTGAAGATCGTAAATTCATCGATCGAGATCAGGGGCTCCGAACTGTCAAGGTGGACGTCATCCCGCTCAAAGGGTCCTGCTCTTGACGCTCGTAGGTGGAGGCGAACCTAATCTGTGCATTCGGGTATACTGTCACGACGAGATTACCTTGTACATTATTACGCCTCTTGTCGTGGTCTTGACCATCCCCAACGCCCGTCCTCGCCCGGAAAAATGGTTATAGCGAGTGACGCGGGATGACACGAGGAACATGCCTATTCCCGGCCAGACAGCCACACCAGCGCGAGGGCGAAAAGGTCTGGGCCGGTCTAGACCTCCCTCACATACCATAGTAGCATGAATGCCCCACGGGGGCCTAGAAGAGCCGCAGGGTTGCCGACGCTTTTGCAGATCTCCTGTCTGATGGCGGGCCTCTCCCCGCGCACGACAGACTGACATTGCGCTGAGGCCTGGGTTCCATCCCCGTCTGCCACAGAGCTAAGCTCGAGACCGATACCCCTCCCGTTAGGGCTGCCCGTGCGATGGGCTTACGAGACTCATCGCTGACAGCCGCGCCTCCGCGGCCCGCCTTGGTGTCAGACCAGGTGGGCGCGCGACGGTCGGCGGCGAGGAAGCCTTTCTCCCGGCTCGAGTGTCAGAAGAATCCCCATTCCTGCCGTGATACGGAAATCCTTGAAATCCGCGATATCTTCCCCTGGCTGCCGGGCAGCCCCTGGCCAAGCTCCTCCAGCTTGTGACGCACGTGATGCTACCGTACACATAGGAGCCCGTGTTCCGGACAGCCACAGCCTACGGTGAGGGCGGTCGTACGTAGGGGCAACCCCGCGAAGCCCGTCCAGGACAACCGACGGCTCGGAAGCGTTATCTGCTTGCACATCTCGACGGGGTTCGTAGAGACAGCCGTGCGGAGCGCAAGGGGGGGGGGGGGAGATGAACCCTCACCACCCACGCTTGCTGGATTTGGAATTGCACACCTATGGGCACCCCCGAAGGGCCAAAAGGTACGATCCCACTAACCGCCCAGACGAGACTATAGTCCGACATCGAGATTCCTGCGTCCCTGGGCTAGGCCGGAATGGAATCCTCCCGTGTTCATCTCTCATCTCGATGCTTCAAACACGGGGGGGCCGCTTTTGCGCAAACCTTCAGCTCCCGCACGCGACGATCTGGTATTTGGCTCCGCATCGCTCCCGTAACACACGCCCCTTCGATGTTGCAGTGTGGGCTCATCGAGATGGGCGCCCACGTGACGGTGACCACCACCCTGGCTCTCCTTTCGTTGGCTTTGACATACGCGGGAAACGCCATCCTGCACGATCCAGTCTGAGGCTGATTCCCACGAGCGGGCCTCTCAAGAATGAGAGAGGGAGAGAGAAGGGGGGGGGCGGGGGGTTGAAACTTGGTTTGGTTAATGCGCGCAGCGAGACGCGGGACGGCTCTGCAAACAAGGCATAGCCTAAGTGGTTGGTTGCCCTGCTACCCTGTGAGCGCAGTGCCTCCCTCGGGTGTTGCAGAAGTCTCGGTCAGGACGGTAGGGTTGGCGAGCCTTGGCCTTGTTGCAATGGCCTGTGTGGTGACTACAAGTAGCTACGAAGACGTGTACCTCCAGCGATGAGCATTCCCGCTGTTCATTCCGAAGGTGAATCTGCGGGTGGCTCTGTTGCTACCAGGGAGATGGAAAGGCCCTTCGTTCAGGCCCAACCCCACCTTCCCCCCTTCCCCGGGCGACGTAGAGAAATCCAAGACCCAGCAGAGAACTCGACGGGTTTTGAGAATGAAATGTATTCAGCGAGTGTGGGTTGAAAGCTCCAGCTATAGCACAGCTACGCCATGTCCTTCATCTAATTAAGTCAGACCACCCCCCTTTGGATCACCCCCCCCTTTGGATCACCCTGGTCAGCCACACCGCTATTTTAACCCACCTTATATATCCTCACTTTTCTCTATCAATTCTTTTCTAAATAGCTTCATATTTTTACCATATATCAATTATTATACGATGGGTCCCTATACCGAATCTGAGATCGATCAGGCCATTCAGGCTGTCAAGGCAGGCCTGTCTATTCGAAAGGCCTCGATTAAATAGGGAGTTCCTTATACAACTATTCGCAATCGTTTAACAGGCACGCAACCTCGTCAGCTCGCCGCTGATTCTTTGCAAAGGCTCTCTATTAGCCAGGAAAGGAAACTAGTTAAATGGATTCTTATTCAGGAAAGCCTAGGACTCCCTCCTAGCCACTCAGAGCTGAGGCTTTTCGCCCAGAGGATCCTCAAGGTCCATAGAGATCTTCAACCTCTAGGAAAGAGATGGACTGCGTCTTTTCTGAAGAGAAATCCAGAGATCAGGGTCCAGAAAGCTCGGCGGATTACTTCTGTTCGAACTAATAGAGCAACAACAGAGGTAATCCGACCTTGGTTCCATCTGCTTGATCTCCCTCAGCTCCAAGCTATCAAGCCAGCTAATAGATGGAATATAGACGAGGCTAGGATAATAGAAGGCCAGGGAGAGAATAGATTAGTCCTCGGAGGCTTCTCTTCACATTTAATCCAGAAAAAAGACTATAGGTCTAGAGCCTGGACCTCTTTCCTTAAGTGCATCTCAGCTACTGGTAACCATCTCCTTCCTTTAGTTATTTTTAAAGGGAAAACTATATAATAGTAATAGTTTCCTTCTCTTCTAGACTCTTTTCAGGGCTGGTAATTTGCTACTACGCAAAACAGATAGATAGATAATATAATAGCACTCGAATAGCTAAAGAAGATCTTCATTCTTAGTAGCTAGCCGGAAGACCCTTTAAAGGCTAGGCTATTAATCTTAGATAGCTATAGCAGCTATATAACTAATGAATTTATATAGGAATGCTTTCAGAATAATATTTTCTTACTTTATTTACCTCCTTATACTTCTTATGTCCTTCAACCTCTTGATCTAGGGGTCTTTTCATCTCTTAAAAGGGCTTATAGGAGGAAAGTTAGTGCTTTGAGTTAATAAGGGGACTCAACTGTCCTAGGCAAGCGATTATTCCTTAAGAACTATCGTCTGGCTCGGATAGAAGGCCTTTCTAGCTAGAATATCAGATCTGGATAGAAAGCAACAGGTCTATAGCCTATTCGTCTGGCTAAGCCACTCTTCAGCCCTCTTCTTGTCGAGAACAGTTAATAACATCTTTAAGCTAAGCCTGGTTCAAGCTCAAAGCTATCAACAGAGGCAAGATTTACCCCGAAAGCCTCCTCAAGCCAGCCAGATATCTATTCGACCCCTAGGAAGGCTAAAGATCTATACTATCAACTTCAACAAAATCGGCATCAGCTTTCCTCTGTGCCAGCACAACGTCTACTTTTCAGAAAGATAAAAAAGGCTTGGGATGAGAGGGATCTAGCCTTGGCTAAGGCTTTAGAGGAAAACAAGGCTTTAAAAGCACAAGTTGAGGGCTCAAGGCCTAGGAAAAGACGAAGGGTCGAGACAAGCCCAAATTCGAGGTTTGCAGGGATTGAAGCTATACAGAGGGCTTAAAATGCAGTTAATCAAGACGAGGACAGTCAGGCTAAAGAGAGCAGTATCGAATTAGTTACTGATGAGGAGGGTTGTATTGTAGTGGGTGAATAAGATAGAAAAGTAGATAAAATCAATATATGTATATATATTGAATATAGCTGACCAGGGTGATCCAAAGGGGGGGGTGATCCAAAGGGGGGTGGTCTGACTTACCTCTCAAAGGCGGGGCCCGTTCCAACCGTGCACTCATCTCGAGCACTCCAAGTACCCTTAACCAGTCCGCCTTGGTAGGCACAGCATAGTTGCGCCTCAAGATTCCCTTTCATCGGCCACCCATCCCCCCCGCCCGCCTCCCGGGCACCCCAGATGGGCACATTGCGGAGGAAGAGCCGTCTCTCCACTGGTCGATATTGGCCGGGCTGGTGGCGCCTTGAATGTTTGCGCCTGTCGTTGTTCTCCCTCAGGTCCTTTGCCGTACGCGTCTGTGCAGTGGGCTGGTAGTGTAAACATTGGTCATATCACCCTCAGAGCTCCTCTGTTCGGCGCTTCCGAGGCCCATGCGGATATCACGGCCAGGCGGGTATTCGTACGTGTCCAGGCCGACCAGGGGGTCATCCTGAGGCTTGCGCGTCTCGTTGAACACTGAACTCGGGACCGTGGGCTCCGTGAGGGGACCCCCCGGCGGACTCTCGACAAGGCCAGGGGGGCTGGCAAGCTCGCGCTTGCTGCTCTGCTGCTCGGGCTCGGAAGAAGAACCATCGCTGCCAACGCCGTCCAGGAGCTTCCCGAAGATGTCGAGGAGGCCCCCAGCCAGGCCGCCCTTGGGCTCGCGCTTGCTGCTCTGCTGCGCGGGCTCAGGAGAAGAATTACCGCCGCCCGCGCCGTCCAGGAAATGCCCGAAGATGCTGACGAGGTCCTCCAGGCCGACCTTGGGCTCACGCTTGCTGCTCTGCTGTGCGGGCTCGGAAGAGGAAGAATAATCGCTGCCCGCGCCGTTCAGGAGCTTCCCGAAGATGTCGAGGAGGCCCCCAGCCAGGCCGCCCTTGGGCTCACGCTTGCACACGACGCCCGGCTCGCACATGTCGGGGGCTGCTGGCAGGATCCGGTGGACGGTATCCATCGGGAGGTCTTGGACTTCCATGGGTTCCTCGCGGAGCGCGTAGCTCCGGTGGCCCTCGGATGCGTACTCTCCTCCTTTCGCCAGGCCGTCAACGCTCCCGGGCGCGGCAGGCGCGGCGAGAACGCCTTGTGTCGCCACGAGTGCGGCGAGCATGGTGCCGAAGGCGTTTGTCGTTTGCATCTTCGCGGCGGCAGATGATTTTGGACGAGACTGGATGTTTCTGGGTCTTGATGCAGGTGTGTGCTACTGCCGGAGTGCCCAGGTGGACACTGTAGTCGGGCAAAAGAACGTTGTAGGCGCGATATACACCAGGTATAGTCGTAGCCGAATCCGAATCGGCTGCTGCCGGAGCGCACGCTGAGGAACAAGAAGAGTGAAACTTGCCAACAGAGCAATTGGAGACTGAGGGGATTTCTTTCTGTTAATGATGGAAACGATGGACGGCTTAGGTTGGCGAGGATCAGAGTACTTATACGCGGCCTCCATCACCAAGGTATACGGCTGCAGGGAGCGAGCACATGACAGACGAGGCTCGTTAGATGGGCGATGCGAAGGAGAATCCGGACGGCGGGCTCGAATTGTTCACCACATCTTTGCCGTGCGTGGGCTTGACCGAAACAAGCTGGCCGGCTCGAGATTGGGCCACCCTGCTGAGGAGCGTTTCTAAATCCGCAGCAGACTCTCCAGCTCTCTTACCTCGAGGGCATTCCAGCAGCCGGCTCTGCTGCAATCCCTCATTGGGCCTCCCGGTTCGACGACCGGAGGGCTGGCTGCGCTAAGATCCGAGGAGTGAGCAGACTCGCACCTTTGAAAGCGCTTATGAGCCGCAGCCTCTGCTTGGCGTAAGACCGTCTATTAGCCGGGCCTGGGTCGTGTAATATAGACCATGTAACCATGCTATTTCAATTGATAGATTGCTTTAGCAGTGCCTAGGGGCTGTCAGCTCAGGCTGCTGTGGGTTGGGTCCTGCTCGAATAAGTCTACTGGGCTTATAGCCGGGAACAGACTGCTGCATCGGACTTCTTGGGTAGGCTGTGAGACTCAACGATTGCAAAAACCATCAGCTGAGAAGGCATCGTGGGGAGGCGATCAGAGAAGGCCTGGCCGTCATGAAAACAGGCTAGATGTTTCTTACTTGCCTGTCAACATAAACATGTCATACTTAGCTAGATCGGGAGACAACCGGAGAGGGCTCGGAATATGTATGGGACAAATGCTATAATCACAAAAGCCTCGCGAGACGATCCTGCGAGACTACTCGACAAGAGGAAGGAAGATGGGACGAACCAATGTCAGAACGCCGAGACTGCGGAAGGTCTGTGAATGTTCTAATGCATGACATCTAATCCTGGGGTCTACCTTTGCAGAAGTAATGCCGTGTCCTCTACATATTGTCAATGGTGATGCGTATTACATCCTCATGCATAGCTTTGCTAGAAGAGTATCTTTTTTGACACTACCTGGGCAGGGAGAAGGCTGTATCTACTCGGTGTCTTGTACAGCTCCATGGCAGAAGCAATAGCGACACCAAAGGTCACACACAGTAAATCACCCAAGCACATTGCCAAGTGGCCGGGAATACAGGCAAATGACTCTAAATGATCGATCTTCTCTCAGCACCAAGTCTGTCAATGAGGGTTTCAGAATGCTGAAGGCTTGACGTAGGAGCTTGCTCAAGGACCCCCTCACTGGACAAAGGAACCGTGATGATGATTCTTCAGTGACTAGTAAGGCCCGAATCGTTCAGCCCAAAGACCAATGAATGCTCGAATGACATACTACATAGTATTGATTTATCTTCTATTACTCTGACATGTTTATCGTAATGTTGTGGGCTCTTACTCTTTCTGTGGCAACAAATATGGATGCACAGCAAACAGCTGCTTGCTATGGCACACGGTGATGCTTTACTGCCATCATCCTATTCTTGGCTTCCTGCCACACCTTCCCTCAATGCTAGGTGGCTGCGATGTCTTGCATCTACTTGAGATTCGCTCTATTGAAACGGCGTCTCCTGGGCGCCTGCTGGGAAAAACGATGTTGAACCACGTGCCAAGTGGCGGTTAGACATCTACTGGCAGCTTACACAGTCAGTACCTTTGTGTCACACCGTGGCTTGCCCGTGCTCCCTCCGCTACCATCCAATGCTGCACCCGCTTCCACCCTTGGAATAACGCACACACACGCATGCGCGCACTCGAGACATTTTCATACTAGACCTCTCAACTCTACGATGTGGAAACGATTGTCGATACCGTTTCGCAGGCCATCGGCCACCTGATAACGCAGGCCTCAGACGTCCTCGTCGAGATTGCCAACGTCAACATTACGCAGCAGATCGACTACCTCCGATCAGAGGAGAATCACGGAATGATTTTCAACAGGGTGAAGGAGCTGATCAGGGATGTCAAGCTAGGAGGCGGGTTCCGTCCGGCTTTGATCGATGTTATAGGACACTCAGTATGTATTGCATAGCTCAAATAAACAACGCAGCTCAGTTCTGCACGATAGGCGCGCTCGCCAAGCTCATGGATATGGAAGAGGGCTCACATGTTGCTCAGGATCTGGCCACTACTGCTGAGGGTGGCAAGTCGTGCCTAGAGGTATGGGCAGAGGAGCAAGGGTTCGATTTTAGTATCTTTCTGCTTCTTCTCATCATGTACCTTATCATGCCGGCTATATTTGGACCCGCGTGGCCTATCGTGCTGCCCTTTAGAGCTCTGGGCTTCGGAGCTCTGGGGGTAACATCTAATGAGCCTCAAAACACCTCATTCATTAACATTCCTAGTCACATGACAATGATGATTTTGCTAATATTCATGCTGCTAGGATCGATTGCGGCATGGCTTCAGTCAGTCCTATATGGAGCCTTCACACCGGCGGCTGGATGGTTTGCATCACTCACAAGGTGGGGGGAATGGAGCGGCCTGCCTTGAGTCCGTTGATGGGGTATGTGTTGAATGGCCTAGATGCAGCCATGGGTGGATTTTTGCCTACTCCACTGGCTGATGGTTTGTAGGACACGAATAGGCACTGCTACTCATGCCACGGGGAGGAGAGGCGTCTGCGATGGTTTGCCAGAATGAGATGTCGTCATCTTGCCTAGTTAAGCTCCTTACTTGGAATATACAACCCTGATCTTAGTATGCCCGATATTTTCACTTCTTCTGAAGACTAGTTTTGCCTGTCTGATGTAATTGTTTGGCCGGCAGTGCTCTCACTTCGACGCTATATTCTCTTCCTGTCAACGAGTGGCAATCTCATTGGTTATGGCAGACATCGAACGGCTAGAGAGCAAATGTCTTCCTGCTAGTGATGTCGTCTGAACTGCTCACTTCCATTGGCCCCTAAGCAGATGCAGCAAAGGTTGGCAGCCCTTGTGGTGTGGTATTAGACGGAACAATCACCCCGGCCAGTAGTTGTTTTTCTTTCTTTCTCTCTTTTTTTTATTCATTTTGAAAAATTCTCTTCAATTAGATGTACTATAGTCACACTGGAAACCTTTTCCCTTTCGTAGATCGATTTTACCCTTACATACTCTCCATGCGCAGTTACTGGTTTAAATACACACCAAAGATGTCCTACGGGTTAGGGTGCCACAGCCTTGTTGGAAGCTGCCTCCCCGATAGATGCATATCTTCTAACAAGGTCAACCCAGTTGGAGAGCTGCCCCACCATCAATTGCCTGTCATGCGGTCGGCGCGGAGCTCTCCATCGACGCAACTGAATTTCCAATCTTCACACCACCACTACTTGGCAGAGTTTCCCACATCGACAGGATGGCAAGCCAGGGAAAAGCTGCAGCGATAGGGTAATGACCTAGGAGAATGACTGCTCATGATGCTCGAGTGCTGACCCCAAGTCTTGTGCTGTAGCAAAGATACCCCCACCAACCCTCGGGGTATACCGTATGCGCCGTTCGTCGACAAGGTCGAGGACTATGTGACCTCTCGCGCAGAGGTTGAATCCACGATGGGAAAGTTCCAGGAGATGATCGCGTGAGTCGTCATATCAAAAGTTCTGGGTTGGACGGGGACTAGGAAGCTGCGCGAGGTCTGGCAGAGGATGAACCTCCTGCTGGAAAACATGCGCCCTGGTGCAGACCTTGCCTAGGCAGGAGACCTTGAGAACCGGAAATGGACAGTCCAGCTGACAAGCGTCGTGTGCACAGAAAATACCAGTTTATGGAATCATCACTGCAGCGCAAGGCGCTTGGCCTGAACGAGAAGATACCAGACATACAAAAGACGCTGGACACAGTCAAATTTCTGAAGACGAGAACGGTACGATGCTCACTGGAGCAAGGGATGAGAAACACAGGGGCTGATGCAGAACTATAGGAGGAGTCTGGTCCTATCGAGACGACCTTCGAGCTGAACGACACATTGTTCGCCAAGGCTGAGGTGCCGCTAACGGACGAGGTGTACATATGGCTTGGTGTACGGTTGACCCCCGTCAGTTTCTCGAGCCAAACGAGGGCCATTGCTGAACGGGCTCGCAGGCAAATACGATGCTAGCATATCCCATGGATGAGGCCGAGACACTACTGGACGGACGATTGAGCGATGCGAAGAAGAGTCTCGAGAACTGCGAGGAGGACCTGGAGTTCTTGAGGGAACAAATTACGGTTTGTTTTGATGTGCCTTCTCTGTGAACAGGTGAGGCTGACATGAGAACAGACCATGGAGGTTGCGGTAGCCAGAGTGTACAACTGGGATGTGGTACAGAAGCGCAAAGAGAAGGGTGAAGACGATGCCGGCGCAGAAGACAAGGAGAACGTCAAAACAGGCGGCTGAGATGGTCCATGAAATCTAAACTCCGACAAAGAAGTTTGTTCCGACATGGGGGACATTTTTTCAGCAGCGACGCTTTAAGATGATATGGCGAGATGAGAGGCACGACCTCCTGAATCGTACCAAAGTGACCTTCACAATTGTGAAGGATGGCTTGGAAAAGGCCATACATTGGGCCAGACAAGTTCCGACGGGGAGGCGAACCATGAGGACATCTAGTCACCCAGCGTAGTGGCTACCAGTCTCCTCCGTCTGGCGTCGTCTCTAGATTGGTCACGGCCTGACTACTGACCACCAGAACTGACGCCATCCTACCTAGTGACAACTGTCTCCATAGTGTTGCACTTGAGTATGCGGAACAAGTTATTGATCGTGTGGACCGAGAATGCTGTGTGCATTTAGATTGGTTCGGGTTGTCATTCGATTGATGACCTGCCGTACGCGCTCTAATCATGGCCTTGAAACATCCTAATAAGCTGACAACGTCCGTCCCGTGAAAGGCCGGCCCCCAACATTACCTTAGAATAATGAGCAATATTTCGCATGTGCCGCAGCCCAGGAACCCTGAATGGAGGAATGCGCTGGACAAGGCCCGGGTCGGAAGCAAGATATACGGTATGAGCCTGCTCTCCACATGTACTACATAGTAAGATGCGCTGATGATCATGAATCAACGAGCAGTGGGGCGGTCTCTGTTATAGCCAACCCCCTGCTATGCGCATAGCAATACGCGTCCCTGGAAATGTGAGGGGGGGGGGGTGTGCTCAGGGTCTGCATCTGCACAGGCGGCAGGCTGATAGGGTCGCGAGCCGAACCATGTTGTGCGTTTAGCAGTGCGAGCCGAGTTCGTTATGAAGGGAGGCTTGCTGAAGACCAACCAAGCTTGGGTGGCAACCTTGGCAGTATCTAGCGTGGACACCGCCTGCGCTTTGGTATGGCGAATGCTGGACACGGCTAGACCCTCCAGACCCTCCCCCCACCAACCGGCCAGCATCACAGACAGGGCTCCGAATTAAATAGGAGACCGCATCGTGGGCGTTTGCTTCTCTCAATCCCCACCGCATCCACCCCCTGGTGATCTTTCTGGACAGTTGTGTCTCTTCCCAGGCCCCTTTTGACCTCCTAGACTGCCACCCAGATCTATTTTCAGGCCTGCAGTCAAGAAGAAAACAGATTATCTCTTAATAAACCCCTCCCCTCCTACCTACATCATCACCCTCCTGCTTTCCACCTCACTCCCCTTCGCTCTCACCGTCAACACTTGACCTCCCCGCCGCCTAGGAAATACGTCAACATGGCTGCACCCACAAACTCCGGAGATATGCAACTCGACCCCAAGTACGACGACTATGACTTCCCCGTCGTCGCCCCCGTCAAGCAAGACGGCCACCCTGGCCACTTGACCTCGGAGCAGCAGGAGAAGGTGAAGCAGCTGCGCGCCTCGCTCGAGCAGAAGGGCTACACCGAGCGCCTTGACACCTTGACGCTGGTACGTCGCCGCCCCGAGGCAATATGCGGGTCAAGCAAGGCTCCCGGGCTAACATGGGCGATGTCTACAGCTGCGGTTCCTGCGCGCGCGCAAGTTCGACCTGACTGCTACCGAGACGATGTGAGACCCTTCCCTTGACAGACGAGACACGCACTGGAGGCTACAGATAGGCCCGGTCGAAGAACGACATGTTGACATCGCTATGCAGGTTCATCAACGCAGAGAAGTGGCGGAAAGACACCAAGCTGGATGAGCTTCTGCCCACGTGGGAATACCCTGAGAAGGAGGCCATATTCAAGTATTACCCGCAGTATTACCACAAGACCGACAAGGTATGCCTCCCTCAGGACGGACGGTTGGCCAACCCAGCCGGGGGTACCTCGCACAGATGTCAAAGTGGTCAAAGTGGCTGGTTTATGCAGCAGTAGCTGACATCCCCTTCCCACAGGACGGCCGACCGGTTTACATCGAGCAGCTGGGCAGTGTCGATATCAACGCCATGAACAAGATCACCACCCCGGAGCGCATGCTGACCAACCTGGCCGTCGAGTACGAGCGCGTGGCCGACCCGCGCTTGCCCGCCTGCTCGCGCAAGTCCGGTCACCTCCTCGAGACGTGCTGCACGATCATGGACCTCAAGGGCGTGGGCCTGGGCAAGGCGCCCTCCGTGTATGGCTACCTGAAGCAGGCGTCTAACATGAGCCAGAACTACTACCCGGAGCGCCTGGGCAAGCTGTTCGTCATCAACTCCCCGTGGGGCTTCTCCACCGTTTGGTCCGTCGTCAAGGGCTGGATCGACCCCGTCACCGTCCAGAAGATCCACATCCTCGGCAGCGGGTACCAGAAAGAGCTGCTGCAGCACGTGCCAGCGGAGAGCCTCCCCAAGGCCTTTGGCGGCACGTGCGAGTGCGAGGGCGGGTGCATGTTCAGCGACAAGGGGCCGTGGACGGAGCCGGAGTTTGCCAAGCCACCCAAGTGGGAGAAGAAGGCGGATGATGCGGCTATCGAGACCAAGAAGGATGACCCCGAGCCCGCGCCGGAGGTCGCCAGGGAGGAGGCGCAAGCTCCCGTCGCGGCTGAGGAGGGTGCGAAGGCTGATGCGCCCGCCGCTGCATAAATGACGTGCGTGTCTGTTGAATTTTGGGCGGCTTATGGGATAGAGGAGAACGGGAGCAACGCGTGGGATGAGGCTAGCCCGGGTTTGCAATGCGGATGGATCATTGGCGGGCGTAAAGCATCGCAAGGTATTGAGATAAATGCGACGTTACAAGATGCCAACCCCTGAATACACATACCGGAAGCGGTCAAGTTCATAGACTGGAGTGTTTCCTGACACTGCAACTCGAGGATGACCAAAGGGTAATGAAGTGTGGTCAACTAGCTCCTGGCATCTTGGTTTTGCGGATTGTTCGCTCCGCGAGGCGTCGCCAACACGAATATATTAGCATGGGACGACTCGATCATGTCATGGCTTCTCGTGAAGCCCTGGCGCCATCGCAAGTGTCATCCTGGTATCATATGTCGCAGAACCTGCCTCGGGTAGACCACCAAATCGCCAGAACGCCGACAGACGCACGCAAGCTTGCCTCCCTCGCCTGCCCATCGCCTCACCGCTCCGTGACAACATACTCCCCGGCGACCCTTGCCCTCTCCATCTTGGCCACGACGGCCGGCATCTCCCTCTTCAGCCGGCCCAGCGTATCAACAATACCCAGATAACCCCGTTGGGTATCGTCCCGCCGTTCGAGCTGTCCCAGCCCCTCCAGCATGGCCTTGGGGCGCTTCTCCCCCCCTCCCTCCTCCTCCTCCCCTTCCTCCCCGCCCACAGGTACCGCCGCGGCGGCGGCGGCCTGCTCTCTCGCCTCCTCGAACGCCGCCTCGTCGCCCCTGACACCCTCCCAGAACCCGTCCGCGTACCCCCTCGCGGCGGCGGCGGGCACCCTGCGCTTCAGCGCGGCGATCTCCCGCATGAGGTCCTCCTCCTCGCGCGCGAGGTCCTCGAGGCGTGCGCGCTTGCGGGCGTCGAAGGGCTCGTACTGGACCTCGGGGCCGTCCTCGCCCGCGCCGGCGGGCCTGTTCACTGCCGAGGCCGAGGGTCTGAGGTCGGAGAGGTACACGGCGGGGAAGGTGCGGGCGTCCAGCTCGAAGCCGTTGATGGAGAGGTTGGGCGCGGCGAGGGTGAATGTTTGGTGTATGTACTGTTTTCATTCACATCACAGGCTGTCAGCCACTGGCATGGCCCCATATAGAAGGCGTGACTAGGTAAGGCCGAAGGTGGGGGGCCCGGGGGGGAGGGGGGAGGGAGGGAGGGAGGGTTGTGTGCGGACATCGTTGACCATCTGCTCGATTCTCACGCGCAGCTCGTCCTCCTCGGCGTCGTTGCCCTCGACAGGCGGGAACGCGGCGCCGATGTGTTCTGCCGCGGCGCGCCGCACGTTGTTGATCAGGTAGGTCAGGTCCTCGGGGGACTGCAGCTCGATCTTGCGGTGTGCACTGCCGTCCATTGTGTTGGATTTGTTGGCGGGGCCGGATGGAGTTGGTTGTCGTTGTTGTTGTTGTTGTTGTTGTTGTTGTTGTTGTTGTTCTTGAAGGATCTTCTTGTACGAGGAGCGCCTTCGAGCTGGCCTGTTCATTTCCAACTCCAGCTATATATAACACTTCGGGTGGAAAGGGGGGAAAAAAAAGGTACAGACGGGCAAGCACGTATATATGATGTCTTAGCGAGTACGTTCAACGTGTTGAGACAAGCACGACCAATTATGCAACCTGACAATCAATAATGACGGTATTCTTTTTCCTTCCCGTCCGTTGCCCCTGTCCTCGATACTGCTACAGTACATGGTGGTAGCAGAGCGGAATGCATACCGCGAAGCGCGTCGAGCGAGATGGTCCGTGCCCTTGTCCCCGCCGAGGACCGGCCTCACTCCTTATCAGTGACGGCGGGGCATCCTTCCTTATCAGCCACGGCGGGACGACTCCAGGTCATAGTACTGTAAGTGCTTGCATGTCATGGTATGCAGGTCTCCACAACGCGCATCGCGGGCACGGCCCAGCCTCCGGTGTCCGTCAGGCCGGCGATATGGCGAACCTTATCGAGCCCGAGCCTGCTGAAGGAGCCGACCGGTGTCTGTCCGGCCGAGACCCCAAGTCCAGTGACCCGATGGTTAGGACTCTGACGGGAGGGAACTCAATACTGTACGAGTCCCATCTTGGGTTCGCAGAGGTGACGACGGGGCTCACACGGAACAACTCCCACGGTCTCGCCTGGGGACACCCGCGGGGCTGCGACCGGAAGCTCATCGCAGCCTCGCGCACGTAGGAACAGAGGAGTTTGCAATGACCAGTCTCTACATGAGAAAGCGTAAATTGAGTGGAAACACGATACTCCGGGCCGTTTCAGGAGAAGATGAATACATCCGCCGGGCTGATAATCATGACATGGCAATCCCTTTCCCCGTGTTGCCCCGCTCCCCATGTGCCCAAGCCCGAGAAACAAGAACGCCCTATCCAACAATACCATACACCACCTAAGCAGATCACGAGAAAAGAAGACGGATGCCTCGCCGAGCCCTGACCGTGGGGGGGGGGGGGGGAACAGGAATAATAGTACCAGAGACTCCCAGCTTCCATTCGGTAAACGCAATCCTGTTCCTGTGCTATGATGAAATGATGTTGTATGTACGCCCTGCCCAATTGCCCGCGTATCATGTGGTGAATCGTGATGTTGTTCGAAGAGCGAGATGTAGAAGACAGACAGACCGACCGTTGCGCCTGAAAAGAAAAGAAAGAAAGAAAAAAGGAAGAAGAAGAAGAAGAAGAAGAAGAAGAAGAAAATGGTGCCGCGAGAGTCCCGTTCTATTCCAAGTTTACGGTGGGAGACATCGACAGAAAGCCCGGGGTCCAAAGTCCTGCCTCCCGTCTAGTTTCCGTCCGGAAACCATTTCCGACGCTCGTCGTCGGTGACTGTGATCTCAACAACAGGTTCCCGCCTGTTCTCGAGGGGGACGTAGTCGACATCGATGTAGGACGGTAGGAAGATCTCGGGGTTCCAGGCAAAGCCCTGGCTCGAGGAGAGATAAGAGATCTGAGGTGTTGGTGAGGACTAGTTAGTTCCGAAGCCTAACACCCATCGCATCCATTGTACAGGTAAGACTCACCAGGCGAGGCGGGCCATCCGGATCGCCGACATTGATCGTAGTAGCCTCTGATTTGGAAATTGCGGGACCTACACATAATACATGTGTCAGTTGTTGCGGGCCGGAAGAAGTGGTACTGTGTGGGGTGTGCTACGCCGGATGGCGAGGAGGCAGGATACCACAAGAGGGGTTGGACATACTCAAGAGACTCGGTCGACGTTCGTGCACGGCCTTCTTCTTCTGGGCAGCCTTGGACGAGCTGGCGGAGGAAGGCGTCTGCGGGGAGCTCGAGTAGGTCGAGGAGGACGAGCTCAAGGGGCTCTGTTCCTTGGCACAGTGCTGGCGGGTCTCATAGACCTTGGTAGGGATCTGGATGGACGATGTGGTGGACATGATGGGCAACGTCGTTGTGGTCTTATCGACAGGGTAGGGGTTCCGAGAGAGGCTGCCAGCTGATTGTGACGATGGCAAGTCTTGGTGGTTCGGCGTGGAGATGGGCCTGGACGACCATCAAGAGGAGGATGACGACAGTCGACGAGTCGGGATTACGCTGGGAGCGGAAAGTATGAACGGCTGAAGGATGGGAAGCTGTCACGACGAAAGTGATCAGTGTCGACAAGAAGTCCGCCCAAGGATCCGGCTGCAACAATCTGGTTTGTCTACAGGAAAGAGAGAGGCCCCCCCAAGTAGAGATAGGTTGGAGAAGGAAAAGAAGCCTACGAATAGGACGAACAGTGGAAGAGGTGACTGAAGCAGGTGTGACTGCAGGCCTGATAAGTGGGTCACCTCACTGATACTGTCCTGCATGGTATCCTGAGGTACCAGCTGGTATAAGGGAACGCGAGAGGCTACCTGTCGGACCAGATACATGGAGCCAGACATGTGGTACACCTACCCCCGGGCATAGACCCCTACTCTCCAACAAGGACCAGACAGCTTCAGTTGGGGTTGGGGTCCTTGTGATGAGGGCAATACAAACGGGCCAATTGCTGGATTCGACACTGAGCCTTACAGAAGACCACTCCGTGTCAGGATTCGTACATAGCCTTCGATAGAGCATCAACCCCCGACCAGGCCCCCCTCACGTGGGCAGAAGTGAAGGTCTATTGCCTGGCGGCCTGCCTGGCGGCCTGCCTGGAGTCGGGTTGAGCTCAGATGGGGCTTTTGAGGCTCGCTGGGGCCTGCCCACCAACAACGGACAATGGGCACGAACGTGCACTTGCAGGAGGTCTGCATGTGCAGCAGGCTACCCCACTGCCACATCCATAGTAGAGATACCATGTTCTGCAGTCCTGTTGGGCAGCTGAGCTGCATTGCCGCCCATCGAATTGACCCAGCCAGAGAAGCCTGAAGAGGGACACTGAAGCAGATGGGTGGGGGGTAAAGACCCCAACTTACTCCAAACATAAACCCTGAGGAATCCCAAGGCGCTTCCCAAGGCATTTTATACTATGCCTTCGCCCGAGACAGAGAGGATGATATGGCAGAGATCGCAGTCCCCTACCGTAGGCTTGGAACTGTTGGCTGAGACGGGAGCGAGTGCGGAACCACTTCAACGACCATCAGCACGAGCGACTTGGCAATGTGGAGGCCTGGAGTCTCAGCCTTCTCGGGAGCGTTAGGAGCGGGGCCGGAGACCAACGGACCAGCATGCCACGGGCCATTCGGCACTAGCCACAGGCTGAGCCTGCTGTACTGTAGTAGTCAGCAGAAGTGGTGGCTAGAACTGCGTGCGTTGACGTTCTCGTGCCTAGAGCTGCCGCTGCTGAACAACATCACCGAACTTCATCTGCCATCTTCCAACCCGTCCAACGATCACCAGCCCACTACAACCTCACCACCCATCACTTCTCCGAGCGACCTCCTCCTTGGCAGACCAGGCATCAATCTCAACCCTTCTTTTGATTGCCCCACATCTTTCCAACATCGACTCCCAGCAAGCCCGCCAAGATGGGCGACGTCCTGGTAGAAGCCCCGGTCAACCACCTCTCACCTGCCAAGAAGGCCGCGCCGTCAACAATTCCTAGTATCGAGAACTTCGAGGGTATCGGTACAGACACAGGTGATGAGTACGCGTCGTTGAAGAAGCTGCAGCGGCAGCTAGAGTACATCCAGCTGCAGGAGGAATACATCAAGGATGAGCAGCGGAGCCTGAAGCGGGAGCTCGTCCGGGCCCAGGAGGAGATCAAGAGGATCCAGAGTGTGCCCCTGGTCATCGGCCAGTTTATGGAGGCCATCGATCAGAAGTGAGTGGTGCCTGCCCCGACAACGGGCACTGCGCGTCAGCCTGTGATGCTGACCTGGTGACGCAAATAGCACCGGCATAGTCCAGTCCTCTACCGGCTCTAACTACGTCGTCCGCATCCTCTCCACCCTCGATCGCGAGCTCCTGAAGCCATCATCCTCCGTTGCCTTGCACCGACACTCTAATGCTCTTGTTGATATCCTGCCGCCGGAGGCCGACTCGTCCATTGCCATGCTCGGCGCCGACGAGAAGCCTGATGTGACCTATGCCGACGTCGGTGGCCTGGATATGCAGAAGCAGGAGATCCGCGAGGCCGTCGAGCTTCCTCTCACACACTTCGACCTCTACAAACAGATTGGTATCGACCCTCCACGCGGTGTGCTGCTCTACGGTCCTCCAGGTACCGGCAAGACCATGCTGGTCAAGGCGGTGGCAAACAGCACAACGGCAAACTTCATCCGCGTTGTGGGATCGGAATTCGTGCAGAAGTACCTGGGCGAGGGGCCGCGCATGGTGCGAGACGTATTCCGAATGGCAAGAGAGAACTCGCCCGCCATCATCTTCATCGACGAGATCGACGCTATCGCCACGAAGCGTTTCGACGCCCAGACTGGTGCCGATCGTGAGGTGCAGCGTATCCTCCTGGAGCTGCTCAACCAGATGGACGGCTTCGATCAGACCGCCAACGTGAAGGTGATCATGGCGACGAATCGCGCCGACACCCTCGACCCTGCCCTGCTGCGACCTGGTCGTTTGGACCGAAAGATCGAGTTCCCGTCCCTGCGAGACCGTCGCGAGCGTCGTCTGATCTTCACAACCATCGCGTCGAAGATGAGCCTTGCGCCCGAAGTGGATCTGGATTCGTTGATTGTGCGAAATGACCCGCTGAGTGGTGCCATCATCGCTGCGATCATGCAGGAGGCGGGCCTGCGTGCCGTGAGGAAGAACAGGTACAACATCATCCAGAGCGATCTTGAGGACGCCTATTCGAGCCAGGTCAAGGGCACGAGTGATGAGAACAAGTTCGACTTCTACAAATAAGCTTGTGGTACCCCTCGTGGTTGGTGGTGGGGGACCGCACATTGCATTCGAACAAACATGGGATGCGCTTCCAAGGATGACGAATCCAATAGACGATGGGAATATCTCGCGGGCAGGACGGTCCAGGACTTGTCATCTTGCAATAGGCATGATAGACTGTCAATTCCCGCGGTGTATAATACGACAGCATTCAAAACGGACTGTCTGCTGAATGACCGCGCCGCAATGAAAGTACTATATACAATTGGTGCCCTTGACGACCTGCCCATAATCACTTCCTAGGTCCCTCCGGCACCAGAAGGTCGACTGCGGTCTTCTGACATCACCCTTAATATAGGAACAAACATATGCTCAAGACAGCAATCTTCCAGCCGAATGCTCTGAAGTTCCAGCCACGGCACGGATCCCACAGAAGGCACTAAGATGTCAAGCTAGTACTTTCGCTGCACAGCGTCACTCTTTTTCGGATACCCAGACAGAAAGCTACAAGCTTCTATTTATCGGAAATGATGCATCTAGTTTGTTGCACCCCTTTCAACAAGGGAGGAGGACGTGTCAACCCGGATGCTGTGCCCCGACGGCCAGAGAGAAACGAATGAAGCCAGATAGGGTCTCTTGGGTATAGGACTTCTACTGTGTTAATGTCCAAGCGCCGTATGAACGATATTTGTCTGACCTATTGTGAATAAGAGACTGGGAAGGAGAGGATCTAGGAGATGTTGAACAGTCCGCGCCAGTAGAGGCGAGAAATAGCGGTTGAGAGCGTGCTGTTCAAGTTCAGCAGAGGGTGATGGACTCGCCCGCAAGCCACAATCGAGGTCAAAGAAAGAAGTATAACGACTTCGACGGGGTGACATTGATATGGACAAAGGTGTATTCCGTAGAGGCCCTGGAGAGGCGATGTAAGACTCGTTTTCGGCCACTCGCTGCAACAAGATGTATGGAGGATGGCCTGGCGTTAACGTATCGCCATTTTCTCGATGGGCCTTCCCCCAAACCCGATTTTGGCTCCTCACTTCGTGGTTTGGGTCATTTCCCTTCTTTCCTTCCTTCTTTTTCTTAAATCTTCTGATTTTCCTTTTAATCTTTCCATTCTTTGTTTTCTTTCCATCCCACTCTGCAGCAACCACCCCGAGCATTGGGGCCCTTGCCAACGGAGCGCCTACTGATCCACTCAAATACGTATTATCCTTGCCGGGCACTGGTATTTACTGTATCATCCAGTACTCGCAAAGGCAGCAAAATATTGTACTTTTTCAACAGGCGGATCAGTCTCACTGTGAAAGGCGATGTAAGGGCTTGTCTGCCCCCAATCAAGATTTCGGCATGGCCATCATATCGACTCCGGGAGACTTGACATAGTCAGGACAGTGAGGCCGCCAGTTCATCAAGAGTAAACAAAATAGTGAGACAAGAATACATGTTCGGGATCGCTGTTGTGTTCCTTGAGCGGGCTACATATGTGAGGGGGCGGTGGGCTCAACGGCACGACACGGGGCATCACCTACATGTAGCCCCTGAGTAGAGGACTGGGAAAGACTATGAGCCCTTTTCACACACGCGGAGCACAGTAAAGCATGATATAGAACTATCGCCCAGGCGAGATTCTTCTAGTTACCCAGTTTGTATTGATAGACAAGGGTGCTGACCTTGTTGTCCAAAATGACAGTCGCTTGCCCCTGATGCCCAGTTTAAACGCCGATATAGTCACCAAGAACATGCTCTTTCTCACTTCATTGTGTCGTCAGATGGCTCTAGAGACGCAAAAGCTTGCTCTAGCAGAGGGAGCTGCAGCACTCCGTCATGCATTCCTCGCCGCAGCCAAAGCCGCAGCCCATGCAGGCGCCTTGCAAGCAGCTCTCACCAATGCCGCCACCCCGAAGACCGGAGTCCAGGCTCATTTGCTAAGGCCTCGGTGTCAGCAGAGCGGCCACGAAGCTCGGTCTTCAGGAGAAACGCACCTCTTGTGGTCGGTAGGCGGTCGCGCTTTCGTTCAGGCTGTTGGTGTTGGCCTGGAGAGGGGCCATTTGCACCTGGGTAATGGGCTGAGACTCGACGGAAGGCATATTGAGCGTATATATATATATATATATATATATATATTTATATAGGTTTGAGCCTGGCGTTTTTGGCTATGTGAATCGTATGTAAGTGACCAATCAAGGGACCGTTTTCGAGGTATATTTTGAATTGACTGTCGGCTTAAGGCAGATCAGAGGGTGAGGTGAGTGTGCCACTGGAGAGGACGTCTGGATGGCGGCGGCGGATGAATGAGGATATTTAAGAACAACATGTCTAACCAGCGCCTGAGGGAGAGATGTATTAAGCTTTCAGTCAAGCTTTCTTACATGTTCATACAGCATTGATGCCGAAATGGGCTATCTAAGCGACACGTCCCGGGCTGCATAGCCCTGTATTCAGCTTACACAGCTCACCTCACACAGACCGACAGGTTTATTTTTGTGAGAGTCCAGGGTCATGATGCGTGCATGTTGACTGGCTGATACTATATGCATAACTGAATCTCACCGCCCCTGTTTTTCAAGATGATGAGCTGTACGGGAATTCCCCCAGAGGGGGGGGGGGGCGGGGAACGGCAGGCTCGACCCACAAGGCTGGAGGATTGCAGGCCGTACGCGGGTTTCGCTATTCGCAGTCAACTTGTGACACCCTCGTTTTGCAGGGGAAGATGCTGACATTGTTTCATACCAATATCTTCCCGCCGTGGCTGAGGCCTAAAGCGGAGGAGTTGGCCGTCATTTCGGGTTGAATAGTGCTGACGGCGGCCGAAGGATGCGCGGCCAACAAGCGGCATTTCACTCCTACAGGATCAGCCTGAGGCCGCGATTCAGGACCCCAGAGCCACAAGACGGTTATCACGGCACGGCAAGATTGGTGAGTTCTGGTGATGCGTGGACAAATGAACAAAATTATTGGCTTCTGTAAGCAGGTTTCGATAGCGGGAGAAGCAAATCGCGAGTACTATGCACAACGCATGCCGCTAAATAGAGCTGAAGTGGCTGGACGAAGGACGTGGGCAAAGAGGCCCGCCTGGGCTGCAGTAGTTATACTGTAGACAATAGGGTCATTTCTCATTCTTAGGTTGATCAAACTTTTGAGAGCTGAGGTTTGATGTGTTCGAAGAGGAACCGTTTCAGTATCTCCTCCAAAGTCGTCGGAAGCGTCCCAAGATACTGCCATATCGACCGTGGCGGCAATATACGCATACAGTCTCGTCGCATCGACTTGATAAGAGCGCCAGTGTTTGACCTTTCATGCTAAAACCACACGGCTGTACCTTTAAGACCCTCGAGGATGCCCACAATGGGTTGTCTACCATGCCCTTTATGATGATTTATTTTCTTCTAAGTTTTTCTGCCCCTTGCTGAAGAGGTGAGTGAGTCCTGCGTCTTCCGCTCTCTTATGAGGTGTGTTGGTCACTGAATCTTCTTGAATCTTACCGCAACATCACTCCCAGACGAGGCGATTCCAATCTCAGCATTTCCATTCAGAGAGTGGCAAAGCTGCCGCGTGCCATCTCAGCCATCCAAGAGACTTTCATGCCAGCCTCAACTTGATTGCAGACAACCGACAACTTTAAGTGCTGAGAGAATTCGGGACATCCAGGAGTGTTGAACGAGGGTATTTGACAGTAATAACAATGCCATAATCCTCATGAAAATGGTTGGTAGGTATCAACTTGTTTGTCCTCGGTCACAAAATGCTGCTCAAAAGAGAAAGAAGAAGGAGGATGAAGGGACCCAGGGGAAAAACCCCATCCACGCCCCTCCTAGAGAAGGAAAAAAAAGGTAGGACCACGCAGTGTTTTGGTTAGGCAGTCTTTCCTCTCGTGCGTCAAGTGCAGGAATAGCGCAGCCTGACAACCTGCACCTGTTTCTTTCGTCTCACACAGCCTCTGGGGTTCCTTTCCAGGGCCCCCCCACACCAGGCGAGCAGCCGAGGCAGGCAGTCTATAGTAATTGAACCATGACTGCTACAAAAGCACCAGGCCCGTGGCCAGCAAAGATACCCAGGAATAACCCTGTACGGGCAAAAAGGCCTCTTTTTCAGAACGTTTATTCGCAGTCCGTAATATGGGGACTAGACCTCGACCCGACATATCGTTGGGGATCTGGACCTAACGAATCACGTCAATCGATGGACCTTGGATTTTGTTGTCTCGCGCTATGCACGCACGAGCTGCGCCGCATCACATCGTGGTGGTCCTCCCGAACCCATCAGGGCCCTTCTCCAGCAACGGCGGCTGCTCGACCGGGCTCCTCCCATTGCGGTATTTCCACAGCCGGCTCAGCTCCTTCACCCTGACCCGATCAACGGGCGCCCCGGTTCCCTGCCTCACCAGGACCGGCGACCCGCCACCGTTCTGGACCTCGACACCCCCCTTGGAGCCCCCCTCGTCCTCCCAGCTCCCGATGATCCCTTCCCTCCCACACCTGCCGTCCCCCCGGCCGCCGCCCTCCTGGCTCACGGACACCACGCTCTCCATGAACGGGTTGGCCTCCGCACACCCGACAAACTGGCCCGTGACCGAGTCCCTCTGCAGGGGGAACATCCCGTCCAGGTAGTGCTGGACGAGCTGGTGGCCCCCACGGCCGTCGGGGCTCGAGCGCGAGAAGAGGCGGCCGATGAACCGCGGGATCGAGTGTGTTGCGGGCGGGATGGTAGCGAAGTGCAGCACGCCCCAGAGGGCGACGAAGTCGGTCGTGTAGGCGTAGTGCTCTATGTGGCGGATGGCGCGGGCCGAACGGGGATCGGGGGTCACGGGATGTGAGGCGTGGGGCGCGGGGGCCGTGTTGAGTGGTGGTGGTGGTGGTGGTGGTGAGGCACGAGCAGGCGGGACCTGGCCGTGTGTATGCACATTGAGGACGTCTGTCGTCTCTGGCGCCCCGGGCCCGGCGCTGTCCGGCGTGCCCATTCCCGCAGAGAGCGGCCTCTCCGCCGCCCTCGCCTGGCTCCCTACCGTGCGGTAAGGGTTGTTGAAGTGGTTCGCCGCGTTGCCAAAGGTGTAGACTTCCAGCTTGCACAGGAGGTTCTGCGGCAGTTCCTGCAACAGCCAGTCCAGCACCATCCCGCCCTCGATCCCGCCCTGCGAGTGCAGGATGAAGACCACCTTGCTGTACTGCGGGTTGTACAGCTTTCCCTTGATGATCCTGTAACACGTCCGGATGTCGTTGGTCGCGTACCCGAAGTTCCGCTGGACCAGGCACTCCACCACGTCGAACAGGATCCCCGACGTGCGGTTGTGGATGCCCACCACGGGCCGCCCGAAGGTCAGCGCCAGCCGGTTCAGGTTCGACCTCATCCAGTGGGAGCCGACGGCGACGCCGTTGAGGAAGATCCACTGCTCGTGTGCGAACTTGGCCTGGTCCCGTGGCGCGTAGCTCGGGTCGGAGTGGAATATGATGCCCTTCCCGTTGAGGAGGGCGGTGAGGGCGCCGTTGAGGGCCATGAAGGCGGCGACGACGAGGGTGGTCGCCCATAGCGGGATGAAGAGCGCCAGGGGCGGGAGGAGGAGGATGAAGCCCAGCTGGATGACGACGAGGACGGCGTGGACCATTATGCAGAAGAGGTTTCCCCGTGTCGGTGCCAGCTCGTCCAGCTCGCCCGAGTCGGTAGGCTTGTGCGGGAGGAGGATGTGTGGCAGTGCCCAGATGTAGTAGAAGAAGTTGTAAGTATCCCATGCCAGCAGCCTCCAGGGGCTGTCTGTGTAGCTGTAGTTGATCACGGTCTGGTCGCATATCTGGCTGCCGAAGAAGCTGACCGTATCGGATGGGGTAGGCGAGCAGGGACGAGGAGGCGGAGGCCTTGAGGCCGATGCATCCAGCCGCCGACTGGGGAACTGCCCAGACAGCCCGTTCGTGGGTGGTGATACCGACGAGACAGCCATCCTGAGGGGGTAGAACGGGCGAAAGGCGCCAGACGCCGGGGGAACCAAGCTGAAAGTCAGACTACTCAGTTGAACATGCTCCCGGAAAGACAGGGCGCCCAAGGAGAAGCTTAAATAACAAGAAGGTCGCACAGTCCCAGACGTGTCACCCGCACACCTGCCTACACGTACAATACAGGCAGCACCTCGAGGTGAGGAAAGGGAGTGTACACCATATCGTATTTCCCGCCATACGGCTCAGCCTTGGCTGGCGGCTGACCACGCAGGCAGTGCCAACAAAACTGATATGCGACTCTGCACCCAGCTTGGCGGTCTGCGTGTGTGTTTTGCGGCGGGTCTCTTTTGTGGTGCAGTAGCGTAACATCTTGCATGCTGCATCCGCAGCTGGGCTCGGCTCCAATGCAACACATTTCCGTTAGCGCTGACGTCGAGTCGTCGGTGCAGCTTGGATCGGGCGTGCCGGGCTGTCGGCTCCTCAGCGGCGGTGGTAAGCAGGCTTCTGTAGTACAAGGCTGAGGCCAGACTGGACCGCCGGAAAAAAAATTTTTAAACTTTTTTTTTTTTTTGTGCGCAGTATTGGGGTGTAATATTGGGGTGTACTATTGAATGTCCTTGGGCAAACAGGTGAAGCCCTCCGATGTTCAAGCTGCACCTGGCGCAGGCGAGCAGGAGGTGATATCTCCGCCTGTACGATCATCAGCTCGGAGCCTGCGGACAGCGTGCCGGACTTGCAGGCTCGCAGTGACGAGCACTCGAGATCTGCCGTCCCGAGACCGGATGGAAGCCTCCATCGACAAGAGATGTATCCCATACCTTGGTTACGCAACGAACTTGGTATGGCTCCCCGTGACCAAGACCTTCTTCCCACCCGCCCCGTCGCCACCCTTCTTCCTGATCTCCACGCTCGTGAAGGCCATGGTCCTCCCCAGCCTGTTGAGCCAGCACTCGACCTCGACCGTGTCGCCGACCCGGGCGCTGCTCACGTAGCTGACGTGGATGTCGGTCGACACGCCCGTCCTGCCGCCGCCGGACCTGGCGACGATGGCCATGCCGGCGGAGAAGTCGACGATGGCGGCGCTGGTGGTGCCGTGGATGCCGCCGAGCGAGTTGACGTGCGAGGGCTCGAGGACCATCTCGCCGGTGACACGGCCCGCGGAGGAGGCCGAGGTGATGCGCATGGTGGGGATGAGGAGTGCGTAGGGCTGGCTGGCGTGGATCTTCTGGGCCCAGACGCGGGAGACGTGGTCGAGGACCGAGACGGGCTCGTCGCCGGGGCCGGAGGGGGGTGTCGGCTCGGCCATGCTGTGACGGGTTGTGATGATGTTGATGCAGACAGACTCAACCCTCGGCTCGTTGGGACGTGGAATGGGCCTGACTCATCTAGAGAACAAATGATATGTGATGGCCACGGGTTGGTACACTCAACATGAGCCCTTTCGGCATCCGACCGCCATCGGGACCGGAGTATCACCAAGGTGGACGGGCGCCTCTTTGTTTCTCTTCTTCTTCTTCTTCTTTTGATGTAGGTTGTATGCAAGGCGGGATGAGTCTTTCCACCGGGGGCCCCCTTGCAGGGACACAACCCCCCAAAACTCAGGGCAGCAGGGTTGAGTACTTGGTGGCACTAAGTAGTATGTAGGCTCTGCCGCGGGGCATCCCGGCGCACCCGGAAACGCCCTGTCTTGGCATTCACACAGTACATACAGGGTAACTATTAGTACTTATCTAGTAGCTGTCGCTGCCGCTGTCACCCCCGCCGTGCGACCCCCCATCTCTCCCCCCCACTGCAGCCGCCCCTCTCGACGAACCCGTCATCGCCCCACGAGTCAGCGCCTGTACCTCACGACGTCCTGTCCTTATTTCGACGACGAGGCAGCTCGACGCTGTCCCTCTCACCCCCCCCCCCCCCCTCCCTCCTCTTCCTCCTCTTCCTGCCGCTTCTGTCCCCCTCGTTACTGCCTGTCTCTCGCTCTAACATTTTCTTAAAAAGAAAAAGAAGAAGAAAAAGAAAAAGAAAGGAAAGGAAAGGAAAGGAAAGGAAAGGAAAGGAAAGGAAGGGAAGGGAAAGGAAGGGAAGGGAAACAGCAAAACACCACAGGAACAGCAGGCCATGGCGACACCCGAGCACTGCCTCTACTGCTTCGAGTCCCTCGCGGCCAAGCTCGAGGACCGCGAGCCGCTCTCCCTCGAGGCCGTGCAGAAATCCTACGCCGCCTACCTCACCTCCCAGGCCGACGATGCCGTCACCTCCTCCCCCTCCCAGGCCAAGAAGATCCCCGCCCTCCGCCGCCTCGCCGCCTCCCCGGCCTCCCTCCCGGGCTCCGGCTCCTCCTCCTCCACCTCCCTGTCGGACAACACCGCCGCGAGCACCATCTCCTCTTCGTCTTTGGCCTCGTCCTCCTCGGCCTCCACCGGCACGGCCCTGGCGAGGGAGAGGGTCACGGACCCGGACGCGTGCTACCCACTCTTCGTCACCTGGGACAAGCACCACGCCCCCACCTCCGCCTGGCACCTGCGGGGCTGCATCGGGACCTTCTCCGCCTCGGACCCGCTCGCCCGCGCCCTGTCCGAGTACGCCGTCATCTCCGCCCTGCACGACACCCGCTTCGCCCCCGTCGCCGCGCGCGAGCTTCCCCTCCTCCGGTGCGCCGTCACCCTCCTGACCAACTTCGAGCCGTGCGCCTCCGTGGACGACTGGCGCGTCGGCGAGCACGGCGTCCGCATCTCCTTCACCTGGCAGGGCAGGCGCTACGGGTCCACCTACCTCCCGTCCGTCGCCCCCGAGCAGGGCTGGGACCGGGAGCAGACCATGGTGAGCCTCATGCGGAAGGCTGGGTGGGAGGGGAGGAAGGCCAGCTGGCGCGAGGTCGCCGAGCAGAGCGGCATGCGCGTCGAGAGGTACCGTGGGGACAAGGAGGAGGTGGAGTACGCCGAGTACAAGGCCTGGAGGGACTGGGTCGATGAGAACTGGGACGGGGAGGAGGGATAGAAGAGGAAGGTGATGATGACGGCGGCGGCGGCGACGACGACGACGACGACGACGACGACGACGACGACGACAGTGATGATATATTGACGTTTGCGGCGGTGGGGGTTTGTGGCGTAACAGGAAGGCAACAGGGACCGGAGGGCTTCTTTTCACGGCGTTTGGCTTGGGGGCTTGGCAACCGCACAAGATGCCGGAGGGATGGCGTCAAGAGGTCTTCGGAGCTCGGCTTCGGAGAGGGGCCCCCCCCCGCGTATCTTCTTCAAGCTTGTACCCCCCCCCCCCGATAGATGAAATCTCAAAACATGGACGATCGCGATGCGTATAGCTAACTCTCTCGCACTCTCCCCATGTTAGACGGTGCATGTGTGGGTCATGAAAGCAATATTTTAGAACGGCGGACTCGGGCCTCGCCGAGCCGTAATTATGTACGCAGGGTGTGTCTGCCCCCCCCCCCCCCCCCCAAACACAAAAAAAAAAAAAAAAAAAAAAAAAAAAAAAAAAAAAAAAAAAAAATAGTACAAAC
>JALRMH010000009.1:629661-803282 GCA_026119935.1 Endothia cerciana | reverse complement strand
GGTCCTCTCCTTCCCTTTATTATTTACGCATGTTGTTTAACCCCCCCCCCCCCCCAAAACGACTCAGCTAGTAAACCAAAGAAAAATAAAAATAAAAAAATAAAAAAGGAAAAGGACAGTTCATCTATGCGGTATCATCCAAAACATTTCCACGCCCCGTAGCCGGGTTCAACCAAAGACATGACAAGCAAAAAGAGAAAGCCGTGACTGACCGCCAGACCTGCTTATTCAACCTGAACGCCTGGCCATCGGGGGAAATATAACAGGCTTGAAAAGCGAAATCCGTCACCTCCTTGAGAGCCGCAGCGGTGGGCAGGAAGGAACCCGGTCTCGCTGCCGTATCCAACGCGGAAGAACCACAAGCAAAAGAAACCCTCGACGTGAGTCGCTCCCGAATCGGTATAGAGATGCCGGCCGTGTCCAAAGAAAGATTCTCGAACCACGCTCCGAACAAAGCAGACGCGAGCGCAAATCCGCGGAACATGCCGAGCCGCAAGAGAGACCACTCCATCATGTCGGGGCCATCATCACTCTCCTCCTCCTCCTCCTCCTCCTCATCATCATCATCATCATCATCACCAACACCTCAGCATCCTCCAGAACCCTCCCCCTCCCCTCCCCATCTTCTGCCCAGGGCCGTTCGGCCCCCTGTCTAGGCCGCCCTTCTCGTTGTTGTCGGCCATATCCGGCAGGGGGCTCAGCGGCTTCGTCGCCCCCCTCTGGCCCATCACACCGCCGCCGGCCGCGAACCCGACGGGCGCGGTCCCCTGCTCCCCGGGCAGCACGCCCATCTCGGCCATCCGCCTCGCCTCGACCACCCTCCTGACGATCAGCGCGAACGTCTCCTCGATGTTCACCTCGGCCCTGGCGCTCGTCTCCATGAACCCGCAGCCCCTCTTCCTCGCCCAGTCCAGCCCCGTCGCCGCGCTGACCTGGCGGCTCTCGGAGAGGTCGCACTTGTTGCCCGCGATGAGCTTGACCGGCGGCACCGTCTTGGTGGCGTTGGAGCCGTACTCGGCCGCGGCGCTGTAGTTGTAGCCTGCCATCCTCGCGCGCGCGGCGTTGTCCAGCCGCGTCTCGCTCTCCATGTCGATCAGGTCGTTGAAGTGCGCCAGCGCGTCCAGCGAGGCGGGCGAGGTGATGTCGTAGACCATGAGGAAGGCGTCGGCGCCTAGGTTGCTGGTCGCCCACATACCGCGGTACTCCTCCTGGCCGGCCGTGTCGGTGAGGGAGAGGTGGTAGGTGGCGCCGTCGATGCGCCGCGTGACGCTGTAGCTGTCCTCGATGGTGGGGTCGTAGTCGGAGGTCCAGGCGCTGCGGACGAGCCGCAGGGTGATGGAGGACTTGCCGCAGCCGCCGTCGCCGCAGATGGTGATGCTGATGGGGATCGGGGGCACGTTGGGGCTGGAGGCCGTCGACGCGCCGCGGGGCCGCTGCCCGGCGGCGCTGGACGCCCCTGCCGACGAGGGCATCCTGCTGCGCTGTCGCGGGGGGTCTCCTACGACGGTGGACGGGCTCGTCCTGCTAGTCGTCGTCGTCGTCGTCGTCGTCGTTGTCGTCGTCGTCGCCCGGGCGTGGTTGTAGCCCGTGGAGAGCGTCGAGCGGTGCGAGTGGTTGAAGGGGCGGTTCTGGCCGGAGGAGGAAGGGGTCGTGGGGACGAGGATGGAGTGCTTGCGCGTGACGGAGAAGAGCTCGGTCGGTGCTGTCGCCGCCAGGTTGTCTGTCGTATTTCTTCCCTCCGCCTCCGGGGGAGTGGGGAAGGAGGAGGGGGGAGGGGGGTGGCGGGTTCGAGGGGTGGCGTCTGGTCCCCGAGCGGACCTGTGTTTCGTGGGAAATGACAAACGGGGGAAACGAGAGCTGATGTCGTCGAGCCGTGGGCGATGCACGTATGTTGTTGGCTCTGGCGCTATTGGCCCTCCTGTAACTGTTCAGAGGGCGGACGAACGTATCTCAAGGCCGGGTCGACGAGCGCCCGAGGGGACGAGAGGAGAGGGGGGGGGGGGGAGAGGGGAGATGGCCCCGGGAATGGTGAGCAGGGTGGCTGCGGTGAACAGACGGCGTGCTGGCCTCCCTGGATGGAGACGGAGAAGGAGGCGGTGGGGAGTTGAGGGCGCCCGTCTGGTCGCGTCGAGGGTGGACTCGTCGAGGCGGGCTGCTGGGTGTCGTGGAGCGCGGAGAGGTCAGGGCTGCTGTAGACAGGTGGGGTTCGCGCGAGATGGGCATCAAAGACGGGTTTTTGGAAAATGAGATCAGCCAGTCGAGAGATGCCCGCAAGGCCGGTGTCGTTCAGGGGGGGGGGGGGTTTCAAGCGAGGGCGATTGAGGGGATCACGAAGTGGAAACAGTCTGGTGGTCAGTTCCGTCCCGGGCCTCCTGGTGCGGGAAGAGGTCGTCAATTGAGGTCGGAGGGGCGAGGAGTTGGCTCTCTAACGTGTTGATCTGGTCCTGTTTTGGAGGAGAAAGTTTAAATGAGTCTGGAAATATTTGATCGCAAGAGGCAATATCAGATCAGTTATCATATCCCTCGCGCAGATGCAGGGTACAGGGTACAGGGTACAGGGGCACGGGGGTACCCAAGGCGTACATAGTAGAGAGGATGGATGGTGGATGGTGGATGGAGGGAGGCACTTGAGGGGGGGGGCTTTTGGGTGCAGGGCAGGGTGCAGCACCAGAATATTCCCATTCCCTCCCACTTGGAATTGCTTCCCGAGTGACAGGTTGAACCCCCGCCGGCAAGGACAGGAAATTACTACTATGGTATGCTAATCGTGTGTGGTATACTATAGTATCACATACTATGTACCAGGTGTAGGGTGTTTTTATTTTCCTTTTTCGTTTCCCTTCTGATAACCTCACCCCGGCCCCCCCCCCCCAGTCTCTTCGTCCGCCTTACTTTTTCCCCTACAGTAAAGTACATGATGATCCCTTACCGCTCCCATCACGATCACCACCTCTACCACACACACACACACACACGCACGCACGCACAAGAGCAGAGATGGAGATAGGTGCGGCTGGGCCCCATTCATCACATCACCCTGCCCCGCAACCGAAGGCTGCTACCGATGGTGTGTTGCACCCAAATGCACGCGGTGCCGCTCGAGAGGCACAATTCCTGCCTGCTCCAAACAGGCAGACCACACCACCACCAAACAACCTCAGGTTCCAAGGCCTGGCTCCTGTCCCGATTTGCTGATATGCATGCCCCCCCCCCCCCCCTTCTCCTCCTGCAGGCCTGGTTCTTCTGGTCGCGAGAATCCTTTCCCCCTGAATTCTGAGGTGCATGTGCGACCGTGCCCGTTCCTGCGCCTCTGTCGGCTACTTACTACGGTATGTACAGTACCAAGGCGTGCGTTCACGACGACCAGGTAGCTCTTGGTGCAGAGGGCCACCAGGCCTGGCTGCGCCCAGTGATGAAGAGCACACACACACATAATGCAGGAATCTGTACGGCCCCTGAAGTCGCGGTCGTAAGCAGTAGGGTTAGGGCTCTAGGGGCTTCGCTTCGTATCGGCGGCCTACGACCTCGCAAGCCCGCGCTCACCAGTCCGGAACATGACCGAGCACCACGGGAATTCAGCACGATGCCTGGATGACGGTAAATCTACGGCGCTTGTCGCGGCGTGCATTGTCAATGCCCGCTCTCGAGGGTCGCGGTGTCCCAGAGGTTCCGTCCTTTCTCGTCCCCCGGCTTGTGGTAGGGGCAATGTGGACTGGTCTCTTGACCACGACGCCCAGAGATCGACCTTGTAGATTGCCCCAGGATTGGGTCCAAGATCAGTCTGGAAACATGATGGCTCTGATAATGGTAGCTGAGTAGTTACGCGGCGCCCTGGCAATATGGAGATAGAAATGATCCGACTCGACAGCCTTGTGTGGCTAGCTATTACCTCTTACAGGATCTTCATCATTGCATACTACCTCCAAGGCCATGCACCTCTCCAAGACCTCTGCTCCGGCCACATTGGTTAGAGCTACCGTTGCTCTAGCACCTCCAGCAATCTAGCCGTAGGTGTTCTAATTACATACAATCATAAGTCTACATTAGAGCCTGATGAGATAAAAACATGTGCGGGTCATATTTCTCGTGCTAAGGATACCGTGGTCCCTAACAAGCCGCAACTACGACGAGCACTAGAAGCACTGAGGTCTGCTGGGCAAACATAATATAGGTATCATCAAAACTTAAAAAAGACAACCCTCTAGTAGATAATAAGGCCAGGGCATCACTTTTATGGGTCTTGCATGAGGAGGGCTGATATGAGTCGAGATCACTTGGTTCGTGTATACATCGACTGGCAATCTGGTGGCCCTCTTCTCATTCGACTGACGATCAAATACGGCGGCAATTCAAATCTGATATTGCTGCTCATCACATCATACCATGAGCAATGGGCAATCATGTTGAATGGGACATCTCTCTCAGGGTTTGTTTTCAAAAAACCACGATTATTTCTATAAGAATAGCATGAAATCTTGGCCACACGACTCGAGGATATAACCTGGAGTTCCAAGGGCCTTCCTTCCTAGTTCAAATTACGAGCTGGGCCACAAGTATTTGCATGCAGATTTTACCACAAACTGTGAGTTTTTGTGAGCTTCTAATCTCCTCCGCGACGCTGAAGCGCCGGTGTATCTGACACGAACCTTGAGAAGCAGATCTTTATTAGAGCAGACCACCGAGTCTATCCCTATGAATTCCCTTCGAGCCCTATCGCAGTGGTTTCCGCATGACTAAATGTCCGAATCCCCGTCCGGATAATCTTCAGTTGGGACTTGCAGTTTGGGTCTGGGCAAGCGACCAAGGCGTCGGTGCTCATCCAGTCCTTGGCGTCTGTCATCCTCTGCTTCGCGGCAAGAAGCGGCAACACCGCGGCTGTCCTGTCAGCCTTGAGGTATGGGCAAGATTTCCTCTCTCTGCAACCAATCAACTAACCCAGACTGTAGATGCTTATCCCCTGGCCGGGGGGTAGGTGCAGCATCTCACCCGTCAGGGTGAAATGGTCCCCAGCCTTGGCGCCACAGAGGACGCGTTCACCGTCGGGGCATACGACCTCGACGCGGAGGTCGTAGAGCTTAAAGGTGTCATCCTGTACCGTACTGCGGCCTGGTGGGGCCATGTCTTCTACGTGAAATGTTAGTTGGAGTCTGCTCAAACACTTGTTGAATAGAGACTGCGCTATCTACTTGTTGATATTGTAGCTCTTAACGGATTACTGTTGCCGATGCTTTATGGTATTGTACCAGAGCATAAGCTTTACGGCACCATAACATTGATACCGTAAATTATGAAAAACCCCACAGTTTTGAGAAGGGTCCCGGAGCCCGGCTCAGCAGGCGACTTTCTCGTGTGCGGATATCGGATGTTCGAGGTGAGGCTCGGAGACGGAAAATGGGAAGCACAAGGACTGATGCTGGTGCTTCCGCACATCCTTCGGCATTCAGGCGAACAAGGTAGATAAGAAGTGATGCTGGTATTTCCGTACATCCTTCGGCAATAAGGCGATAGGACGAATTAATGCAGGTACTTTTTCCGTACGCGATATCACGGCGACTCGGGTGGTGGTGGGTGGCATAGCTCCAGCGCGAACCGTTCACGCCTAGGCGTGTCAGTAGCGACCCACTTTCGTGAATATTACAGGGGGTACCATTACATTCAGCTCATGTAGCCTAGTAAAAGCTTGCGTAGTATATAAAAATAGAAGTAAAAATCCAAAATTAGTGTATCAATAGTTATATATATATTATATATAGTATAAAAAGCTTACTATTGTCAGGGTGTAGGATCACAAGTGAAGTGAGAGGGTGTGAGGTGCTCCCAGGCAGTGTGTTCGCAGTTAGCTAGCTGGTTCTAAGGACCACTGAACCTGCCTTCCTTCCTCCTTCCCTGCCTCTTCGCCCGTTTGGTCCGTTGATATAGAGTCTGCCTGTCGGAGAGTCGGCGCAAACCCTACCGCGTGGGCTGCGCGGCTCTGGCAGCGTTACCGCCGTTCCTCCGTCCCGGGGTCGTCAGCCCAGGGTGCGGGTTCCACGCCTGACAACTATTCTGATGTGAACAATTAAAATCTAATGCAATATGTATTTATTGAATATGACTCTAGTTGATTCTATAAGGCTCCATACCATGGACTACAGTGTCCTCCTATCCATGACAACTGCTGGGTATGTTTTAAAGACAAGAGAGGCCGAACCCAGTTCTGATGTTCCGGCAGTTATACCATCGGCCAGATTCCTCACAGCATCGCTATTCAAGCCATTGCTCCTCGGATTTATTTCCCCACCATGGCAATCATCTGGGCTGGACTTACTATGTGCAGCGCAGCCTCCAAAACTTACGGTCAGCTGTGTGCAGTCCGTTTTCCCGATGGGCCTCATTGAAGCCAGCACGTACTGCGGCACTCTTTACGTCATTGGATCCTGGTAGTGAGTAGTCTTCCTAAAGCTCTATTTCCTCATTTTTCTGACCACGCCGATAGTAAACCCCAAGGAGATTGCCAAACGAACCGCTATCTTTACTGCGTCGGGCCAAGCTGGCTCTATGTTCGCAGGCGTAATGATGATAGCCATCTACAAGGGGATGAACGGATACGTGAGCTACATCTTGCTACATTGGTTTTGGAGCTATATTGATCATTGCCATTGTAGGCTAATCTGGCTGGCTGGTAATGGTAAGTACTGGAAAACGACCTCCCTCGAAATGATTCCCGTTCCCTTCCAGCAACTCTGACTTTTCAGGAAGGGCTTTCCTCATCGACGGCATCATTACCTTGCCTATCGCTATCATGGGTTACCTGTACTTCCCAGACATCCCAGAGAAGGCCAAAGCATCATTCTTTAGCGAATCTGAGAAATGACTGGCCCTCACGAGGCTCCCGCCCAAGCGAGAAGACGGACACAATATCAACCCGTGGTCCCTCATGAAGCGAACGTTTACTTCTCCGGCCTTGTGAGTTGGAAAGATCAACGAATCAATCAGACCTCTTACTTACACAGCTACATCTTGTGCATGTTCTCCCTGGCCTGTGGAGCTCTCGAGGCACTCTGCATCCAAGGCAGTTGATGAAGTACCACAGCAAGTAACTTCACACAGGCCCAGATCAACACATACCCTCTTGGTATTCAAGCCGTGGGCATTGTCTCCAACCTTATGGCTGCCGTCTACATTGACAACACTGGCCGCCGCGTGTCAATGGGAATACTTGTCTGCGGTCTGCAGCTTATCACATCAGTTATTCTGCTTGTGCCCAACGTCTCATTTTCTGCCACCTCCTTTGCATACTACAATGCCGGAACAGCCTACATTATCAATCCCCTTCTATTTGGCTGGGCGAACATCATCTGCCAGCGTGGCGGTGTTGATGCGCTTCGGGCCGTCAACCTTGCGTCCATGAACGCCGCCAGCCAGACTCTTCACACTTTCTGGGGCATTGTATTGTACCCTGCCTCAGACGTCCCGTACTGGAGGAAGGGAGCTATTGCAATGATTTCCATCATCGTTGTATTACTCAGCATGCTGTGGGCCATGCATTGGGTAAGACTTGCTCCGTCCTGCATCTCGAAGCTATAATAACTGATTTGATAAACAGCTTGACAAGCACACTGCAGCCAAGTACCCCGATGTGATTGAATCTTCAATGTCCATATCTGAGATGAAGGATGATATCACGGTCAAGGAGAAGGAGAAGGATCTTATCGAGAGCGGTGCTATGGCGGACGTCGCTGGCATTTCCCTTCCCGCTTAGATAAACTGCGATCTGCCCGCAGCTTGCCGCTGAATAGTGCCAAGATTTGAGTGGTGTTACCTATTCAATAAAGCTAATATTGTTTTGATTTGCCTTACTCATTTCTGAACTAATTAAAGTCAATTTATTATTATGATTATCATCATCATCATGATACACCGGTGTGCCATTGACACTCATAATATTTCTACCCTAGTCTCATCGTGTGTGTCTAAACCGTGACGGAGTTGGATAGAACCCTGCACGCTGCCAGACACCCCCAGTCTGGTCCACTTCATCGGCCTCCTTGGCCCTGTGCCTTCTCGGCCGTCTCTAGCAGCCCCCGTGCTAAAATTAACTTGTTATGTTCTGGAAAATCACCTACACTACTTCGAAATCTCACTGTCCATGTTGATGTCTATTTACAATGTGGCCAGTCATGTGTTTATAATAATGTGCATGCTCTGCGTTAAACATGTCCTGATTGTGCTCTGACCACAGTTTTGTATCCCAAGGTATTCACGTGAAGTAGTAGACTTGATTCTCGACATTGTAATCCTAGATGCGAAGCCCGCCCGGGACTTTCTATGCCCATATGTCTGTTATCTATTACCTTATGCGTGCATGAAATAATAATAAGTCTAGTGCATTCCTCGGTATTCGTGGCCGCAATCTCCCAACCCCTCGAACAACGCCAACGACTTCTGGCCATTTTCGCCCAGGGCCGCATGGTTGATCGCAGTCATGTCCGTCTCGCTCAGCTTGAAACTAAACACGGCCAAGTTCTCATCACTGTGAGCTGAGACCCCAAGCCGGGTTCCCACAATGACCGCTCCCACCGCCGGTTGATCCAAGACCCATCGAGTCGCCACATTGGTCAGACTCACGTTGTGTTTCTCAGCGACAGACGAGAGTACGGAGAGGAGACTCTGAAAGTCTGCCCATGTGCCCCAGTTGTTGATCATGTCAAAGTACTGCCGACATGCTTAGTCGATGCCCTGAATATCTGAACAAGTCTCATACCTTTCGCTGTGATGGAGTCAATGGCGTCGTTTCCGAGTAGATTTCCGGAATCGCTTGGCCGAACCACTTCTGAGACAAGAAACCGCCGCACTTGCCATCGATTAGCCTAAGAACCAGGAGATATATTGGCGGCCGACTTACGAAAGAGCCATAAGTAAGCAACTTCAGGCCATACTTTTCACATACGGCACACATCTTCTGGAGGGGCCTCGAGTCGAACAAGGAGAACTTAAGGAAAACACCATTAGTCGGTGTATGGTGAAACATTGAATAGGGGCATCCTACCTGGATTTGATTCGAGACAATCCCGACTGAGCCGGTCTTAGCCAAAAGGTACTCACAGGCCTCCTGCGTGTACTCGGAGTCGAAATTGCACAGTCCGATAGTCGAGACGAGGTCGGGATGAGACTTTGTTATTCTGACCAGATCTACCAGGATATCCAGGTACTCCTTGTGCGTGTACTGAGACAGTTAGTTTTGGCTCAACATATATCAAGTGCGAGGTTGGGATTCATACATCGTACCAGTGGAACTGCAAAAGTTCGACTCTTCCGCCCAGTCTCCGGCAACGCTCTCTGACAGCGGCGAGGACCCATTCAGCTGTGGGCGGATTCTTGAGTGGTGTGAAAACACACCACTTGGTCGCTGCGTATACTTTTGTTCTGATTTCGGGGCTCAGCTTGTTGCGGAAATCGCCATATATCAACTCAGCATCGCCCTACTCTCAGTGTAAGTAAAAAGCGGTCCCAAGCCTCCCTCCCCCACCCAAAACAGGAAGAAAAAAAAAAACAAAAGAACAAAAAACAAGGCGGCGGCTTACGTAGTGATCTGCCATATCGGCCGCGGTGAGGCCGTTCTCGACAAGATGAGCTAGCGCCCTTTCTTGCTTCTGCGTGGTCGATGAGCCCCAAGCTGGTGATGAGAGTTGCCAGAGTCCATTGAAGAGCCGCGGCATCTGATGGGGTCCGACCGTGGACGTTTCCACGTTTTGAGACTTTGACATGTCAACATCAATAATCGACCCATCGCTGAAAGAAGATAGGTCAAGCCTTCCAGGATAGAGAAGGCCCACGACATCTGCGATCTGCCGCTCTGCTCGTGCGAATGGGTATACCAGTGGCTGCGGTCTCGCAGCCTCGCAATAAGCACGGCAATCTTTCAACGATGACAAGAGTTTCAGTAGTAACCCCTCCAGGGTTTCACTGGGCTCTGGGTTCGCCTCCTTTAGGGCCTGCACCGCCTGCACAACATCACCCCCGAATTTCTCTACCACAGGCTCCAGGTCAGACCCCGGAGTAAATCGGGCTTCCGCCAGGCGGAGAGAGCTGACAAAGTGTGTCAAGCTTGAGCTTTTGTTAGCCTAAGTCACGAACCTTATCCCAAGCCACTCTCGGAGGAGTACTCACTAAGGGAGTGATTCCTGCGGGAGCTCAGATGAGAAGATGCATCTCGTAAGAGCAAGGTATTCTTTGCAAGCGGAGACAGGCCCATCCGCAGCTGGGAACAGGACTTCTGGGGCTACGAACTCCGGAGGAGATTCGCGGAGTCTCTGGCGAACATGTCTAGTAAATGGCTTCTGGTTGGTGGAGCCTTGGGAGACTAGAACCCTCAGGGCTGACCGCAACAGGTCCGGAGGCACTTGTCAATAAACATATTAGCCTCAGACTTTGTCTCTTGTTGTTCTCACTGGACGAACAGTTTGATATGAGGACATCATCCATCATGTTCCTATGACCTATGAGTAAAATGGTTGCCCACCGGGGGGTGGGTCGGTTCGGAGCGAGGGAAAAGGCTCACACGTGTCCACCCATGACGAGTTTGTTATCTTTGGAAGCGAAGGATCCTCTTGGTGATTTGGAATGGTCTGCACTCGGGTTGTTGGTCGTCTCGTTCTGAGAGCCTCTGCGCTTCGTCGCCGTGAAGGTCGATCTTGGCACACCCTTATTGCCGCTGCGTTGGCGTTGGACGCTGCCCGCTGTTCCGACGTCGGGTTCATGTAGCCGGTTGCATAGCCCCAGTGGGATGAAGTGGAGGCTCCGGAACAAACATCCTTAGCGCATTCGACGGAGCTTTGGCTTATCAACCAGGGGTCCAGGTAGGCCCGAGCAGAGCAGAATCATGGTGCTACTACCATGTAGCCTACCCCAGATGGAGTACAAATCGGCCGGCCCTGCCATGTTGCCGCCGGCCACAAAAGCATCAACGAATGTATATGAGATTGTTAGTGGGGACAACACCCAGGGGAACAGCCGTTAACTATGGTGATTTTAATGGCACTAAAGAACTGGGGACCGATCGGTGCTGGAATTCCCCTTGTGTATTTGTGCCGTGGAGACAGACGAAGCGGCGACTATCATGGCAACATGGAGCTCTGTAGAGCGTTGATGCTGTGTATGACAATGGTATATATTCAAATCAGTGTATCGCTGTGCGTCATACACCCGATTCACAACCATTGGAGCTGAAATGCAACATCGGGATGCCGTGATCTGTACAAAGTCTCCTCCGATTTATATATGTTTTACAGTAATTACAGGTAGTCAAGTCTACCTTGGTATTTTTGAGAATGATAATCCGCCTCTTCAGTTCTACTCGCAATTTCTCTCTGGCTTCAAACCCTCGATGCGGCTCTTTACGATTCTCCCATCCTTCATAATCAGCAACTGGTTCTCGTTGATCCGGTCCAAGCTAGCCACGTTCTCTAGTGGGTTTTCCTTGAGGAACAGGAGGTCAGCAAAAGCGACCTCGACCAGCTCGCCCAGCTTTCCTTCCATCCCTAATTGTTTGGCACCGTTTATGGTAGCCTGTCGCAGGAGACGACGGGGCTTGGTAGCAGCTTGGAGCGCACGACAAATTCGTAGGTTTGCATCACCAGCGTCGGGCCAGTGGTGTCAGTGCCGTAGCATACGCAGACACCGGCTCCTCCACATAGCGGATACCGCGAACGCCAGCATCTCCCACGATGGCGTTCTTGCGCAGGCCTTCGGGCGCCTCAAACTTGTCGTAGGGGGGCATCGTCACGAAGGTGTGCAAGGCCAGGGTGGGGGTCAAGAAGACGCCCTTCTCGGCCATCAGCTTCGCAGTGTCCGGGTCGATTATGTTCCCGTGGCTCGATGCCCCTGACGCCGCCCGCAATTGCATGGCGGACGCCCTCGGCCGTGTAGCAGTGAGCCGTGACCAGAGTGCCCCCCCCCATAATCTTGGTGATGGTCGTGATTGCTTGAAGCTCCTCCACCGTGAACTGCAGGGACTCGAGCTTATCCGTTTCTGAAGCGATGCCGCCAGAGGTGCACACCTTGATATGGTTGGCCCCCTTCCGGATGTTGTCCCTGGCAGCCTTCAGGCAGTCTGGGACGCCGTCGCACAGCCTCCCAAGCACCAAGGACGCGATCCCGTTGCTGTTGCAGCAGTGGCTATCGTTCCAGACCTCGGTGTCGTCGCCGTGTCCACCTGTCTGCGACAACTTGCGGCCGCCTTGGAAACCCCGCGGATCGGGGATGAGAAACTCGGCCGTGTACATGTCAAATTGAATGATTCAGACTGTCATTTTCCACCTTGCTCCTTCACTTTAGACCCCATACCAGTCGTCGACACTTGTAGCTTTTACTCCCACCAGCGCTTCTAGGTAGTTTACCCCTCTACCGGACTATTCTTTGTTTGGGGGCGACTATGTCTGACTTGCTATGTATATACCAGTTGGAATTGAATACCAGCGCTAGGACAATGCTTTTTACATCTCGGTACGTGTTCTCTCAAGTCACTAATTATCCACCCCTTCCAGAGTAAGCTGGTATGTCGGGGTCGAACCTATATTCCAACCCAACCCAACGTAAGTAATTCATATATGCCGGGACTCAGTGGGTTACTTTTTCAAGACCCTCATCTCTTTAACGAGCCTCCTCTAGACGTCCTCCTGTAAAATGGTAATTTTTGTGGCTCCTGATTATCGCTTGTATACCCTCCAATTGTAACACAACTTGGCCTCCTAGGATTAATACCTTCCAAGGTAGCGCGCACAGCTGGGAAATAGTCCTCGGATCATTCACCTTCTACGTCCCCCCCTTCTTTCCATGTCCTGTCCCCCCTTAAGGAGGTCCAAAACCTCCCTCACATTCTGTTGCAGCCTTCAATTCTTGAGCCTGTTGATCATACAACAAGAGATCAGCGTCAACCCAAAAAAACCTTATCTCCTGAGCTAGCCACATACTCTCAAACTCATACTCTGATGTGCCAGAGGATACTTACAAATGAAGAATAACTTAGGCTCTCGAAACTTGAGAAATTTGGCATGAGCAGCCTGAGGCTTTGTTGTGCTGCACTTCTCTGTCCCCTCGTTTTCGCTGCCAACAGCGTTCTCGTATCTCCACAGTCTTTCCTGATGACCAACACATCTTCAACTTTCGAAAATATAGGATTTCAAAGCGCTCACAATCTCGTGGTGCCTGTTACCTTCGGCAAATTCGAGAGATGTTAACCCCTCTGCGCTTGCATGCACGTCGGCACCATGTTTGAGCAGGGACTTGACTGCATTCGTAACGACAGTGAGCTCAAGAGAGCGTTGACAGCAGTGCCAGAGCGAAAACCAAGGTTAGCTCGAGAGTGGAGCACGGAGATTCATCTATCACCTAGCTAAACGGATTACGGACATCTGCTTATACGGGCTTAAGACAAGTCTCTGTGACTAACCGGATGAGCACAGTACTAACGATGGCCGAGGGAAACCGAGAGAACTAGACAGGAATACAATACATAAATGCAACTCAAGATACCCAGCCTACAGACCTATCCCCGTTCGGTGTATGCCGAAGATGTCGAGAGCCCTTTGTTGTAGTTGTTCCCTCGGGTCCGGCCCCGACCCAGGTCGACGGGGGTTCTTTGATGCTGAAGCTGAGGGTGATGTCCCAGATCTCACACGGAAGGCGAGCGTATGCAGTGAGAATATCAGAAGGCTAGTGAGATATTCTGACGATTCGGTGACCTTAGCCAAGACCAGAGCAGTCTCCTGTGCCACTGTGCCAGGCAGCGGAGGACGGGAAGGCAGAGGTCATGGTTGTCTTACTTTGAGGCAATAATTTCTGCCTCGAGGTGTGTATCAAAGCACTGAAAAAGATTGTTATGCCGGGAGTGGCTGTCTGGTGGCCTCGAATTTCGCTTGTCAAAGCCCTGGAAGAAGGCAAAGCAGGAGAAAAAAAAAGGAGGAAAAAAGACAAGCCACCACCACCGGGGGTGGTGGTGGGCACAGGCTGATTCGGATTGGGGTTAGGGTTCTGCTCACTGCAAGCCCCCCTTCCACCTCCTGCATTAAGGATACACTGCGGCTACAAGACTTCAGAGGGTAGCATACAGTTTGATTCCTGTCTCTTCATATGAACTATATTGTAAGATAGTACGTTTCGTCCGTCTTCAATAGTTAATGAAACGGTGTTGATTAGCTTCGTGGTACGTTTCCTTCAAGATCTTCACCAGTGCTCCGATACAGGAGCCCTCGAAAATCCCTTTGAGTATGATCTAGTCAGCCGTCACGACAAACACACACACTGCAAATCCTTTCCATCCCCGTACATCTTTGTATATAGGTTTCAGAAGAAATCCTCTGTAGACTTAGAAGATGGACCTCTCGAAAGCTAATAGCCCAGACTCTCCTCTCAACAGGGCCAGTGAAGTTTCTGAGGTGAGAAGTCTCCGGTCTCTCTCTCACCCAGGCGAAGGTCAAGACTAACTAACACGCCCCAGCTCATCGACGCCGTCAAGGCCTTGATAATCCCCTTCATCCAGCGCGCCGATGACAACATCAAAGTCCGCGCCTGCGGCGGCGCCGGGGGCATTTCGTCCAATGCCCTCATAGAGGGCGACCTCCTCCCGCCTGCCGCCCTCCACGCCCATCTCTGCACCCTCCTGCCAACAGGCCGGGGCGCCGGGAGAGAGGGCCTCCTGACGGCGATTTCTGAGATCCTCCACAACAGCGTCAACACCTGGGACCAGGGATTCCTCGACAAGCTGTACTCTGCCCCGTCCCCCGTCGGGCTCGTCGCCGAGATGCTCTTGGCGACGCTCAACACCAACGTGCACGTCTACTCGGTCTCACCCGCCCTCACCGTGATCGAGAAGCATACCGCGAGGTCCCTCGCGCGCCTGTTCGGCTTCGACGGCGCACACGCCGGCGGGGTCACGGTGGCAGGCGGTAGCGCCTCAAACCTCACGTCACTTATTATCGCACGGAGCCACCTCTACCCGGAGACCAAGACGGAAGGAAACGGAAATCGCAAGTTCGTCCTCTTCACGAGCGAGCACGGGCACTACTCCGTCGAGAAAGCCGCCACGGTCGCCGGGATCGGCAAGACCAACGTCCGGCTCGTCCCCGTCGATGCCCTCGGGCGCATGGACCCCTCCGCCCTGGCCGCCCTCATCCGGAAAGCCCGGGACGACGGCTTCACGCCCTTGTACGTGAACGCCACCGCCGGGACCACCGTGCTCGGGTCCTACGACCCCTTCGCCGAGATCAGCGAGGTGTGCAAGAGGGAGCGCGTGTGGATGCACGTCGACGCGTCCTGGGGCGGGCCCGTCGTCTTCTCCGCTAGGCACAGGGGGAAGGTGCACGGCGTGGGGCTGGCGGACAGCGTCACGGTGAACCCGCACAAGATGATGAACGTGCCGGTGATGTGCTCGTTCCTACTCGGGCCGGACATGCGCGTCTTCCACGCCGCTAACCGGACGGACGCTCCGTACCTGTTCCACGGGGACGGCGGCGGCGACGGCGGCGACGGCGAGGTCTGGGACCTGGCCGACCTCACGCTGCAGTGCGGGAGGAGGGGGGACGCGCTGAAGCTGGCGCTGGCGTGGGTCTACCACGGGCCGTCGGGCTTCGGGGCGCAGATCGACCGGGCCTTCGAGACGGCTGCGTTCCTCGCGGCGGAGGTCGAGAGGAGGCCCGAGTTCACCCTCGTGAGCGAGAACCCGCCGCCGTGCCTGCAGGTGTGCTTCTACCACCGCTACAGCGACCAGGACGCGGGGGGCGACAACACCAAGAGGACGGTGGACATGGTGAAGAGGTTGAGGGGCCGAGGGTTCATGGTGGACTATGCGAGCTTCCCGAGTAATTTTAGGGACCAGGGTGGGCGAACGTGGAAGGGAAGTTTCTTCAGGGTGGTGGTTAATATCCAGACGAGGAGGGAAACGGTTGTAGGCCTTGTAAGGGCGCTGGAGGAGGTTGGGAGCGACGGCGAGTGAAATCGAGGGTGGAATGGACGTGACGAGAAGGGATGGTGGGTATAGATGTAGAGGTGTCTTCTCACGAAGTTGCATAGACCAAGTGTTCAGAATCAAATTCATTGGCCGGATACACTACGATGCCCGGCCCAGACGATGCCAAACACAATATATTCACATCTCCCTGTGTACGGCACACTAGAATCCCAATTATTCCGAGAACGCCACAGCCAACGCCGAGATCCACCAGCTACGTAAATCGAACAGCACCGACCCAAGGTCTCATAAATCACAGAGCCTTCACGCTTTCAAAAAACGGATTGCTCGTCAATCGTGCATCCGCCTTGACCAGCTCCCTCAACCTCGCCACCATCTCATCTTTTGACATTGCTCCATCTTTGACCTGCTCTCGCCATCTCACCAGCACATCCTTCAACAGCGCACTGCCCTCCTCTACATCCTGCTTGCTGTAACTTCCCACCACCCCGGCCCCCTCTTCATGCTTCGTCGTGAAGTCCTCGAGCTCGTCCGCCTTCCTCTTGGCCATGCGTACCACCTTGTCCGGGAACCTCACCAGCTCCGCGACATGGATGCCAAAGCTCTGGTCGCAGATACCCGGCTCCACCTTGTACAGCAGCGTCACCTCCCTCTTGCTGTCCTTGTCATTGCCCGTGCCACCGATGTGCGCCGCCACATGAAGGTTTCGCACTTGCGGGTAAGTATCGGCTAGCGCGGTCAACTCGTGAAAGTGGGTTGCGAACATGGCAAAACAACCGATCTCCTTAACGATGTGCTCAGAGATGGCCCATGCCAGCCCGAAGCCGTCGTACGTCGACGTACCGCGGCCGAGCTCGTCGATGATGATTAGCGACTCAGCAGTCGCAGACTTGAGAATGTTGGCCGTCTCGAGCATCTCAGCCATGAAGGTGGAGACACCCTTGAGCTGAGAGTCGGATGCGCCCACACGCGCGAGGATGGAATCGAAAATAGTGAGCTCCGCCTCGCTGCATGGCACGAAGCAGCCGACCTGTGCCATGAGGGCGATGACGCCGATCTGCCGGATATAAGTCGACTTGCCGCCCATGTTGGGACCGGTGATGATCAAGAAGGAGGATGTGTCGCGGGTGAGCTCGACATCGTTGGTAATGAATTGCACATCGTCTTGCATCTCCATACAGGGGTGACGAGCTTCTTTGAGATTGGTCTGGCCCTGACCTCTTGGGTGTATTGTTGGGCGGACGTAGGATATGGGAGCGTGGGCTGAGCAATGAGCAAAAGAGACGATGACGTCTAGGTGGGCGAGGACACCAGCCAGCTTCTCAAGCACAGGGCAGTAGGATGCTGCGACACTGACCACTTCGTTGACCAGCCCGGTCTGGGTGCGGGTATAGTTAGAGTTGAGCTGATCAAACTCGCGCCGATAATCGAGGAGTTTGTTGGTGGTGAAGTAGACACCGTTCTTCTGGGTTGAGCACTCTTTGTACTCTTTTCTGTTGCGGATGCATCCTGCCTCTGCCCGTGTCAGGCGCATGCACCAGCCGTGCACTTTGTGATTTTCGAGGAAGATCTTCTTCTCCCTCTCCTGACCGAGATCGCTGGCCGCATTAGCATACTCCCTGTCCATGTCCACCCGAAGACGGTCGAGCTTCTTCCTTATGATCCGCAGGCTGTCATCGAACTCGGGCTTGATCACAAATTCGTGGCTGTCCATGGCTTCCAGGTCCACTGTGGTCTCCACCATGTCCTGAAGCTTGACCAGGCTATCGGAAAGCTCGCGGAGTTTGGCGGTATAAGCAGCGTCAAGAGGATCGCGGTAAACCTCGTCCATGACCGCCTCAAATGTGCCGATGAACCCTGGGAGCCGGATGATGGCCTGATACGCTCGGACGACATCTTCCAGATTGGCCTTGTTTCGTTGAAACTTCTTGGCCAATCTGTAGAGGTCGGGTATGGATTTCAGGTGTTCTTCTTGCATAGTCTGTCGAAGCTCGGTGTCGTTGACGAAAGCTTCAACCAGCTGTTGGCGTTTCTCAATCTCGCCCTTGTCCATGAGAGGCTGCTTCAACCACTGGGACAGAAGACGGCTGCCCACGGGTGTCTTGCAGTGATTCAACAGGCCGTACAAGCTCATGGTCTTGGCACCGTCCCGAGCGCCAGGCATGAGGTTCAAGGCTTTCAGGGCAGCAGCATCCAGCTTCATGAACTGCGTTAGATCGTGCTGGTACAGCTGATACTGACCAAAGTTGGAGGGGTCCTGAAGGACACTGAGGTACTTGATCAGCGCTGCTGCGGAGCCCATTGCCAGTTTCAAGTCGGTCTGTGGCAGCATGGAAGCAGAACGCTCGTCCTTCAAGAGCCTCGCCAGATCTTGTTCGATATCCTTGGTGCCGAAGTCTGCCATCGGCCGTTCTGACATGGCAACGCCACAGTTGTTGATGATCTGTTTCAGCTTGGCCAATTCGGGGTCCTTATCCTTCTCTGCCTTGTCAAGTTGTATCAGACACTCCTTGACACCGAGCTGAATGAGAAGAGCCTCGAAGTTGGAGTATAGATCGTTGTCTAGGAACTCGCTGACACCAAGCTCCCGCACACTGGCGTCGGCGAAACAGACGCCGACACTCCGTGCTTCAGAAGCCTTCGCAGAGAACTTGACGGCCATGATCATTGGCGCGCCATCGAGCTGCCCGCCCAGCTCCTCTTCCACATCTTGTAGGTTGCCTGGCGAGGCCTGCTTGACCACCTTCCAGTTCATACGGCCTCCAGCGGAGGCGTATATCTCGACGCGCTTGCCCAGCTTGAACAAGGCCTCTCGGAGGAACTGACGGAAGACAGTGATGGTCATGGTCACGGAGGGTAGGCCAGTGTGGTCATTCTTGCCCAGGTGGCGGACCACGGAGGTCGTCTTGTACACAGTCCGGGCAATGAAGTTGGCATCCTCGCCATGAGCAGTGTACCAGTCTCCTCTGTCGAATATACGGACAGTCTCACCGTCGCGTGTCGGCAGACCCTTGAAGTAGCGGATGAAGCCGTGTTCATCGTCGACCTGATGAAGGTAGGTCATGGTTAGAACGAACCCTTTCGTGAGCCAGCAGGAGACGTGCGAACCTTCAATTCTGGTCGAGAAGACATGATGGGCGAGAAGTGACGGCAGAAACGGGATCAATAGATTGTGTCAGCCCCAACTGCCGTCTCAGACAGAAATAAGGCTTCGTCAAGGTTGATTGTTGAAAAAGCGTCGAGGTCGAGGAGGAAACGCGTCAAGCGGAATCAATTTAGCGGGGGACGCGACCTGACCAGGGGGTCCCCAGCAGCCTCTCGTCCAGGGAACGTGGAGTAAGGACGCGGTCGACGCGCTGGGGCCGAGAGCGGCCCGCGCCCCAAGCTTCTGAAAAAGTTCCAATTGAGACCCCTGCCGTTTTGTTACGATTTCAGTTCTACCCGCCAAAGTCACCCCCAAGTCGATCCCCTTCCTGCTCCTCTTTTGGCCTACAACGTCTTCAATCTGATGGCGGTATGGAGGTCGATCAGACTGCGCTGAGAACAGGGGACCCAACAGCTGCAGAGGCTGTGGCGGCCACAGATGCCCTTGGACAGGAAGCCCCGGCACAGACCGACGATGTCAGCCCGAAAAAGCGACCGCGCGACGAAGAGGAGCAGGAGGACGACGACCTAGATGATGGCGACGACAGGGGAGGGATCTCTACATGCTCGTCCGGCGCACCGGCAGACAGTGCGGAACCCGACCAGCCCAAGCTCTCCAAGAACCAGCTCCGCAAACAAAAGCGTCAGAGGCTCCGCGAGGAGCGCAAAGGAGAACGCAAGCAACTCCGGAAAGAGAAGCGCCACGAGAAGACTGCGCGATGGCGAAATGAGCGCGAAGAGAAGGCCGAGGAGCTCGCACAAACTGAGGGAATTGACAAGGCGGAGGCCCTGAAGCGGATACTGGCAGAGGAGCAATCCAAGAAGAAAAACGCGCCGCGGAGCAGGCCGGTGCCAGTGGCCTTCATCGTAGATTGCGATTTCGAGAAGTACATGCACGAGAACGAGCTGGTGTCCCTGGCCAGCCAGATCACGAGGAGCTACTCGATGAACAGGACCGGCTTGTACCAGGGGCATTTGCTGGTGAGCTCGTGGGGCGGGAAATTAAGTGAGCGGTTCAACACAGTGATGAGGAGTACGCACCTCAACTGGAAGGGTGTGAGCTTCGTGGAGGGCGACTTTGTTGAGGCTGGCAAGGTTGCGTGGGATATCATGAATGGGCCCGGGGCCGGGAAGTTATGTCCAGCTCTGGGCGGAGAAGAGACGACAAGCATCGAGGAGACTGGGGAGAAGCCCGCGGGCGGGATCGACGTCCAAACGCTCACAGAAGCACAGGATGCTGGCAAGCAGGCGATCTCAGATGTCAGACCAGCGGCACCACAGGATGCCGACAAGGAAACAACCTTGGGTGATACGTCGGCAGCAGCGGAGTTCTCAACCCACTCCGTCGTCTACCTCTCTGCCGACTCACCGCATACCCTCGATAAACTTGAGCCGAACACCAGCTATGTGATCGGTGGTCTGGTTGACCGAAACAGAGAGAAGAATCTCTGTCAGAGACGCGCGGAGGAGAAGGGTATCCGCACGGCGAAGTTGCCTATCGGCGAGTACATGCAGATGGCAAGTCGGCGGGTGCTTGCCACGAATCATGTGGTCGAGATCATGTCAAAGTGGCTTGAGACAGGAGACTGGGGCAAGGCTTTTGTGGAAGTCATCCCCAAACGGAAAGGCGGCCAGCTCAAGAGTGCAGAGGGGGACGACGAGGGCACTAACCAAGTTGAGGGCCAGGGCGAGGATGAAGCAGCCGATGCTGAACACGATGGCGAGAAGCAGGCAAAGGGCACAACCGATGCCGAGACCTAGCGAGGTTACATGATACCCAAACCCAAGCGGTCACACGAGCGCACTGCCACAAGAAGCTTGATCACTGGCCGGTTCCTGCATTCGATGTGCACGTGGTTTCCCCGATTGTAGGAATACATAATAAGTTTCTACCACTTCCACATGGGAATGTGACGCCGTCCGTAAAATCTTGTTTCGTAGTCATGCTCGAGCAGATTCAAAATGCGGCACTGTTGATTGCTCGATCCCCAGGGCGAGGTCAACACTTTTAGCTACCACCAACGCCCCTCTGGTATGAAATGTTCGTACATAGGGCTTGATGCCGAGCCAATCCGCAAATTGAAATGCTGCTGTGGCATCCGACTGTCTACTTGGGTCATGGCCCCCGACAAACACCTTCTACCTTAGTTTCACTTTTGAGGAAAACTGTCCGCCGTTTATTAGGACAACATCTACTGGCTGTCCAACTGCAAATGCCTGGCTGGCTTCCAACCACGTTTCCATATTGATCGCACCTTCAAGTCTCGTGTACTTTTATCAATTCCATGCAGATCAGCATTGAGACCACTTTGTCAGGCTATCGTTTCATTGCATATCAGATGCATCATCAGCATCGAGGACACCCAGTCGACCCAAAACCCCTGCAGCCATCGCCCCAACCCTCCGGGCTCTCCGTCTCACGTCATTACATCGCATGTTCGATGACCTCCAATGCTCCCGCGGAACGAGACAGACCTCCAAAGAATACCTCTGCTCAGACGTCCCTCACTTTGAGTCTTGGTGAAACTATATGGTATGGAGTTCTACGGGGTCATATGCATCCTCGGCCGACGCGCATCCCCAAAAGCTCCATCGATATGATATAATCCTTCGGTTCTAGAAGTCAGTCGTCTCCACCCATTTGGCCAGGCTGCTTGCTGATCACAGCATCTATGTATTCACAGTAGCAAAATCGACGGGGTCCATTCGGACACAGTGCCACGACAAGGGGGCCAAAAACGGGGTTTCTGCTCGGATTCATCTCTCGATCGGTGCCTCGAAGCCCGACTCGTTGGACCCGCACAACGCTTCGTCAGCCCTATGGACCCCACGACACCAACCCAAAAAAAGAAAAGAATAATATAAAACATGCAACACCGGGTATTCGCCAATGGTCACCCACCTGACTACTAATCCGGCCCTTAAACATCTGGCCCTAGCTAATTTGGCTGCCAAAATCTGACGATGGCGAAGGCTCGAGTTGTGGTGTTGAGGCACACAAATGCTGGCGCCCCGGCGTGTGACGGCCGTGGCCGTTTGTCCACCGTCATCATTTGGACCGTACCACACCCACACCATAACAGATTGTTGTGCTCGTGTTATTTTCAGCATGTTATTTTGGACCTCTGACTTTGCCAGACACAAGGATGTCTCTGTGATCCATTACTAGTCAGACACTCTTGAAGTCATCCCTTAGAACAGGCTGACCAGCTAGGAAGGATGGCTGGTCCATACGAGCAGAACACTTGTTTGCTGTCTAGAAGCAAGTGTGTTACTGTCCAGGTGCTCGCGAGCCGCCCTGGTAATGTCCACAAGACACTTGTGTCTGGCTGGTAACAGTCTATACGATACGTTGCAATTACCTGGCCATCTACCTTGAGACGAGGTGGTCTAGCTGGTCACAGCCTACAAGACACTGTTCAATGTTGGAGTTGCTAGTCATTCTACCTTTTGGGACAAGTGTCTGGCTGGTAACAGCTAAACTGTGGACTGCTGTCACATTCAATCAGTAGATTGCTGTCAACTCTGACGACCCTCGCCGCATGGATTGCTGTCAACTCCAACAGGCTGACCGTGTCTCATAGACTGTTACCAGCTAGACACTTGTCCCGGTGGGACCTAACGAGAACTCTAGCTGGTAACGTGCGGAGGAGGTGCATCCACCCGATGCCTATGATCTCACTGCTTGGTGCCATTCTATTCTATGCCCCCGTGCATGCGACAAGACTTGGGCAGGGGCTGCTTCCGAGGTTGATGTCATGACGCACAAGTGGCTGGGGGCGTACCAAGCGCCATAAGACAGCAATGCAATGGATTGGAGACATATCTGCACAGACAATCAATGCAATGATGGATGAACAGGCCTACTCGGTGTGTATGCATGCATGTATGTGCTTTGCCACAGAGGGCACGGGGGCGCAGGTGCCGGCATGAATGAGTCCTACGCTTACCATATCAGAAGAGCGAGTGAGGCAGACCGATCTAGATGCAATGGCATGATAGATGGCCAGGTCCACTCGGTGTGTATGCATGTATGCGTTCATTACAGCAACCACCCTATGAGGTTTACTGCACATGCATCTGAAGAGCAGATGACACGGCCTCCTCGGTGTGTGTATGCATGCATACTCTAGTACTACTTTGTGTTTGTACACTTGGAGAAAAGTCTCCCGAATGACTTACCATACAGTGTGATCATTTGATGCGATTGGCATGCCTGCTTGGCGCCTATGCATGTACATCTGTGGGGTGCAAGCTCCGGCTGACTGTGCCGCAAAGCTTCAGCGTGACAGCGGCGGCTAGACTCTAGAGTCCGCAGTCAGATTCACACCTGTCGAAAGTTTAATGATCCTCCAGCTGTCGCGTTCGCCCTTGTCCATTTATCTTGCGCAGCATGGGAAGGTTTGTTCAAGCACTGGACAATGTGCCAAGTTCACCTGGTGTATCCGCACGCTACCTGTGTTGCATGCATGAGGGTGTGAGTTCAAATGTTACCCGTGCTCTTTGGCGTTGGTGGACGCGCCGCACGCTACCTAGGAATGTACTTAGGACGCGGCCCCGCGTTTCAGCGCGCTTAACACTAGCTGCAAGTAATATGCAATAAGCAGTCTATGCAAGTTGCATGACAGCTGAACGTCATAGAGGCAATACCAGCAATTGTAAAAGTGTTGAAGATACTATTGCAGTACGGAGTACACAGCAAGAAGAGAATGTCATTTTAGTTGCACTGTCAATAGTAGGGTTGTCTATCAAAAGTTTCTGCCCGTGTTGACCAAGGCACTTGAGCCCAGACAGTAATGCTTGGTATCTTTAGTCTAATTCTGTCCAGCAGTACAATAGGATCAATGACTTACTATTCCAAGCCCAGGGAGGTAGTGTTGCTTCGGAGCTCGCTGAGATACCGTTGCACATGCGGTTCTTCATCTGGTCGGGCAATATGATGATAGATCCCTTCCACATCCCGCACGAGAGTTTCAACAATATTTCGCCCCAGAGAAGTGTCGGGGTAGATAGAAATGCGCTTTCTCTCCTCCGTCACATTGACGAATCCAGCAAGTTCCCAATGAGTCCGTAAGTTGTGTGCTGTCCACCCAGGGCCTATCGAGCAAGGCACCGGCAGTCTCGAAAAGAGACAGGACCGAGTTCCACGGATGTCTTCCTTGGTTTGACGTATGAGACCGTGAAATGCCGCAGATCTCTAGGAAGCCACCCGGCTTCAACGCCCGCCAGGCGTGCTTCGACAAGTTTCCCCATGATCTTACACGGCCGTTCATGTTAGAGACTCGTACAAAGTCGAAACCTTGCGAAGGAAACTGCCAGGGCTGGTTGGCAAAGTCTTGCCTTAATAGCAAGCAATTCGGAATGTGTTGACCATAGGCAAATGCTGGAGTGCGGACAATAGGTGCCGAGTCGACTCCAAGAACACGTGCTTCCGGATGTCTGATAGCGAAATGTCTGTATAGCATTATATTAGTTTCAAATGCATATCCGTATTCAACAGTTACGTTGTAAGAGGGTGTGGCTTACATGCTCCATAGACCTAAGCCACAGCCAACCTCGAGGACCCTCTCGTCTGCGGTATGCACCAGAGGCGATTTATACAACACACCTCTATGCAACTGAAAGTACTGGTCCCATCTTTACGAGTGAGCAGAGTTGCGTACTAGGTATTCAAGTAGAAGAGACGACTTACTGCTCTTGCATCGACACGAAATATGCTACATCCAAAGGGTGCCTTGGAAATAGTGAGTGAGTACCTAGGTACAGTCCAAGTGTTTGCATAGGTTGCACTTACCATGGATCACGATTCCAAGAAAACGGCCTGCCATTCAAAAAAGATAGATCCTGATCCCCATCGTCCCTACTACTGACAGAGTCCGCATCGCTCAAGTCAGTAAAGTGAGTTTCCTCATCGTCAAGATCTGGCGAGGTAATCTCTTCATTCAGGCCGGGGCCGAGTAGTGGTGAGGCTGGATAGCCGTTCGGGGGAGACTGAGACTGTGTTGCCTCCATAGCCTTGTGCAACACACATGGGCCGTGCATACGGCTGAGGTCACCACTCATCTCAGCAAGAGAACTTCTTATTTTTATATCTCGAATCATTGTGTCCACGAAAGAGACGATGAAGGTTGGGAGGGGAGGGTTTCCATCGACATAAGGCTGTGGGCAAGGATTTAGCCGCCGTGAGGAGTAGGTAGGCGTGCTAGTTGGCCTGGCACGTGTGGAAAACGTCTCCGACATTTTATGCCCATCCCACCGACATTTTCTACCCATCCCACTGACATTTCATCCTCACACACCCCACCGACATATCCAACTCACTGTTCTTCTCCTCTGTCACTTCTCACCGACACTTATTACGGCCATGGAGATCGCAACCACTTTCAACAAAGATCTGGTGCAAGGCTTGGACGGACGCGAGACACTGCCAGTGATTGAAGACGATTGGGCCAAGATCCTGACCATGACCTTACCCGAGTCCTGCATCATTCGCACGTCTTTATTCAGTTCCAAGCACAGCGAGGTCGTAGAGATCTGCATCTCCACCTTCATGAGAATTTCGAAATTCACTGAGTGCACCATCACATCTCGGCCATGCTGTGCGGGCTCTGATCTGGCTGGTCAGCTTAAGGCACAGATTCAGGGCTTTTACGAAGCTCACTTTACATCTGGACGGTGGATCAACCATGGGTCTGTCGATTGATTGTATTGTCCCACTGTTGGCAGCTTGTCGGCTAATAGCGCAGCAGGTCTTCCCGCAGCAGCCCCTCCAGCGATATTTTATGCGGCGATCGGTTCCAACGATTAGATGCGAATATCAAAGAGAGCGATGCCGCAAACGTGGGATTGTTCATGCAAAAGGTGGCAGCAGGGTCGGATCTGTTGGCGGCCCGTGGTAGCAATTGCAACGAGGATGACGACGTCAGCCGCCTGGAAAGAGACCTGCTGGTGCAGCGGACACGGTCAATCTCCAAGACCGCAGTCTCCAAGGTTGCTTGCGACGCGCAGCTGAATGACTTGTTAGAAGTGCTGAGCAGATACACCCACACAAAGTCGAAAGCACTTCGATGGCGCGTCCGGTTCACCCTTGTCTGTATAGACATCGTCAAACGCAAATACGGGCTGCCGAGCTCGGAAAAAGGACACCGACAAGCTTGAGTACCAGCGGAGGAAAGAGGTGTCTGTGATTATGATGAACAACATCGTCTCACAGCTTAGCCAACGGCTAGGAGCATATTGCCTCGTTTTGTTCTTGGTCGCAGGGGCCTCCAAGTTGTCTTATCACAAGATCGCGCTGGCACCAAGGCAACGACGACAAACAGTTGTGGAATTGGTGGTGCAAAAGCTGCTCAGCATGGAAATGCATATACGGCGAGATCAGCTTTGGTTTCACCCAGGTGCAGTGATTGCTTGGTTTCTCGGGCACAGCTATTCCGAAATCTGTGAGACTCTTGGATTTGGCGCCCTTGCGGATCCGTACTTGGACAAGTATGAGTTTGGTAACGAGGTGCCCTGGGCCTCACAGCTCCAAGCGCTGTTTGAACGCAAACCGCCGCAGCGTGATCACATAGGCGGCGACAATTGGTATGTGATCCTGAATCCCCAGACACACATTGACCAGAGCCGGGTAGAGACGATTCATGTTGCGAACCTCGGCCTGTCGACGGATATGCCGCAGGAGCGTCTCGAGGTGCATGGTCCCAATACCGATACAGAACGCGATGTTAGGACCGCGGCGTTCCCTGACAATGCGCGACAACCGCAATGGGAAGCTTCGCATTCTATGCCGCTCTTGCTCCCCCGGGCTCAGGGAGACATGGGCGGATTTGTCACGCCTGCAATCGATGCTGGGATTGAACGTGCGTGTGAGCCTGGATGGGACTCGAGTCGGACCTTGGAAGGGGGTGATACAATTATGAATTTGGCGAGTAAAGACGACGATATCTGGATGCAGGAAATGTTCGACAATAACGAGTATCCCGATATATATCAGCTCTCTTGACTTGTACCGGCATCTGCGTTGTTGGAAATCAGGAGCAGGACGAAGACGAGCGCTGTGTTCGATGGACAGATAGCCACCCTCTCTTGTAATTGATAAAAAGCAGGAGTATCCCATGCAGCCTCCTTTTCCTGTTCCTGGGATTGGAAAAGCACCTTGCCCGTGATTGGAAGGATTGGTATAATGAGACTTGTTTTGTTTTCGGGCGTGTAGAGAGATCCTTTGCTAAGCTCGAGTACTCGTTTCTGGACGACCAAGTCAGGTCCTCGGCCAGCTTCCTTGAGAACGTTGGCCTAAGCTGTCAGTTATCTTGCATGCATCAATGGATGAGGGGCCAACTTACGTGGTCCTTAAGAACCTGCGATACTAGCGACTCGAAGGCCGGCGTCCAGTTGAACCGGTAGATTTCCGCCGACCTGTCTGATCCATCCGACTTGTACAGTTGCAATCGCTCTCTGCCAGCGAGCTGCTTTGCAGCTTCTGCGGCCTGTTGGCGGAGGTCCTGGGTTGCTTCGCAGATCTCGAATTGCTCTGGCATAGTGGACTGTGTTGCCATGTTGTGCTGTATGGACGTGGGCGCTGATGTCAAGGATCGTGAGGGGTTCGAGACGGGGGGCTCGGCATAAGTTGCTAAAAATATACTAGCGTGTACTCTTACAGTTCCAACCCTCCTGAAACACGGACCTACCTGACCGTTGAAGCAAAGTCTACGGAGGTAGAACGGTCGGGACTTGGGATTACACATCAAAGCAGCGTCATGTTATACATCATGCTGAGCTTGGAATGTACGTGATGTTCATGTCTCTAGCGCCCCTCGATTCTGTCCATGATCTTGTCTACAAAATCTTCTTCAAGGTTCGCAACCTGTTCAGCCATCTGCTCTTTGACCTGGTCCCCCACGTACTCTTTCATCTCCTCTCTCACAACATCCACACGGTCGTCAAGGTCACCTTCCAGCTCACCATCAAGGTCCTCCCGAAGTTGGCGGAGCTGTTTGTCCAGTGTGCTTTCGACGTGGTGGATTACTCGGGATGTAATCCGATCTTCCATTTCCTCCATTCGAGACGAGAATGGCGCAATCATCTCATCTCGCTGACGGTCCACGATGTCACTGCATACTTTCCAGACATGTGACTCAAAGCCCTCTCCCATCGCGTCCGGACAGGGAGTTGTACTGGTTCGTTGCCGCTTCCGAGACAGCTGAGCTACATCTGATGTCGGATCAACCAGATCATTATAAGCCGGAGGACTTTCAGCCCGTGTCACCGGTTCGTAGTTCGACAGATGTCCGCAGCTTAAGGAATGCAGTGTTCGATGCAGGCGTGAAAGATGCACCGAGAGCCCAAGAGGACCAAGCGTCCAAGCTCAGTCGGCCTTTCCTGTCAAGTCCCCGGACAAAGGCCGGTTCGAAGCGGGTGGTGAACGGCCTCGGGAGGTCACTTGGATCCTTGGATGTTACTGTAAGAAAATCTCGTCAGTCAGATTGTGGTCAGTGGAATAAACGAGGCCCTGCGCTAGTAAGATGTCGAAAGACATCCGCGTAAGCGCAGCATCCCACCCTCCCAGGCCTTGATTGCGTGTAGCAATCCTCGGAGTAGCCTTGACTCCGCTCACGAAAGACAGGTGATTAAGAGGCAAGTTGGAACAAGATTGAAGGGGTTGCAACAACGCCGCGCGCACCGCCATCGCTGGATTCGCTGCTGTGTAGGCGGTTCCTCAGTTGAAGACCTCCTCCAGGCGGTTCCTCATGGGAGGACCCCCTCCCAAAACCCAGATGCTCCGAGAAGCAGTCTGTAGCATGGCAATGGGTGCGGCTAATCAGCGTGATCAATGCGTCTTGCGAGAGTGCGATGCAAGATGCCGGCGTTGTGCTGGGGAAAGTGGTGGTGAGTGAGGATGTTGCGTCGGAATAGTGAGGTGATGCTCTGAGCCCGCTGAGCCCGCTGCTATCTGACGCCGTGTCATCTATATCGGCGTGTACAATCTGCTCAGATGGCAAATTGTTTTCCTTGGACATAGTAAAAGGATCCCGGAGCGCTGTAAGCTGTAATAGTTTCACTGAAGGTTGATACCAAAGGCACCAGAAAGACGCCGTTGAGATTTGTGCTTCCTGTTCAGCCGAGCGGGGTCTGGAAGATGCTTTTGGCACACGCATTCGCGACTGCGCCACCTGCGCTAAGTACCCGCGTCTGCCTGTCTTGTACCTTATCTCGGAGCTTCAGCATGTGCGAAGAGACAGTATACACGCCGTATCCATACAGTGCTCGCGCGTGCACGGCCCACTTGTGGACAACCTCGGAATCAACACCAGAATTACCACCATTGCTAACAACCACTCTTCTCAACACCATCGACCGCAACGTTCGTCATGTCTCTGCCACCATCTCCGATTACTATGCGGCCGCCATCCGCTCCTTCTCTCACTGCTCACAATGTATCTGTCATCGCGCCCGCTGCACCCGCTGCACCCGCCACGCCGCCTTCGCTCGACTCCGGCCTTCCTGCCATCCCGCCCGGCACATGTTACGACATACCTTCACGAACAGCTCTCCCCAGAAGCTCCGTCGCATTCTGTCACCCTGGTTACGATGCACCACTCAACAGGCTCTTCTCCTTGCCTCGTGTTGAGAGCGCCTCGCCGCGGGGACCGTGGGGCGTACATTACCTGACCGCGCTTACAGCCTGCCAGATTATCGCCAATAATGCCTTTGACGGCTATCTCGTCGCGGAGCAGGCCGACGGACCCCGGATCGTGGCAGATAACGACAGCATCCTCACACACAATCAATACTTCTTCATCGTTCCCGACAAACCAACATACGCTGTTGTACCATCGTTTCAAGAGTGGCAGTTTCCTGGAAGTGCTCCTCGAGCATGGCAGGATGCGGTAGCAGCTACTTTGGCAGACGACATAACCTCGGCAGGCGACGTACCAGGCGAACAGCGTTGCGTTGTAAGCGGTCGCTTTACAGTCGAAGTAGCTCACCTCAGTCCAAGGGAAGAAAAAACTTGGTTTCTTAACAATGCGATGACCATATACGATTCGCATTCAGCCTCCAACCCAACCGATTGTCCTTCCAACCAAATCATTCTCGACTGTTCTTTACATACAGCTATGGACAAACGGCTTTGGACATTTGCGCCACGGCATCAACGCTTTGCGATCCAGACGATTTCCCTTCCTCAAAGTCTTACACACAACATGCTGAGCGGATTTGTTCACGAGTATCACGGCCGGTACCTACGGCCCGGGGGAATGTTTGGGACAGAGGTTGAATACTTATTCGTACGATTTGCCTGGACAGCACTTTACCTAGTCAAAGGGTTTATCTTGATGGGAAGACCGAAGACTACATTGGCAAGATATCGAGTATGGGAGGATGGTGTGGCTAGGGTGAAGGAGCAAGGTATGCTTGCTAAGGATATTGATCTGCTCTACGGCGGAGGCGGCACTAGAAGTGCTAGCCCTCGCAAGCGCAGCCGTACATCATCTGAGCAGGGCCGGGACGAGGTTGAGTGGGGCAGCGCGTATGATTGGAATGGGCGCGGATGGCGCGACACGACTGTCTCTGAGGGTGAGGAGAGAGGTCGCAAGAGGACACGCGACGAGGATGTGCGGTATGGAAAGCGGCGGCGGGTCTATGCCAGTGATATCTCTGCTGTGCCGTCATTGGCAGAAACTGGCTCTTCTGCTTCTGTCTCAAGTGTAAGCCCAAGACTAGGGCCAAGCCTGCCAGTTGAGCATGCAAGACCGAAGGAGGACCACGACGAGGACCGGTATGATCTTGAAGAGGACCCAGAGTTGCAGCTTGGTCAAGCTTCTAGCACACCATGCACATAGAGCCAAGCCAATACGATGTCATAACATGTACATATCAAATGTTGCTGACATCCTAGCACCTAGCACTACATGTTCTGGTGCAATACTTCGGTCGTGGCTGGCCAGCTTAATCAGTTGTGCGTCACTCTTCTATACCTCGTTCTTCTTGAATATAAGATCCCGCAGGTCCAAGTGATTTGATATATGCCGTGGTCGCTGAGGAGCGTGGCAAGATATATCGAATAGACGGTCTGACAATGACATGCAAGTGATACCTAGGTACTTATATGGACCTGGGTATAATGTAAATAGTTAGATATATACACAGGTAGACAGCACGAAGGAAGAATGGATTCAAAGCATGGTCATTTTCATGGTTTATTGACATTCTAGATGCTGATTAAGATAGGTTAGCACGGCGAGAAATTCCTATGTGTACCTTAGATACATAGGGTATGTAGGTACATGTGCACATTGTTCTTCAAGCCGAACCGCAGGTGATTGCGAAAGTGAGCAACGGCAACAGGCTCAGGTTCTGCTCGGCCGCAACCAGTCGCAGTGGGGAGCGAGAGGATTGTGATTCTGGAGGGACCCGGAACGTGACTTGAGTTACAGTTTCTGGGGAACTCAAGGGCATGTCTGTGAAGGTCGTAGTCGGTGAGAGTCGCGGCCTCTTATGTGGTGGTGACAGCCTTCGTAACGCAGTGAGACGAATCGATTGTTCAGAGCTCTCAGGCTCCTCATCATACGTATTTGGTCTTTTAAGACTGAATAGCCCGTTGCGACCTACTCTGGAGATAGATACATTTCCCTCGGGCTGGTTGTCATAAGCAGAAGATGTGTGGATGATATCCCCAATCTCTGCGTGCTGATATGAACGGCGCACCTCTGATAGCCCACTATCTAGGCTGTCGCGCTGCTTCACATCTTCTTCAGATGAGCTGCGGTGCGATACGGAAGGGCTGCTTTGCTGTTGTGGGGCCAGGGGGACGGGTCGAGGCCCCTCTCTATTCGGGACAGTTAGCGGGACGTCGCTCTTTTCTGCACTTTCGTGACGTGGGCTGTGGTGCGATGGTAGTAAAAGGTCCTGCTGTGCGGCCAGAGGTGTGAAATGATGCCCACTTTCTTCACGCGGGCTATGATGCGACGGTGGTAAGTCCTGCTCTGAGCTCAACAGGGGAGGCCGTGCGCCTTCTCTACCGGGGATTGATAGATATGAAGGAGGATGAAGGATAGGTGGTCCACCTTCCCGTGCTATGGAAGCACCACGTATCGCCGCAGGTCGATCATTGTGATGTTCCGGTCGTGGGATTGCCGAGTCATTAGTCTCGCCGTCGTCTGACAAAGATCGTCTTGGTACTGGCCGGCTTGGATAAGGAGTCCAGAGGCTCGTAGATTTACTTATAGTCCTCGCCACTAAAGGGTTGGTAGAAGGCCTTGGTGCGGTTCGCGGGATTCTCTTATGTCTGAACCCCTTTGTCCGCTTTCTCGATGGAGCATCTTGCATGATAGCGTCCTCTATCTCGGCCAAGGTAGGTTCTGTGTGGTGGGACGCTATGTGGTTGTGGCCGATGGATACTTTAGGCTTTGAATGATCGATTTGGTATGTATGCTTTCCAAAGAATGCGTTGATCAAGTCATTCTGCACGAACTCTGCTGTCGGCATATCCATCATCTCCTGGCTCTGCTCCAGTGTAGGCAATAAGGATGATTTCTGCAAAGCTAAAAGGGTGCGGCCAAACGGTTTGCCGCCACGCCAGGAAGCCAAAGGGCCTAACTTAGTTGAAGTATAAGGAAGCGGCTCATCCACGGCAACTTGTGTCGTGCCTTGGTTTATCTTCTCATTGGAGAATCCCAGGAGATATGCGCGTTGACACAAGCGTTGTAAGCTCTTGCCGTGCACATAGGCATGCGTGGGTTCGTGACGAACGTCCCGCAGAGGCGCATCTGTAGATAAAGAGGAGAATTGCCGCAACACGGACACAAAGAGCTGCTTGAATGCTAACTCAAAGGACATCGGCTCAAGAATCGGGACGAAACATCCCTCACTAGTCTCGATCAGAGAGACTGGCAATTTTTGTCCCAAATTGATGAAAATCCCCGATATAAGGTCGTAGTCCTCTTCTCTGCTTTGTTCTTCCGTGATGGCGGCCTCTCGAGGTGCGTCTTGAATACCTTGGCGCCAATAGCGATATATTTCATGTTCTCGTGGAACGTGTCGAGACTGGGGATCAGAACGTCGACTGATAGGAGCTTATGCTCAATACGCTTGCGAGTATTTGATTCAGTCACATTCCGAAACAGGATGACACTGTCCATGGCGGATACCACAAACGACCTGTCGTCTTTGCTCGCATAGGGAACTTGAAACTGGAGCATTCGGACCGTATCCTCGTCTACGAGTTGATGCACCTCCTTGTCCTCAACGATCTGAGACCATACATTGTGGACCCATCTCAGGTAATGAAGGATGAGTTCATCGCAGTGCGTAGCAAGGTGCTTATCGATATTGCCTAGTTGCAAACCGCTTCGCAAACCGGGGGAAAGTCATGATGCTGTCCAAGGCTTCACACAACTCTGGGCGAGAAAGGAGATGGCCTAAGGCTTTTGCCTTGCAGTCGGTCAACATAACTTTCCAAGCCCGTAGAGAGACATCGTTCTTCTGATCCTGAAAGTATCGGATGCTTGTGTAAATCTCTCCGTCAGAGTACGTGGCTTCATGAGAGACTGCGCCATTCAAGTAACGGATGGCTTCATGGCGAAGTCTGGCTGATACGGACTCTAGTGTCAGAACTATGCTCCAATCTTTTCCGCTGGGGGAGTAATACAATTGTCTATACAATGAAGCTTGACCGTCCACCATGCTTCTTTGCCAAGGAAGAGCCGCGCAGCCTCAGCCCGAACTCGGCCCTCAACGCAGAGAACTTGGAAGTCTCCCGACAAGAGAGGGAAGTCCTTTGATAAATGCGTCTGTAGCCGCTCGCCTAAGTCGTTTCGCGATAGTCTGGCAGAATTCAGAATGTTGTCCAATGTAATGCGATCCACAATACCGACGATTTGATGGCCTGGCATGGATGGGTGAAACCCCGTCTCCTCGAAGACTTTCACAAGTTGAATGACATCCTTTGACTTTTCTAAACGGGTAAGGTGGGGCTCTGAGGAGACGAAAGTAAGGTTGTGTATGGGCAAGCGCACCACACCAACTAGAAACTCATCAAATTGCAAGGGCAGCATCATGATCATGATATGCTGGTATCCAGGTATGTGGGTACACTTCAAGTTGGATGTCTCATGAGAGGTGGAAGGTATTATAACGAACCGGTACTATGCACATTATCTCAGGCTGTGATCTGTACCTGATCTCTCGGGAGGTGGGGGGGGGGGGGGAAATGAAAACAAAAGCACTGTTATATTTTGATTTAAAACCCCCTCAGTGAAGGCTGGTTAAATTTAACGGGTTATAACGAGTACTCAGTCCCGGGCCCATGACCGTCTTTAGCCCCCAAGTTCCTACAACCCTGTCCCAAACCCGTCTCAACCAAGTATGACAGGCTGTAAGGATGTAAGTTCAGCCAGCTTGGCCTAAGAGCTCCTCAATTATCATAGCAACTTCTGTCTATGGCCTCTCTTAGACTGCGTGCACACGCTACCTGCTACCTCTCACTCAAAGCGTACTCAATCACGATGCTGCAGTCGCATACCTCTCCAATTTGGCTTGATCTGAGGTCTAACGCCCCAGGACTCGGAAGTCCCTTCCTCCTAGCTTACAATCAGCCTTTTTCTCATATCGATACAATGGGATTGCGAGTTTCAAACGTGATTCTAGTGATCGGAGGGAAGCGGAAACGTAAGCGACTATCCCGGTGCTTTGGAGTCTCTACCCGCGATGCGGAGTTCAATACTGTCTGCGTACGACCATTAAAACAACAAAGCTTGCTATTGCTGGATTGCGAACTTCACTTGCGTGGGGAACTCCCTCGAATTCTCGGTGGCCCCTGTCCTGGGCATTATCAACACTTCTGTCTAGACAAACTGGGACCCTCCATCACACAGATTGCGGCTCGTCTGTACTGTGAGGTGCTAGCGCCATTTAGTGCAAAGACTCTCATTTTTGTAGATGACTTTTGCGGTCTCTCAAATACGCTGGACTTTCTCATCTACTGGATACGGGGGGGGATAGAGGGAAGGACACAGGGACAAGCTCAGGTCCGGCTGATCGTACACAAGGACACACAAATCAATGTGACATTTCTCAGGGACCTTTGGGGCGACCTTTCAACTAAACTTCTAAGACATTTACGACTGGCAGACCCGACAAAACCCTATACCGTAGCTGATTCTCAGAGGTTATGTCGGCAGTTTCTAATTCTCGAAGTAGTTCAAGACTGTCCTGGCAATATACTCGAGGGGACTATAGGCCTCGGTGGTGCGGACAACAATTTAGTTCGAAGAGGACTGACAGCATACCTCACAGCTCCGTGGCTCAGATTTCTTCTCTATGCAGCTGTCGCACACTTTGCTGGCGAAACGAATGCGCCTTTTGACATATGTCTCGCCTCGAGGATCAACAATCCACTACCGTTGGATTGGGATGACCACGCACTAGACTTCCTACGCTCTACGAAGACTGCAGGCACTCCCTACCAATCGGCGCTTCTCGCCTCAGCCCTCGTGATTACGGCTCTTCCCAGTGGGGTGAGACGTAAGTGTTGCCTAGAAACATGAGGAATTTTCACGTCCTAAAGACCAGTGTACAGATTTCCCTCCCGACGCTTTGTTCACAAGTTTGTTCGAACAGCCGCTGCAGCAGATCGCTAAGAAGCTTCAAACAAGCAGTCTTTGCTCAGATGTGCGTCAAAATTTTATAGCTATGGCACAAAATCACGGCACGATTCCTGCGGCGGCACATTTGCGGAGACTCGGAGCAGCATCCCTCAGATCTCTAAGCAGTGATACCTGCTCTTACTGTCTTCAGCGGGTACCAGGCTTTACCCTGTCTTGTCGCCATCGCCTCTGCTTTTCCTGTGTAAGCTCCTACGGAACCCTCACAGGTCCATGGCGATACCAAGTGAGGCTATGTAGTGTGTGCAGTTGCAACACGGAGACCGAGTTCGTACTCAAACCCCCTACGGCAGGTACACGAGTATTTGATCTCAGCGGCGCAAACCCTGAGAACACAATTCAGTTTTTATCAGAACTGCAGCGTAAGGCAGGTCTGGTCACCATGCCGTTACGTGATCATTTTGACTTGGTCATTGCTTCTGACATCGGTAAGATGGCCCCTGCTTTAGGACAGGCCTTGAACTCACGATTCTAGGTATCTTCTTCGCCGTTACCATGTTCCTCAAAGGATGGTCTTATGAGGATTGCCAGTATCATATAAGACGACGACTCAAGGGCCCAAAATCTGGGAGGAGAGGTCTCATTAGCTTTGGCAATAACCTAGCGTGGAACCTGAACGACATTAAGCATATGAACGGGGTGGCACTCGCCGTTCAAGCTCGTTCTCGTTTTTACTCCAACTTCCGCAAGCAGGCCGATGAAAATGAACAGTAAGTACAGAAAATATAACAGATGGAATGACAGCCTCGCTAATTGCTTGTGCAGCCACAAGCGAGACGAACTGGAATGCTCCCTGGGGAAACCCGACCTTGTGATTCGATATGGTGGCGGCAGTTATACTCAGTCTCTTCTCGATCCCTCGGCCAACAAATTGTTAGCGAGTCTATTTTACCTAGAGTTGTGTGAAATACCGCCCTTCTATCACTCACCACAGCAATGCTCACTGCGGCTTCGATGTCGACTACCGCCTGGTAACGCGCTGCTGGACTTGCTGATACAGCTGCGGGAGCGGCAGGTATACGTTAGTCACAAAGGCGATGAATTAGCCTTCCTTCGCGTGAGTATCTGTGAGCCAACTGCGATCAAAGAGAGTGCGATCAAAGAGTGTCAAGAAGGGAGGCCTTTTATAAAGAGGTTAGGAATGGTGGCCAACTCTCTCTCGACCAGGCTTGACGTCCGACTAAATGGGCTTGATGAAGGCGACGGATTATGCATTAGTAACTGTCCCTATGAGCTGAGACGTTTATTGCACGACCAAGGGCTTGATCGAATATCAAGCCAAGGTACACCACGAAGACCACCTAGGACTAGAACGAAGCGTGGGAGAAAGGAGATAGAACCCCGGGTAGAAGGCGAGCTACGCAACTTGCAGGAAACACTTGCGGACTTAATTAGGCAGACCCCGATATAGTTATCTGCTCAGTATGATACTTCAAGGTTCAATCTCACCTATAATCTGAAAGATTTAGAGGACTTTTATAAGCGCAGACCTCGGGAGACAAACACACAAGCCCACGAGCCCACACGCCCAAATGTAGAAATTAGCCCATACACAGACACCTATATGCCCACCCACATATGCCCAAACGCCCACACATAATTATAAATACGCCCCCAAGGTCACACATGCGCTACTAGTCAATAAAGCCAACTAGGTACTTAGGTAAGTACTCTCAAGAAGTAAAGCACTTAAGGCCAGCAACTAGCAAGTATAGCGATAGCAATTCAACTCAACTAGATGTACATACAGCCCTGGATTTCGTGAGCTCCCCTGGCCAGCCAGGGGGTATCCGTTGATCCACTGCATGCTTTGACAAGCAACTAAAAAGAACGTGGTTCAAAACGACACCTTTTCTCCGACGTCACATTGTCATCAGGGAAGAACGCCTTCCTCTTCCTCCCACGCCCCGGATCAATGTCGGAATCGACATCTTCGCATGATTCACATGACTGGTATTCACTACCGTCGCACATGTCTTCGATGAAGCTCGGCGAACTCAGGAGAAGCGGTGGAGGCGATAGCAGGTTGCCGCTGCCAGTGTCTGTGTCGCCCTCATCGGGGGTGATGAGATTGCTGATAGCCATGCCGCTAACCGGTGGAGTCTCGGAGGGACCCACCCGGTGCACAGTAGCAGGATAGGGGACACTTGGAAGGGGCTCAGTAATATGTTTCAATCCGAATTGCATATTATTTTCAGCGAATTGGAGAGCAATCGTATGCTGGACGGGTCCGATGGCGGCGATGAGTGTGAGGTCCGTGGAGATACCAGCAAATGGTGGAACCCATGGAGGGATTCTGTCCCATGGTAGTGTCTCACTTCCAAAGTACCGGCCGGTGTCGTAGGAAATTCGAACGTACGGGTGGTCCTCTGCATCGACAAACTGTGGCTCTGGGCCAGAAGCCGACCACACCCTTCCAATGACAGACGCGTTCAAGAACCAGAAGTCAATTTCCCCATCTGCATTTGTGATTGAGTAAAAGCAGACAGGGTCTTTCCCTGGCTCGTCATAGCAAGTCAGCTGCACCTGCATGCCACACAGGCCACGGCCAGCAGAGTCAACAACTCGACACGTGATGGGTGCCATGATATATATGAAATAGCAAAGAAATGGATCGGTAGACAAAGACTAGAATTGAAGGTCAAACTGAGGTTTTAGGCGCTTGAGTAAAGATATTGATGTGTCCAGTCTATATATATATATATATATATATAGAGCTGGATGGACTCCAATAACCTAAATGTTGATTTTAACAGGGCTGATCTACGTGGGAAGGTTCCTTGAGAAGACCGCTTCGTTTATTTTTGAACCAGGAACATTTGGCTATCAGTGATCTTTATTAATAGATTATTGAATGGGTGGCTACCTAGGTAGTGCCATAATTAGATTCAATGCCACGCAATGTGCCGGTTCTAAACCGAACTTAAGCCTGCAGTGAAATTGAGCTAGACATAGAAGGTTTCTAGAGGGTCGCGGTAAGCGAATAGTCCTATTACAGACGAAGAGAGAAATTGGTTGATATGGTAGAAGGTAGTTACTAAAAAGAAGATAATGTCTGCAGTTTGGTTTTTAGAATTGAAACGCTGGCTTGCCGAGCAACACCGGCCTGGCCGTGGACGATAGTAATCCCCCGGAGGCACTATTGTCCATAGATACCTAGGTAGATATTGCTTCTTTAGCTGGAATGTGTGCATTAAGTAAATCGATTGTAGAACGTGCAAAAACTTATAGAGATTATTTTAAGCATGTACCTAGGTATTGTAGCAAAAGCAGTATTCAATTCCACATAGCAGATAAGAAAGCCAGAACATAAACTACATACCCAAGACTATCAGTAAGAGTTGGTTTGATAGAGGCTATTGTCCCACAAGAAACCTCACTTTGTTCTTCTTCTGCTGCAACCCAACTTGAGGACGCATTTTCTTTATGTCCTGCTTCTGCTTTTGATCATCGTCTCCTCCATTGTCCGTGTCAATCAGGTGTTTCTTCGCTTTGGACTCCTGCTTCTTTAATTTTGTTTTGGCTGCGCTGGGATGAGCAGGCTCATCTGCCATTTCAAAAGAGGACCTTAATTTGTCCTCCGTGTTCTTTGCCTCGGAATGAGCTCTGCTTGGCTTTGGAGATCGCACAACTGGTCTTTTGATGGAGCTTTTCACTTTGCTCTGCTTCCTGTGGGACTGCTTCCTTTTCACCTTCGGCTGGGGGCTATTTTCCAGTGTATCCGAAGACTCCTGGGAACTGTCTTGGTCACTGCATTCTGATAAAGGATCTTCCAATGTTTCGAGGCCAATGATGCTGCGACGCGGGATGATCTGGAGTGCAAGCAAAGCTGCACGAAGTGGTAAATGCCCAGAGCCAGTGATGTCTTGAGTGGAATCATAGCATTCTTTGGCATGAATTACTTGCTCCCAGAGCACTAGCAGTGACAGCAGTTGGTTTCTGGTCTTGTGAAATGAAGTGATGTCTGCTTCAACGTAATTGGTCACAGCAGCTGCTACCTCAGATTTCGACATCTTTCGAATGCTTTGGATATCGTGAACTTCAGCAGGCATGAACTGTCTGCCATATGCGTTGCTCTTGCACCAGTGCTCCCATTGTTGAGTAACGTTTATACCAACAGGCTCATCACAGTTTGACTGCTGAGTACAGTCCCATTTCAGGTTGAGGGAGGGCATGAAATCTATGGCAGGAGCCATGATAAAACATCTGGAATGGCTGAAAAGAAAACGCTTGGAAGAAAAAGTGCCCTGGTGACCTGATTCCATAGGGGTGAAGGAATAGATTATTTAAATAGGAGACAATGTATGGAAGGGACTGTTCATAAATACAAAGACGAAAGAAGCTCAAGATTCAGTGTTATTTCCAAACTCCCCAATTCCGAAATGAACCCTTTGCACCCACCAGGGTCTATGGTGTAAATGGGCGGCGTCGTTCTAATTTGGCATGGAAATCCATCTTGATTAGACCCCACAGATTTCCCACATAGTCAGGACATGAGAATAGCCCATGATGGCACGTTCCGCGTCGCTCTTTGTGACAGTCTCTCATCCAGCCAGTTTGCAAGTTCTCGGCTGGTCTAAGCCGTTGCAGCCGTGAGATGAAATGACCCCATGACCCCTGTACAATGTATATATTTGAGTAGGTGAAAATGCTTATGCTGGAATTTGTTTTGAAGAAGCTGTACAAGTCCTGTTCAGGGGTGTGGATGCATTCCAAATGTAGGGCTTGGAGAGATGGAAAGCACAGAGTATCGAGAGGTACAATTGGTGGCTGGTTAACCTCTTTGAAGACAAGAGTAAGCTCATGAAGGTTGGGAAATGCCGATAGAAAATCGATGAACACATTTTCTTCGCGGCGGTACACTTCGCAGAAGTCCACATGCAAAGAACGGATGTGTTGTAGCTGTAGACCGAGCCGATATGGTCTAAAGGTTCCTCCCACTCGAAGATGTGTGATATTGGAGAAATAGTTGATTGCAGGAATGAGGTTCTGCACAGACTTTTGGGTGTAGCTTCTGAAAAGATGCCAAAGCCATATCCTTTTGGTCAATGACAGGTAGGCCGGTGATTGCAGCGACCAGGCGTTGAGATGAGTAATGACCAGTGTTGTGAGATTTGGCAGTGAATGAAGGAGGCTGTAGAATGTAGAGAAGTCTGAGGCAGGATTTCTTGCCTGCTCAGCAGAGATGAAGGTCCGGTAGGTGTTGTATGCTTCCTCTGCCTCCGAGGAATGGTGGCTCTTGACCCATCTCTCCTTTCCACGAAATAACAACGGGTGGACCTTCCATTCTTCTTGTGTACAAACTGGCCATTCTCCATCGCATACCGTAAGCCGCTTGGTGTGACCGTTAGACTGAGGGCACTCTTGTAGGGAACTTGTTAAAGCAGTGAGTGATTCCATAGTGTTCAAGACCATGAGATGTCGCGATAACACATAGTAGCCTGCCTGAGCCCAAGCGCGACAAACAAGCCTGAAAGCTCGCAGATCATGTATGGAACTCAGCTCAGAGGCCACGTGTGTTACTATTTCGGAGGGGAGGTCTGCCATTGTGGATATGTTACCCAGGAAGTTGGTCCTGTCTAGATGGGTAAAGGTGACCTCTATGGCATATGTAACAGTCTGCCGATTAGACATGTATTAAAAATAACATTTAGACTGTTATAAATAAGTCAACGGGGGTAGTTTCCGCCCATCCGTAGTTTCCGCCCACCCCGGCCAGCCACACCACGTATATACACATATATATATATTGATTATTTTCACATACTATTCACCCACCACGATGCAATCCTCTTCATCAGTAACTAATTCGACATCGCTCTCTTCATTCTGACTACCCTCGTCTTGATTAACCGCTATTTGAGCCCTCTGTATAGCCTTAATATCCGCAAACTTCGAGTTCGGGCTTACATCAACCTTCCTTCTTTTAGTAGGCCTCGTGGCCTTAATTTGCTTTCCTAATGCCTTATTTCTTTCTAATGCTTGGGAAAACTCTATATCCCTCTCGCTATATACCTTCTTTATCTTTCTAAATAGTAAGCGTTGCTCTAGCACTGATAGAAGATAGTTCTGGTTCTGTAGTAGCTGTTAGTATAGCTGTTTAGCCTTTTAAGGAGTTGAAAAAGAAGCTAGATAGCTTAAGAGGGCTTTCTGATGAAGTTTAGATACTGTTAATTATATTAAGGCTGAATTCGACTACTTCTGAAGGTGTAGTTGACTATTTTTAAGAAGAAGAGAGCTTAGGAGTAGTTTAGATAGCCTGAGAGGCTATAGACTAGTTGCTTTCTATCTAGATTTAATATTCTAGCTTGAAAGACTTTCTATATAAGCTTAGTAATAGTACTTAAGGAAAGTTCGCTTGCTAAGGACTATTAAATCCCTTTATTAATCTTTAAAACTAACTTTCTTCTTATAAGCTTATTTAAAGAATAAAAAGACTTTAAAATTAAAGGATTAAAGCATATAAAAAGTATAAAGAGGCAGATAGATTAACAGGATGTTATATTAATAGCATTACTATATAAACTTTTTAATTATATAGCTTCTGTAGTTATTTAAGATTAATAGTCTAGCTTCTAAGAGGTCTGCTAGCTAGCTGCTTAGGATGAAGATCTTTTCTAGCTACTTAAGGGCTATAGCGTTATTTATCCATCTGTTTTAAATAGCTGTAAACTTCTAGCTATTAAAAGGCTATAAGAGAAGAGGAAACTATTACTATTAAACTATTTTTCCTTTAAAGATAACTAAAGGAAAGAGATATATACTTATAGCTGAGATACACTTAAAGAAGTCCAGGCTCTTAATCCAGGCTCTTCATTTTAAATTAAATATAAGGAAGAGCTACTAAGGACTAATCTATTCTCTCCTTAGCCCTCTAATATCCTAGCCTCATCTATATTCCATCAGTTAGCTAGCTTAATAGCTTAGACCTGAGGAAGGTCGAAGAGACAGAACTAAGGCTGTATTACCTCTGTTGTTGCGCTATTAGTTCGAGCTGAGGCAATCCTCCTAGTCCTTCGAACGCTTATCTCTGGATTTCTCTTCAAAAAGGTGCTAGTCTACTTAGTTCCGAGGGCTTGATTATCGCTGTAGATGTGAAGAATCTTCTGAGCAAAGTACCTTAGCTCTGAATGGCTTGGTGGAAGCCCTAGGCTTTCCTGAACGAGGATCTATTTAACCAGCTTCCTTTCTTGAGGAATAGAAAGCCTTTGCTGGTTTTCGTGGGCTTGTTTATGTGATGTTGCTCCTTCTAAACGATCTCGGAGTGTGGTCCTTGGGATGTACCATTGCCTCGAGGCTTTTCGTTGAGAGAGGCTATTTCTGACAGCCTCGACGGCCTGATCTAGCTCAAATTCGGAGTATGGCTTCATAATGATCATATGAGGGTTTGCTGAAAAGATAAAGTTGTTTGGAAGAGAATTGATTAAATAAAAGCTATCAAACTAAAGGGGGTTGAAGAAGCGGTGTGGCTGGCCGGGGTGGGCGGAAACTACGGATGGGCGGAAACTACCCCCGTTGACTTAGGAGAGAGTGGGGTAGATCACAGCATGCCTAGGTAAGAGAGGGCACGGAGGCTGGGTGCTGCACACGCAGTACCTCGTTCACAGTGCACGCCGCCACCCAGAATAGGCGGCGGCGTGCACTTCGAAATGAAAGGCTAGAAATGACATGCCAAAGTTTGATCTGAGCCAACACTACGGCGTGGCAAACCTTGTTGGAAGGACTACTTGGATGCAAGCTAAGTACCTAGGTACAGCTGTGATGGGATGACAGGATGGTTTATTTTGGACATTGAACTTTGCCAGGTCAGGCAGGGTTCAGGGCTTGGTCTTAAGCGCTTTAGGCATGTACAGTAAGGTTGCGGCTCTTTTCTTGGCACTCCTTGAGCCGCAACCTGACATTGATACTCAAACGCCGGGCCGAAAACGCCAACATAACGGAATTCCCAGCGTTCGCAAGGCCGCAACTTTCGACCGGAAGACTACGTTTTCGAACCCCGACTTTTGCAACTGTTGGTCCGGCCCTTAGCGGCTTATTTAGGGGCGAGCAGACGGGATCCCAAGCTTTCCACTAGGTATGGTCGCATAATAGAGGAAGCAGGAGTACGGCGCAATGGTGAGCAGACGGCTGCGTATCTGAAGTGTCCACCGGTAGGCTTTGCAAGCCCCCTTGAGATCTGTCCAAGGGGCACTTTCAAATTTCTAGTTTCGCTTTCCAGTTCCGGATCAGATGGGTCCTGTGAAGCGAGTCCGAACCCTTAATTTTCGACATGCTTGATCCGTCACACCGTCGGTCTCGAGACGTTGTAGAAAGAAATCGTGGATGTCTCGACAGGCAAGACTGACCTGCTTGCACCTTTCTCCCTCCGTTGGTATCATTGTTTCCACCCCTGACTATTGGTAGTCCGACTCGTGTCAGTAACCGTATATCTCTAGAATATGTACAATAAATCAGACATTCTCGTAGCGTCATGTCGCTGAAAACTCATAGCACACAAGTGAAAAATCCATTCGCTCCCTGTGTACAATACCCTGTGTATAATGCTTCGAACAAGATCGACGAAAACCACTTCCCATTAGATAGTAGCGGAATAAGGCGCGACATTTGGGTCTAGCGCCTGCCACACAAAAGGCATCCCCTGGCAGAGGCCGTCCGAGTCGAACGTCCTCGCGGCGACCTCATCGCTGAACGCCTGCATGGTGCTCTTGAATGTAGCAGCCGCCGCATTCGTCGCATTGGTCATGAGGCTCAGCATGCTAGCGTCGTCGAACATGTGCATCAGCGAACGGTTTGTGCCGACGAGGAGGGGCCGCGAGAAACCAGCAGAGACTGTGATCTGCGCGTCGGACTCCTCGAAAGGTGGCAGGAAGTCGACGACCGATGTGTTGCGCTTGGTGGTCGGAATAGGTGAGTAGAGTGCTGCGGGATGGAAGGGCAATGTCAGGCTGAGGGATTGTAGTTGGTTGGTGTTTACTGCATGGTGTGCTGAGGTGACGAGATGACCCTGTTGTCCAGGTGAGATTAGTATCCATACAGGAACATCTCACGAAACGGGAAATTCCCTCGCTAGGGAAGGCTCACAATATGCGTGAGGATACCGATCAGTGTGGCCTTGTCCGGGATGCTCCTAGGGAAGTCCATTGCCTCGGCCGGGCCGTTCGCTTCCTCCGCCCAAGCTTGAAGCTCGGTATCGGCCGCGACAATGCTGTCTGAGGCGTAATAAGAGTTGACAAAAGTCGTCATGAATGCTTCAATCGCGCTGTAGATAACCGCGGCATCTTCGTAGAAGGGGAAATGGGAGAGCTCGGGACCGATGGTTGAGTTGATGAGTCCTCGGTTTCGTAGATCTGTCAGGAAGTAGTTGGCCTGAAAATCACCCTTTCCGCTAAAGTACAGATCGTTGGCATAGTTCTGCGCTACCGTGCCGCTGAAAGGGAAGATCTCATCAACTGCAGCCCCTGAGGCGAAGAGCATCCCGGCTGCGATGGGTTGAACTCCAAAGGCTTCGTATGCAACTAGGAGAGCAACGTTAACGGACCGGACCGGAACTTTGGCAGACTGCAGCTTATACTTACGACGATCATATATAGCGTAGACAGGATGATCAGTACTGAGCGAGCGGATGGCTGCCATCCAGGTAATCTGGATCACCATGTGAGTAGCTGCTAAGTGGTTGAACTGGGTGAAGAATATATCATTCGCATTGAACATGATCTTAGCCAATAACCAGTCGTCGGCCTCGTCCGCAGGCGTGTAGATCAAGTTCTCGCCCACCCCGGTTCGAATAGCCAGCGGAAGGAAGCCTCTGGAGGTCTCATCGATAAAGAAATACGCATCGGTCGCTGCTGTGTATCGTCCATTGGTTTCGAGAGTGCCTAGACCGGTGTGGTTCACATAAAAGAGGCGGCCAGCTGAGAACAGGCTCTCTAATGTCATGCCGGATATATTTTGAACGATGGAGGAGTCAACCTCGAAGGGGAGTAAATCGCTCGAAGGGATAAGCCTCTTAACTGCGAATGGGCTGTTTGCCAAACGTTCCATCGAGAAGACCAAGTCTTGTGTATAATTGTTGAGGATGCCCGGCGCAGGACCATGGGGCATCGAGTGAGCCCACTCATTATTATAGAGCTGCACATAGTCGTCTAGTGTTGTAAAATCGCCAAACTACTCTCCATGTCAGATTTCGGATTCGGGGCAGGTGTGCAAGGAAATTGCACCGCGCGAGGTCCACAAACCGCTGCCAGTGTATACGCCGTAACCTCCAAGTCGCTGTCTTCTTCAGCCAGGACATCCTCGGCCTCCTCGTCGGAGCTGAGGTTAGCTAAGTCCTCATCCGCCGTCTCGTTACCGATCGGGCCTTTAGGATAATATGGCCCTCCGGCAATAGCAGGTCCGTAGAGAAACCCAGCTCGTGTAGCAGCTCTATATAATACTGAGAATTAGCATTTACGAACGGCACCGGGATCAGAGTAGGAATGAACAACCATAGTGTTATGCTCTTGTCGAAGTTAGAAGATAGGAGCTATAGAACTTGACATACATTGTCTCGAGCCTTTCTGTTGCATTGCTGAGGTCTACTGCAATTGTATAAGCCTCGGCCGTTGCCCGACGACCCAATGCAAACGCGCTGGGTTGGTATTGAGGCCTCTGTCTTGGTATTATAGCTCCATATCCTTGATAAGAGACAAGATTAGCGAGTGTAAGAAGTGAAAACGGTGACAGATGCATCGTGGTGAAAACGTTCCAAAACGAGGCACCAAAAGATTCAGCATAAACGGTTCCCTGTAAATCTGTCTTGGAGGCGACGACGATGACATTTAAATGAGGCACCCCATCTTATGCCCCATAAATAGAAGAACACTTTCCGCTGATGCGACAGTCAATGTTGGGCTGCACTCGCTCTTACCGCTGTGCAGCGCCGCGCTGAGACGGGCTTTATATTCCTTCGTCCTTCCTTCATCCCTCCTTCGTCTCGTTGCATCCACGTGTAGCCAGGGTCTTTCACTGCAGTCTTGGGTCATCAGCACACTTTTGTCCCCGGTTCGATGGTCGACCCCACAATTCGTCTGACAGAACGAAAGCCCCTGTCTTCCATGCGGCGAAGTCGGTTAGAACATGCCGTGGCCTATCTCCCGGGGGGCCAAACGAAGTCAGCCAGGATCAATACTCGCACAGCTTCATTGGCAGAGAAAATTCCCGACGCAACTGATAGAATGATGTGTGAGAAACCGCATGACGAATACAATGGTCTGGGTTCTATCCCATTTGAAGGCCACGCATACATAGTATATTTCTAATTTGTACCCAGTTGTTCGCTGTGCATGGCTTCTACGTATAAGCACATCTTCACCATCCAGGATTGTATTGGTCGAAAGTCAGAAATTTCGAGCGACAGACCTCTTCCGACCTAAGCAGGATCAGCACCCCTGTCTGAACAGCTACTCAATTCGGGGACTCTTCAGATAGTCAAAAGCAAGTGGACAGGCAGTAGGGCATGGCGAAGAAGTACCTACTTAGCGCCTGATGAAGCATTCGAAAGGGCGCTTAAGCTGTTAGGCTGAGTCTGGAAGTGTCAAGGTGAATGCATGACAGCCCAATATGTACAGGTGGCCAGGCGCAAATAAGTCCAAAATTTCCCAGTGAACAATGCTATTTGCTATAGATTGCAGTGGATGTGCGGACGTTCCATGATACCGAGACAACATGGTCCTGTCCATTGGAAGTGGTGAACACGTACGTCCTCCTTCCGTACTGCGTACGCCTCGTACATCAGCATTGGACCATGATATAACATGCTGTGAATCATCAGCCAATTTTTACCGGCAACACGTGGCCGGTCACTGCCCAATTATTTATCCGCCCAGGTGAAACTCATACTGCCACAGCTGATGGCAGGAGAAATAAGGGCAAGACAGACACGTACAGCTGAATGCTTGCTGCAGAAACGCGGGTCGACAGAGGCGCCACTTAGAAAACGACTTATAGACATGGCAACCATGATGTCTGACTAAACACTGTCATCGTATTCGGAGCTCGCATCCACGCCTCCTTTTGGGGGCGGATGTTGATTGTGTCATGAATGCATGAGACTTTTCCCGTCGTGTGCTGAGGACATGGGGCTCCTATTGGACCTCATCACCCTATGCGTGGTACGTCTCCATGCCTTTGCCTTGCTATATGGACGATCCCAACCCGCCACCAGAAGACCTCTTATACGCCAAGAAAGATTGAGTTTCGGATTACTAAGCGAGACAAATCACACTCTCGAACCTAGTCCCAACCGATCTAAACGGCATGGTGGGGTGTGGGGTGTCCCTGTCAATGATCAAAGCAGCCTCTCAGTCCCTATACTGGACTCAAGACCGCCTACGAAAATCATGTCGCTGCCGTGATTACGGCTATCGTCCCGGACAACGTAAATTCGGTAAGGTGCTTGTAGCATACGGTGTTCGATAGTGTCAACGTCAATGATGGCCCGACTTATCGATTACAAGCAGCAGTACATAATACGGCCGTTGTGGATACTGTTACGCTTCGTTGTTCCCATGCCAGCCAACCGTTCAATATCTCGCTCACCAGTGTCGATCCTAGCAGATTACAACAGGTTTGGACAGAGGCTACTGGTCGTGTCTCCCGACTACGAAGATCTTAAATGTGCTTTTCCCTCTGGCTTACAAGCTGCATACGCTACGCCTGACCCCGTGCAGGCGGTTTATCTTGGTGCGCCCCCTAATTTCATTAGCCTCTCACTTGACGCCAAGTATGCAATGTGGAGCTACCTCGGAGGATCACTTGCCTTGGGATGGGCGGTGAAATCCAGCCATCCTATGCGGCTGAGCTGGATTTTGAGGGCGTTGCTCTCGGTGGGCTCATCGAAAATGCAACCAATGCGGTGCTCACATTTACCATCAGCCCATCTTTTCTCCTTCAATTCTTGGTAACCCAATGGCTTTGCAACGCATTTGCAAAGTTGCAAGCCATGTCGATTCGAACGAGGACAAAGGACATTATTTCATACCGAAGGGGTGGCTCATCCAAGCACTGGACAAAGGCGCCCAGTAGAACTGAATTTTCAAGAGTCTTTTTGCATATGCATTTCCTACAGAACACCCCGAATGAGACTGGCCACCTAGGGCAGGTGGCACTGCCCAAAATACCCCAGCACAACCACAACCTATTGGTAAAGAGGTCTCTCCAGTGGCGTGCCCAGATCACATGATCCTCGCCCTGTCTGCCAGGCTTGTAACAATGAAGTATCGACGGGATCCTGTGGGAGAAGAGCACTGAAGATGGCTTAAGTATCTGCCAAGACTTTGGCATAGATTGAAGAGCGTCGCAGAGGCGAGGAGGCAACTCCCGGCCCCAATCCCGTTATTACGTTGTCTTCCTCCTGTAATCGAGAACCTGCTGTCGCCACATCCGGTTTGGGCATCCTGCTCTATCGGGCATAGCGCCGCGTTATGGACCCTGGTAAGACGCCCCAGGGCCCTAGTCCGCTGCCAGGGCCCGCAGGGGCCACCAACTACTACTGCGCTCACGCACACAAGCCCTGACAGCTATTTTCGTAACCTACAATATTAGCAATAGCCTTCTCGCGGTATATCTGCTAGCCCTTCCGCCCTTTTTTTCGCCCTTAATAGGGCATCACCAAGCTCTCTTCTGCGTGAGATCAGGAGATATAAGAGAGAAATAAGACCCGGGAAGATAAGAAGCTGATAGGAAGTGGTTGCTAGGTTGTAAAATCGCTCAACTACGCGCAAAGCAGCCTCCAGGCCCCCGTATACGCCCTCTGCACGGCCTGCTGGATCTACTTGCGCGCTATTATATCTATTTGCGGGTTCTCTACTCTCTTCCTACCGAATTCGCCGCGGTCGGGCTCTTTGAGCTCGACTGGGCCGCAGGGCAGTACAAGTGCCGCATCTCGCAGGTCGTTATTTTTGGGCTGCTGGCAGGGCTGCAGGCCCCCAATCTTTTCTGGCTGTACTGTCTCTTCCGCAGCGCGTATCGCTTCGTGGTGCTGGGCGTCGCTAAGGACGACCGGTCCGAGGCCGAGGAGTCGGAGGGGGAGGGGCTGGGCGATAAGGCGAAGGGTCGACGTGGAAGAGAGGCCCAGATACGTGTTGGACAGACTTGATAGTAGCAGGCGTCAATGCTGATCTGATTTGGAATAATGAATCTTTGGGGGAAAGGGTTCCAGTTCCCTTTGGTATAATGAGCTAGATAAGCATAATTAATGTAGATTTGAGAGCGTTTGCATGAGAAGATCAATAGGCTGTTTCAAACCTGCTCAGAGAGCAGATAATAATGGAAAGCAAGGAGGCAATTTACTGTTTGAAGGAGACCTGAACAAGGAGGGGCCTTCTTATAATTGTACAACAAAGTAATAGTATTGATAGTTGCAGAAATGAGTAGAGGCCTGTCGTTTGCTTACCACAGCGAGTATCTTCTCCTGAATCACCTGGTCAATTTATTGAGGCTGCCACTGGCCTGCAAGACAGGAAAAGGAATTGTGCGTGATCTCTGCGATTCGGATGCCTTGGATCTATACTATAGAAATACAACCATAACCACTCAATCGCTCGATGATTTGTGGTCATCCAGCAGAGCTCTCATCTCGCTGCTCATGCCCGCATACGCACCACCGAGTCCTGCAACAAACCTGTTCTCTTCTTCGCCTCTCGCAACATCAGCGCCGTGCTCCAGGCACAGCCGCGCGCCCTCGACAAAACCCTGCACGACAGCCGCCGCCAGGCCCCGCGACGGGTCCGCCCCGTGGTCGAGGAGAAGGCCCACGAGCTGCGCGTTCTTCTTAACGACAGCCGCGCTGAGGGCCTCGGCAACCCTTGCCCCGCGGTGCAGCAGGCCCTCGGCCGCCGCGACGTTCGAGGCCCGGGCGGCGTATACCAGGGGCGTGGTGTACTGCGGGCTCGTCCCAGGGGGGGTTTGCCATGTTACCATCTCGTTCAGGCCGTGGCAGTCGTCTCCGGCGTTGACGTCCAGGTGGTATCTGTCGACCAGGTGGTTGATCACGGCGGCGGGGTCCCCGCGTGAAGAGCCGGCGGCGTTGTGCAGGGCGTTGCTTCGTCCGGGGTCTGCGCCGCGCGCGGCGAGGTGGTCGAAAAGCTTGATATCCCCGGCGGCCGCGGCCCTGTTGAGCACCTCGACGGTCTTGTCGCGTATGACCCTGTTGTTGGCGCCATACAATATGTTGTTGCTGGGGCCGTTGATGTCGAGGCCATAGTCCAGGAGCCAGTCGAGGATCTCGCGGCGGAAGAGGACCATCCTGGCTCTGTCAGGTCTTGAGGAGCAGGAAGGGGGGGGGGCAGCAGCAAGTCACAAACGAAACGTCAGGATACTTACGGGAGGATATTTTCTTTAGGATGGCTAAACTCCATCCCGTGCTCGGACAGGAGCTCGAGCATGGCGACAGACCTGCAGTGCCTGGCGAGCGTGACTGGGCCTATCATGTCCGTCTTGGCGCCGTGCCCGAGGAGATACCGGGCGCCGTCTACCCAATCCTCCTTGATTGTCTGCATCAGGAGGCCCCTCATGTTCTCTGTGCTCAGGCGGCCCGACGACCTCTCGATCTCGGCGCCGAAAGCGTCGACATCTTTCGTCTCGAGGGCTGTCCAGCAGTCCTGAAACGCAGCCCTGGAGGCGTCCTGGTCCATCGCTTCCGCGGCGAAGCTATCGCAGGCGGGTAGGGCCTGCCACAGCGTGACAGTGATTTCCTAGAGGCAAATCAGACCAGTCGACTCGCAATGTCACATGTCCAATAACAAGGCTGGAGGCCGTCACGTACCGGCCAGGTTTCCGTACGAGCCACACACACACACACAGCTTGGCCGATGCAAGGGCGACTTGGCCGCGTTCACGATTCTCGTCGGGGCTCCAAGGGAGGGCAGAGAGGGTCGCGTGCGTGCAGCTTGGAGAGTGCGACGTGCGCGGAACTAATAGCGGCACGTTGTTCTGGGGCAGAGGAACACCAATTCAGCCCCCCCACGCATAATAAGCAAGTCATGTGCCGATCTGGCAAAGGACGCCATGGTGCCGCTAGGGCTGAGCTGTCGACAATTACAGTATAACATAGTACTTAGCTGAACACTTGAAACAAGGGCTCGCTGGCTGCATCTCACGTTAGCCACAGAACACCTTGCTGTTCAGATTAAATATATGAGACCTGGAGGATCCATGATTATACAAGAGCCACGCGGCACGGTCCTCAGACCCCTTCCTCACTGGTCAGAGTCGAAGTGTAGCAACTTTTGTTTCGGGAGGCGGTGGTGTGTCACTACAGACAGACGCAGCTGTATGTATGTCAGCTTCCTTCGACCCGGGGCTCAAAGCTTGTTCGGGCGTCAGCTTTCACTAGTGATGGCCTCTACATACCGCGCAGTATCTCGATACCGCCGTTCGTCGCTTGATATTACGTGAGAGCTTCCCGAGATTACGAACGATTCTCCGGGCCCATCTTCCTGAAAGAGCAAATGCTCTGCTGGGCTACGACCGAGGGCAGAAAGGGCCAGCCTGTGTATTCGCACCGGGGAAACATACCATCAAGTACTTTGCGAGATTCACAATCTGGCCGTCTGGCTTGGGCACCAAGGCTGCATTTCTAGCAGAGTCGCCCTCTCCCAACTTCAGTCCCGGCACGATCCCCTGGGCCAGTTCACTACCTACAGAGGAGTAGGCTAGTTGGCCAGGGACTCCCTTCCTCTCTATCTCTGCCGATATGCATATTCCTTGGGGGCGGAATCTCTTCTAAATAGAGATGTTGATGGTGAGATCAGCTCCAGACAGGGTGGTGGGCCGGGCCGCAGCTCAAGCAAGCTGAGCCTTTTAATAACATTCCACGTCGGCCGCTGGGAGCAGCGTTGGGACGCGGAGTTCGGAACTCCCTACTTGTTTCTGACGACTTGAAGCGAAGGCCATGTGCGCATGCGTTTGTAGTCAGCATTTGCCAGAGCCCGAGGGACAAGAGCGGTAGGAAGACTTCTTGCGGCCGCCATGGGGTATTTTTAAGCACAGAGATCCTGTCCCAGGCCTCTTCCGCGGGGAGCCTCGTCTGCATTGCTACGGGGGCCTTGGTGGGATAATTATAGAGGTTTTGGACCGCCAGGCCAGTGTACACTGGTGTTGCAGCCCTGGCCGGCGCGGGCCACGGTGGTGATGAGGCTGTAAGCCTCGCGCCGGAGGATCTTGAGACGGGACATGTATAAAGCTTCTGAGGACTTGTCCTCTCCTACCGGAGCACCTCACTGGTTCCGGCCCATCTTGTCGCACCAGCCTCCATTCCGACCCTAGAGCCCACTGCTTGCTCGTGCCGGCGTCGCCACCACCAGCCAGCGTCTCGAACCCGGCTCTCGCTCGTGATACCATGCTTTTCAGAAACAGTCTATGGGGCGTCTGTCTCCTGAGCGTCTCGGCCTCGGCCCTGCGCTTTGAGATCCCATACTCGCTGCTGGCCAGAAACAATGTCACCACGGGGGCTGTAGCGGACACTTCGGATTCTGCCCAGGACGATGCGTCCACTGCTACCAACTCCAGCACGACCGTGAATGGAACAGTACCTGCCGATATTCCAAACCTCTGCGCCCTGGGCCCCCCCGGCAGTGACAGTAAGATGGCAGTGCCCGTTCCGTGAGCTTGCGGCAGAGAGACTTATATATCTGAGACAGGTGTCAGCGAGGTTTCTGGCCCGACGGCGTCGGGATGCTCCGACTGCATCACGGCGTCTGGTGTCATCATCGGCACCTCTGTCCCCACAACGCTCGTCCCAGACGACTCAACCGCAAGTGGTGCTGCCGGGAGTGGTTCTGCAGCAAGTGGCTCTGCAGCAAGTGGTTCTGCCGCTGGGACCGGCAGTGCGGTCGACAAGAGGGCAGAGCTGGCACATGTGCCGCGCGCGACGCTCCTGAGCCGTGCGCCAGAAGCCCAGCCCCTCGCCGAGCCGAACCCAGGCGGACAGGAAGACTTCATGGAGACCATCAGGTCGAGCGACGGCACCCAGGCCATTGGCATCGTGCCGTCCGACGACCAGCTCAAGAGCTGGAGCATCACCCTCCAGATAGACGGCAAGAATGTGCAGACACCCATCGGCGTAACTGGCATCTGGACTCCGTGGCCCAAGGAGCCGACCAACTTCAAGATGGTTGGTATGCATGGCTGCACGGGTGTCCTTATCGTGGTATGGTCCATCTTCACCCCCTGCCTCCCAAGAGTCTTTGCTGAGCTGGGATAGGGCAACTCGGGCTTCTGGGCCGGCCACTGGTGGGAGTCCGCTCTGCCGACCAACATCAACGGAGGCAGCTCCTTCAACTACCGCTACGGCTCTGGCGACAACGATGTCGTGACGAGGCCTCTTGCGGACTTCAAGACGATTGCGGCCGACATCCTCAAGGCCCCTGCGCCGGCCGGGGCCGACTCGTTTGTAAGTCTGGCTGACTTGCAAACCAATACCAAGTATGGCGATCCCTTTGGGAGGAGCAACGGCGGCGGCGACATCTACATCCTGTCCAAGGCTGCGGGGTAAGTCACCTCGTCACACCGGGTCCTTGGATCACCTGCCCAGCCTGACCATCTGTGATCAGTTCATCGGTATCACAGCAGAAGAAGCTCATGTACACGGACCAGATCCAGCAGCTCCAGCTGGCCATGCAGAAGTATGTGCGGCCCAACACGGTCACGATCCGCCCATACATCGGCGCCGACGATGCCTTCACCGACAACGGCAGCGGTGAGAAGCGCTCGCCCGCCGGGGTGCCGGACTGGCTCAACGGCGTCTCCATTCTCCAGTACAGCCCTTACGCCGGGACCAGCAGCAAGGGCTGCCCTGAGGCGCGGGCGAGGGTCTGGGAGGAGATCAACACCAGCCCGGCCGTCGACAGGTCCTGGCCCGCCAGCGTGGGAGGGTCGAGCAAGCGGGACGCGGCGTGTGCGCTGTCCTCCTCGACGTCGGCGGCCACCGCGAGCCAGCCGCCCTGCTACCCGTACGCAGACCCTGACAACGGCGTCAAGGGCGGCTGCATGTGCACCAACGGGGTCATGGTCTCGGCGGTCACCGCCACCAGCTCCGGCGCGGAGGACCTGTGTCCCTGGACGACCCTCCCTCCCCAGGCCCTGACGACGGCGAAGCCTACCAAGAACACCCTGCAGTACCAGTTCACCTACACCGACCTGTCGTCCAAGGTGATCGAGTGCGAGACCTTCTCCACACAAGACTATGCAGGGTATCCGGTCTCCTTCTGTAAGCCGCCCCGCCTCCTCTCCTTGTGCTGCCGGCCAGAGCGATCTGGTCCCTGTGATGCCGACTGCTGACGCGCAGCCCTAGGCGCCGGCTCCTCGGCGGTCCTCTACGAGCCCCCCGTGGCCAGCATGGAGCTCGGGTCCTCCAAGGTCAACGTCGCCTCCATGACAGGGGAGACGCTCTACACCAGCGTCTCCAATGCTGTTATGAGCCTGTGCCCGACCCCGACCTCCGAGGGCGCCTGGACGAGCTGCGAGACGGGCACCGTCACTGTAGGCAAGGCCGACTTCCTAGAGAAGGGCGAGCCGCAGGAAGGCGATGTTACGCTGCACCTGACAGATACGCAGTACAACTCGTCCGATTTCCTCAACCTCTTTGTCAATATGCTCGCCCGCGGCGCTAATGCGAGCGACTCGGGGTCTAACTGCGATCTCCAGACCTGGGACTATACGACGGAGAGCATCGCCAGGCGGGATATCGCCGGCCGGCTGGATATCCCTATGCCCGTGCCCATCCAGCACAAGGGGAATGGCACCTTCTGCAATATCAATAGCTTCTTTGATACCCAGTTCTACGATGGCATCCAGGAGACCGCCAAAATGTGGTTCGAGGCCGAGTTCGGCTTCGAGCTCGGCGAGATGGGCAATTTCGACTGCTCCAGCACCGTCGACCTGGTCGGCGACATCCTCGGCGCCATCTTCGACGCCATCTTCCCCGAGTTCGCCTGGCTCGTCACCTCGGGCATCGAGCTCGGCGAGCTGGCCTGCGAGGCCGCCGAGACGTTCAACCCGACCAAGTCGAGACGCGAGATCGAGGCCGACAGGGCCAGCGCCAAGCTGGCCAGGGCGTGGGAGAAGGAGATGAAGAAGGACAGGAAGCTGCCGATGCCGGACCACAGGAAGAGGGAGCTAGGGCTGATGGACTAGGGCTGAGAGGATACCGGAGATTGACTGGATCAAAAGGGCAGGCTACGAGGAATATTTTTCAGACGAAGAGAAAAGGATATACCCATTAGATTTCAATCTCTCTTTCCTCTCCCAATATATTTGTCGACGTTCAAAAAATATTGCCAACTTCGACCGCTTCGACCGCTTTTCAAATCATGCATGTGTGCAAACCGCGTGTTCCGAACCAGGTCCGGATGGCTGCACACACTCTCTCTATACTTGGTGTACAGGCACCCGTGTCTTGCATGAAGACTGTCTCGAGGTCGACCGTCTTCTCGGCCATGGTACCCTCCCCCCCCCCCCCCCAAAGTAGAGAATGTCGCCATAACTTGAGCTTCCGATGTTTGAAGGAAGTGTAGATAGAAAAAACAGAGCCCGAGCATCTAAGCTGGACTTGGCTTGCGAGCTTGAGAAGTAGAAAGGGAAATACGGATTCAACACTTTTCAGCTGCTCTCTGTGCAGGCCGGTCGGTGAATCAACCATCATTAGCCTCTTCAAATCCGGCCGCGATGCCACTGAGAAAACGGACCAGTTCTAGCTCGTTGATCACAGACTGCGCCTCCCCGAGTACACATCTCCTCAAAGCGTCCTTGTTGATAAGGATGCAATACTTCACCATGTCCTCTTATGGGAATGACTGTATTGACTGCGCTAGAGAGGAAAAGAGAGGAAAGGAAAGGAGGGAAAAAAAACAGCTGGCTAACTGAGGCTATAGACAGAGGGTGCCTGGCGATAGTGGGGCCAGTGGTGACTCACCTGGCCTCGCACACCTCTACATTACTCCTCGGAATGCCAGCTCTTTCAAACTCGGTTCTCAATGTAGCAAGCGCTGTATTTATGTGCCGCGTTTTGGCTGCCTCTGAGTCAAGACCGTCATCATCGCTGATGTTTCTGATAGCTGTGTCAGACTGTGCTCGGACAATGAGAAAAGGCTGCTGGTTGCATATGCAGGCTTTGACAACGTCGATGTCGATCTAGTACGGCAGAATAATCTGTAAGAATACTTCCTGGGATATATCGAATACGGTGTTCAACTGACCTCACCTAGCCTTGTCGAGTGCACCACCAGGAGCAGGTCGAATAAGAAAAGCTTCTGATTATCGTAGTATCTCGCCGCTGGGGTCCTTCTTGTGCCCCCTCCTGGGATATCGTGGAGAGCAATCCCGGGAATGTTTTGATGTGCGTTGTATGTTGTTCTACTTGTCGTCGTCTCCGTGGTTCCGGTCTTCGCCGCTTCCAGGTCATTATTCTTGATGCCACGAAGAGCATTGGCAACCGATGACTTCCCACTCCCACTTTGGCCGCATATGCCAACGTGGAATTGGCCGGCTTCAAAAATCTCTTTGCGACGCTCGCTCTCGATGAAGCTCCGGTCGCTCTGCTGAAGTTTCGATTCACGACTTTCGAAAGCCCACGTGCACAACGAAGAAACGCCAATCACGCCCAGAGCGACAGCTTCTCCCGCTGTTTTGGCGATGAATCCAACCTGCCTCAGTGCTATACCTCCCAGAAAAGCTACTGGTGCCAGCCGGCAGGTCTGAGCATTGCGCAGGAGCAAACTCCCAGTTTCTGACAAAATCCTGCCCGGCCAGGTTGTCGCCGCGCGAATTTGCTCTGCGTAGTCAGAATCGGATGACATTGTTGGACGTGAACTGGCGTAGCAAGGTAATCACGTGATCAGATATCGTGAGATGGTAAGGGAAAAGAGGAAATAGATGACTCAGGTGAAAAGACAGCTCCTGGTTGAGCCCTGACAAGCAGGACGGCAAGCGAGGGACTGACGCCTAAATAAGCTTCGTCGAACGGCGGTCTTATGGTGGTGGGGATGTTGCACATTGCTAGGCGAGGTAGATTTGCGTCTGTCTGCGCAAGCCTGTCCAAATAATGTGCCAAGGAGGAGGGCTGAGAATGCCAATCAAATTGATGGGATAGGCGAGCCTGGTGACGCCGTCAACACTTATGGGTACCAACAGACAGAACTGCACTTGTATGGGCGTTTCAGCCCGTGGTTTGCAGCCAAGCGAGGAGACCTCGTGTCAACAGCCTGCCGTGTCGAAGTTCAAGATGACTCCATCTCGGAGGCAGCTGCCGCTCTCCTGCATTCAGGGCTGCAGCCAACGAAGTCTGAACCAAGACCGGCGCGCTTCGGGCCCGATTGGTTGGATATCAGGGGGTGATGTGATCCTGAATTACACACGACAAGGCGGAATCACGTTTATTGTTGGCCATAAGTGTCGATGGGGCTGTAGGCTAGAGGTCCAACTGCATCGCCCATGATTATAATCCTTTCCTATTGGTGGTGCTGTGATACGCGCCCGCTCTGGTTGCGAGCGGCCAGGCTGTGCTGACCACCCCTACACCATCACCAGGCAGAGCAGGAAGGTTGTTAGAGAGGGATGCTTCCAACGACAAACGACACTTACAGCGCCTGCCCGTTTCGACCCAAGAAAATGCATCTTCATGAATATGCTTGAACGCTGGCTATTGCTTATAGGCTATAGAGAGCAAAGCCGTACTATAAGAACAATTTTGAGTATTAAAGGCCTTTAAATTTAAGCAAGAAGAGATAGCAAGCTGAGAAGAATGAAAAGAGCAAGTGCGAAAAACTGCGAGTATGTATTGCGAGATAGTTTAGGGGGGGGTGAGCGTACAAAAATAAATCTCCGGATCCCAATTTGCGGGCGGCTATCCAGACCAGACTTATAAGGGAATTGGGGTTAGGAGCAGGGTGCATGGTACAAAGTACTTAGCAGTGATATCGCCCCCTGAAAATGGCGACACGCGCTAGCCGAATTCGGCAGCTATAACAGCAATTTCTCGTCAAAATGTGTAAGATCACAGAAGGGCGCGACGGCTAATACCACTAGACCAGAAACATACAACTTCGGGTATTTGTTGACTGGGACTTGCAAGGTTTCCTTCATGGACTGCCGGAACTATTGCGCATATGCACAGCCTTAACAGTGGGAGCTTGCGTTCCTAGGGTCGGCTCGGAGCTGTTCTCCCTTCTCCAGAATGTGTTTGGTAGTGCTTGAGGCCCTATTTTCCGGCCCAGAACATTCTTGGTTTATCCATCTCCCTACACTATTTCAATCTTGTCTTCAGAATGATCTAGTAGATGTGCTCCGCAAACCGGATCTCACTGGCGCCAATATCGAATACCGTGACGACGTTGTTCATGAAGGTATCGCCGAGAATGTATGGGCCCTCAGATCCACCATCCTGCGGTCCAATCAAGCAGTAGTCCTTACCGCGCAGGGTTATGGCGTACCTGGTGAGTGAAAGTCAGTTTATACAATCGCCTCCAGTCTACCAAGAGGAGAGATGCTCCACGTACTCTTGCATCAGCATATCGGCTTCACTGATCTCAAACACGGTGCCATTGATTTGAATGCCCAAGGAGGGTACACTGGCGTCACATGGTGCGAACGCGGCGCCTTCATCCTCAACGTAGATGGCCGCCGGGTCGTACAGGGCTGAGATATCCACGTACAGCTCTACAGGAAAACTGAGAGTCAGTTTCATTCTTACAGCAACACGCTGATGCAGGTCAAATTCTGGCAAGTGAAAGTGGCCTACCAGTAGGGAGGTACAACAGAGTCGTGCCGCTGTCAACTATGATGGGAAACTGCGTGGTGTTCACAGTTTCTGGTGCAAATGCCTCACTCCAAGACTCGGCGAGGGCCTCGGTTCGGTTACTCGACCCTTCATAGATGTACGCATCGGCGATAATAGTGTAGAAGCTGTATTGAGTCGCCATCTCGGGTTCATCGTAGACCTCGATCTGCTTCCCTGTCAGATGCAATCCTGCCGAGGGCTTCAGGGGTCAGCAAGGGGCAGGACTAACCATCAAGATAGGCGTGGTCGCAAATGACCCAGTATAGTTAACTGGAGGTAGGCCGCCCAACGCGAGATAACCACTGTCGGAGTTCCTTTCAAGAGCCAGGCTGAAAACGGGTTCGATGAGGCTCTCGTTGATCATGGTCGTAACAATAGAGTTGTATTCGACTTGTGTATCCAGGGAGTCTGCAGAAGTGTTCGTTCCCTCGTAAGCACTGGTGAGCAGAGGATAGGCCAAGCCCATCAAACCGCTGGTAACACTATCACCAAACCAGTAGGAATAGTTGACCAAGGCCACTTGCTGGTGGTCTACCGTGATACCCGCGACGGTAATATTTTCGTAGCCGAAGACGCCTGTCAAGAATTCGCCATCGCCGTATTCGATATCAAAATTCTCATTGGCAATCGAGCCCTCGTCGAAAGTGCCGTTGAAGACCGGACCAAAGTAGCAGTCTGCCTCCTGTGAGACGGTCGTGAGTGTCATATCCTTCTTGCACCCGCAAGGCGCCATGTTGTACATACCGACTGGATATTGCCATCCTCGTCGACGCAAGTAAACCCAGCCTGCACCAGCCACCTTCAAAATTGAAGATCAGCAGTTGTTCGGGACAGAAGGAACAGTGAGTCTTGAGACGCATTCCCAGAAACGCGGGAAATTCCAAAAAAAAGAAAGAAAAAAAGAAAAAAAAAACAATACGGCCTCCGAATCACGTACGTATCACTCGAACCAGTATCAATGATGACCTCGACTGGTACGCCATCCCACTCGATCTCGGCGACGTACTCCTCCGACAACAGGTTGTCGGTATGCTCATATCCATAACTGTAATTGGCGACGACGCCAGAGCGCATTGAGCTGAGGTACTGGGCTGACCTAGCCGCCTTTGTGCTCTTCTTCAGGCTCAGGACATTCGAGCTAACGACATTGCTGCTGCTAGCCTGCTTGGCTACTGGCGTGTAGGATCGGCTTCCCAGCTGACGGGTGGCGAGTGCCGGGTATGTGAGGGCCGCGACAGCGACTATCGCCTTGAAGAGATGAGCCATCATGAGAAACTTTCTCGTGAGTCCGAGTAAGGATGATTGACTGACTGCAGGACGGACGGTCAACACGAGCAGACACGTTAGGTTTAAATCGCAATGGAAAGGGTAGCGACCGTTTTTAAGCTCCAGGACCATGTCGCCATGCGCGATAAGAGAAGTCTATATACCATAGTAACAAGTGAGTCCCAATTGTCCCCATAATATCATGCCGTACGGCCCGTACCGGCACCGACTGACTACATACCAAACGCGCATGCATCCCGCGATGCGTCCTTCACTTCGAGCAGTGGCGAGTACCACCATCTGCAATCGCAACTGGTGGAAGGGAGACATGCTCCGCCATGCTTCGATGCCCCCCCCGAAACGCTATCGCAAACCACCATTCACACGCCGCGATAGCTCAGCGACCTTCCAGAACAAGCAAGTCCATTCTCCGCTATAACAGGGGCCGTCCTGGAACGATGCGACATCAGCTCGGTCGACGGCTATGGTGTAGAGATAACCGGACTTTCGGAGGTCCTATGTCCTTTAGGGCAAGGCGCGGAGAATGATCCCAGGAAAAGCTTGTTTCCAGGTCGGTGGGCAGGGTATGCATCCATAGATCATCACAAGCCTGGTAGAGAGCATGATTGTGGTTTAATGAGGTAATTCGCAGAGTTGGAAGGGGTATATTGAGTCGACCTGTTGTATCCGAGTTCCATAACGCCTGCGTCACTACGCCCTAAAGCAAGAAGGAACATCTCTCACGCGGCCCATCACCGTTACTAGTACTCACGAGCATGTCATGGATGACCGTCCGTATCTGCTGAGAGTCTATGTATCCTCCATATAAGCTCACCGCGAATATTGTCACGCTCAATTAGGCATGCTGGACCGAGCACATGGGACGAACCAATAAGCCGGACCGTATATACCTTCAGGTGTTGGACAGACGATCGTGTCACGACCAGCGTAGCGGATCTCTGGAGTCCACGTAGCAACAACATCATCGTTGATGTAAGCGACTTGAAGTGACCCGTCAGAGGAGCCGAAAAATTCCCAGGGTGGCCCGGTCTTCTGGTCGACTACGAAACGTTGCATCGTTTCACGCATAACATGAACAGGACCGCCCCACGCGGGATCCACTTCGGACGACTGGCTGTCTTGCCGTGCATGGCGTTGCTGATGCAGTCCAGTCCCGTATCCAGATACTTACCTACCGCTCCGCGGAGACAAGGGAGGCAGTCATCAGGCAGAGATCGCTTACCGTCAGGCTGCTCTGGCAGCGTGAGCAGAACCATCTCCGCGGTCTCGTCGTTGGCAACGGGCAGACGCTTTGAAGCTACAATATGTTTACACCCACCGTACGATAGGTCGAGCCTACACACAGGGCACATCAGACAGCCTAGTCTGTGAGTCGAGATGCTGTTCCGTATAGTCTTGGTAGATCATGTGAGCACACGATAGAGTGACACCTACCTTTTGCTCACCTGTAGAGAGCTTCCAGGGACAAGGAGATTTGACTCGGCAGCACAGGGATTGCTATCTCGTCATAGCAGATAGGACAGGTGACAGCGGGCTCTGGGATAGATTTTGGCTGTTGCAGGTATTGCTTGACCGTGGTCCAGAGGTTTGTCTCCTCTCGTTGCTCCCCCCTGATCCGCTTACCAGAGGGCTCGCCGGTTTGTGAGACCCACTCGCCATCATATGATCTCTTGTGTGTCACGACATCAAGCTTGGGCGAAGCCTTCTCACCTGCACTGTGATCGCTCGCTTGAGCATTATCTTGAAACAAGACTGGAGGCATCGTGTGCTGTAGTGGAATCTGCCCTGCAATTCGAACCCTTGGCCCTCGTCGCCCGTGGGATGCCGTGTTGTAGTTTTGGCCACGCCTTCGCGGTTGCTGTCCAGAACGTGGCGTCTTGAGGGATCTCTAGGATGTCCTCGCAGTGTCTTTACCAGTGGATTATGAAGGCTAGTACTAGGAAAAAATTACTAGAGATCCTTCGACTGACGGCCAGGAGAGTACCGTAATGATTTATGTAGTCTTTGATGTGAAAATATAACCAACTTTGCTGAAGTTACGCCAGCATTTTTGTCCGAATATGGAAAAACACAAAGAAATCTCTAAGCAATGTCTAATGAGCAGCCTTCGAGAGCATTCTGGAAATTCCCGGCGCGTCACAGATTGCAATGTGCCTGAAATCGAGGTTTTTTGAAATCCAATACGACCAACTACTGACGTGTTGAGCAAGACTCGGAGTTTCCTCGCGTTCCAAAGCGTTCAGCAAGCCATAGGTCACGAATTAATAGGGTTAGCATTAGTTCCCTTCACGCCTTTGACTATCTGCTTTCACTCCGAGCTACTAAGAGTCGCCACCGCCAACAATGCTCTCCTCAGACCACAGCTGGTTCTCCCAGTCATTTGCCGGCCAAAACTCACCACCAAACTTACCGTGTTTGAGACATGGCATGTAGCCCGGCTATTCCACCAGCCGCAGTGGTCTGGTTACACTTTGGAAAGAGCCTCCTGCTTTCCTGTGGCGTCTATTGTGGCTGGATTGTCCAAGCTGGTGAACCACATATGGGATTGCAGTCTCCTAGCACGGTAGAATGCTTGCATGCAGTCATCATGATTCGGAGAGTCTCCAGGCCGATGATTGTCATCGGAGAGTGTCATTTGCGGAACGCAACGGCGCGATTGAGGTCGGGCATAAGGGGATATAGGGGCTAATGGTGTTGTCAATTGTTGTTACGAATTAGTGCAAAGGCTGAAGAACGGCAGAGTTCATAACTGAGGTTGATTGAATGCAGTTTCCGCAGTCCAGAGCTGCCCTTCAGCCCAACAGGGTTGGCCCCAAGCGGCTCGTCAATTTCCACAGATTTCAAATGGACCTACTTTCTGATAATACTCATTATGATGCTGCTCATAGGCCATATTTATACAAGAGCATAGGACATAAAGAAGAGTTTAGTGTGAAAGAATGATGGGTGGTGCAGAAATCAGAGGGTCTGTGGAGGTTATGATCTTATAAGTCAACTACCTTAGCCTGCCTGATCATCTGTTGGTTGTAATAGCTTGCTGGAAAGGAAAGTAGAAGGCAAGAGAAAAAAAAAGGGGGGGGGGGGGGCTGAAGGAGTTGTAGACGCCCCCTCGCTCTTATATTATAGGTTAGAATCAAGCAACTTTTGCTCGGTTTCAGTGTCTTTGTCATATCACTAGGAACCGCCCCCGGGGCCAAGAAACTGGGATTAAAACCACTTATGAAACATGGCCACTTTTCGTTGAACCCCATGGAGGGAATATACTTCGTAACAGTGCCTTCGTTCGAAGAAGAATGTCGGTCCGAGTCACCTCGATTACAGTAGCACTGCACACCCAAGCCAAGGGTTGTTCTGCTTTAGAGGGTTGGTCAGCAGCGTCTCGCAGAGGCTAGAGCAGTAGAGGCGGGAGGACGTGTGAGGCTCGCTCAGTGATAGCCATGAGACATCAGACTCTACGGTCCAGTGGCCCGAGTGCTTGCCCCCCTGCCTTCAAACCCGGGAGTTCATGGTCTGACTGTTAGGCCCGCTTATGTAATGCTGCGGCTCGTGTCGTGCGGGCGGGGATGTAGATCTCCTCATCTCAGCTGCGCGCATTCACGACAACTTCACTTCCCCTTCGCTTCTCCCTCCCCAACGTCGCCCTTCTCCCAAGCGCCTTGAGAAAACCTTCTCCAACCCTACTTCTTTACTGCTGAGCACTCTCATCTTTTGTCCTCGGACCTCACTTCGCTGGCACGTCAGTTTTCTCTGCGCAGCGTGATCTCCGCCTGCCTTTATCCTGCGGCGCCCAGCCGCTGAGCTCTACACGAGGAAGTGCCCAAGCCCCGCCATGGCTCCAGACTACGAGAAATATAACTACCTCGACTGTGACTCGGACAATGAAGATTCTGAATCCAATACCCGAGAAGACGTTACAATCGAGGATGACTCGGACTCTGACGAGTCCCTACCATCCGAAGATCGCATGGGGAACACTTACCTCGCCCTCGAGGCATCTGAAGCGGACTCTGACCTGGGCTCTGATGCGAGCTCCGATGCGTACGATGTAGTGGTTGACGCCTCTTTTCCAAGATTCACGAAGCTTCCGATGGAACTTCGAGAGATGATCTGGAGAGACTTTTGTCCTGACCTAGACGCAGCGCCACGCGTCATCGAGGTCTACTGTCTTGGCCCCTCGGGTATGACGTTTGGCCCACAGGTGGCGAGCCAAACAGCCCTGATCAGGACGTTGCTTGCTACTCACCGTGAGACTCGCGTTCTTGCCCTCAATTTCTATCCTGACCGCGTCGAGCTTCCTCGTGGAGGGGGTGTCCTGTCGTATCATAAGAACAGGGATATCCTTTTCGTCAACTCGACTTTGCCACCCAGCCCAGAGAGTCGTGAGGCTCTCCTGCTCACAGCAAAAGTCGCACCAGGCGTCCTGAACCTTGCTCTTCCAGGAGGATATGCCAACTATAAGACCACTTTTATGGATGTGTTGCCTCAACTACGAAACGTATTCATCATGGCTGAAGCTGATGATTTGCCAACGAGAGGCCTGGCATGGTGTGTTTCTGAGAAAACCCGCCTGTACCATGTCGAGGTTGACGAGGCGGAACACGGCCTTGGCGAGGTTGTTCACATGCTGTTCTGTTGGCCGGACGCTGAAGCACACGGCGAGTTCGGCGAAGACGAATTCTCAGATCTCGAGATTGGCGCCCGTGAATACGACGAGAATGGATATCTTATAGGCCCGGATTTCGAACGGGCCTTGTTAGACCGCCTGAACAGCTATGTCGCACCATGGGGACATAACATGTCGAAATTGCGCTTTGATCTGCGTCGTGCCGCTCTCCGGGGGAATGCACAGTCACCAACGGGAAATCAGTCAGAAGGCGAAGACGGACGGTCGACACGACGGGTTCCCAAAATCTGGCCGATGACCCGATTCATGTTTGAGTCCGGTATGCGGCGTTTCGAAACACTGAAAGCCTGGCAGCAGCCTTGGGACGAATGGACGTCTATACCCAGTTCACTAGACATGACCGATGAATACGAGAGCGACGGCATCGATGACGAGCCAATCGATGATTACTCCGCTACGGACGAGGATGGCGATTCTCCAGCTCATCTTCTTGACGATGATTCTGAGCTCGATGACTCTTCTCCCGGTACAGACCGGCCGTTGGACCTACCAACAGCCCAGTTCTCCAGTGACCCAGAGGTGGAGGACCAAGATCGCGATGACTCGCACGCAGGGGGCAGACAGAGTGCACCCAGCCACGCAGCTCGACTCCAGCGCCGAGCCCTTGACTCGGACTCAGAAGATGAGAGCGTCACCGAGGCCGGCAAGCCACAGCGCACCACAAATCGCCGCGGACGTCCTGTTCTTGACGATAGCGACAGTGACGGGAGCAATGATGAGGAGGCTTCCCGACCATCCCGTTCCACGAAACGCCGAACACGTCCTGCCATATCCAGCGATTCTGAGGATGAGAACGATGAAGTCACAGCACAGCCTGCTGGCGCGGCGACTCGGCCAAGACGTTCTGCTGTACTTAGTGACTCCGAAGACGAAGATGACGACGCACCACAAGGCGCTACGAAGGTAAGGGACGGAAGCTCCTCTTCCGAGGAGGATGAAGGAGACTCGGATGAGGATCCTTCCCCGCCAAAGCGCACATCCCTAGCCAAGAGGCTGCAGATGGAGTACCGGCAGTCTCGGGCAGGCCACCGCGCCGGAGAGGATTCTGCCGAGGATAGCGGTGGCTATGGCGGCGCGTCTAATGACGACGACGAGGAGGAGGAGGAGGGGGAGGAGGAGGAGGAGGAGGATGCATATGACGGGCATGGGATGGTGATGTGTATGGCGGAGGAAGGCTCGGGTGATGACGAGGAAGATGATGAAGGTTGGTGAGGGCATAAAGGAGGATCGCTCCAACAGCATCAACTAGATGGACTCGCGATCTTCTGTGAATGAAAAATTGTGGCACTCAAGAAACATTATGAGTGCCACACTTGTTCTCGGAATAGACCCGATCAGAGGTGACTGCCTAGCCACCCTCACAGTGAGAGGAGGAATGATGGAAATATTACGGACCTTAACGGACATAGCTACAGAGATCTAGACGTCCTGTGTGGAAGATGGTGGCACAGATATCTTGAACGATAATCCTCGAGTTGAGACTGACCAATGCCGCTCACTGTCTTTCTCAGATGAAAGTGGCATAACGAGATGTGACACCATGGCGGTCTGGGCTGGGGAGGATCTCTAAAACTAAGAGGAGAGTCTCGTTGATGGGGTCGCAACAGGCCATCGGTATTATCCCAACAGACTGTGAGGGCCATGCATGGTCGGGGTGTTGTTACAATGTTGAGCTCATGACATGTCCGCAGGGTCCTGATGAGGTGACAAGACCGTCATATCTGTCTCACCGTAACATAACATGTCAGACGTGATATGAGTGCACAGGACACTGTACTTTCGCAATCCCATGTCAACTATCGGACGCTGAGGAAGATACGGCCACCGGTGCCCAAGCCCCTGAGAATGGCTTCCTGAGCAAGTGCAACAATATCCGCTCTTCTGAGATGCAGTACAGGTCAAGATGGACGAGTGTTGAATGTGAGGCTGTCGGCGGTAGGATGAGAAAGTTTGGAGATCATGAATCCGCAGAGAAGAAGGTCTCTGAGTGAGCTCAAAGCAGAAGTGCGGTGCCTTATGCAGACGAGAGCGCCCTGACTGCCTGCATATGGAGAAGGCAGGTGCTGCAAACCTACAAACTGTGGCAGGCAGGAGGGGCCAGGCTGTGCACCTTGCCCGGACCACAAAGATAGGAAAGGAGCCAGCTAACGCTGAAGGCCTGAAACTGTGAGAAGAGAATTCCGGAGAGACGGCAGACGTCGTGCACTGCGCGACCAGCTTGGGTATCTGCTGATGTTTCTTTTGGTTTCGAGCCTGGCATCTGTGGCGCGGGACAGGGACAATCAAGTCTGGAGGGCGGCTGTGTGATAAAGCAGGGCCGTCGAAGAGGACAGACACCTTGAAACATGGCTACCTGGGGATCAAGGCTGGGTAAAAGAGAGGAACTACACTCTTCCAACCATAGCCCTCAGGAATAATCCAGCAGAGAATGGTCTTTGTTCCCTCGTTCCTGGGCAAGTCTCGAACCTCTCCCATCAGGGTTGGCTCATGATGAATATGTTCTGTGTTGTGTTTCCGATAGAGCGCCGACATTCAATCCAAGGAACTCGTCTGGGTATATCACGACTCATCCGCCTTCACACAGTCCGGACGACCCAAGCAGTTACTTAGCCCATTAGATCCCGGCAGCAAAGAAGATCGCACAAACCACTGGCCAGACTTCAAGACCATACTGGGCAAGTTCAATCCCAGCAATGAACAACACAATTTCAGACGCAGATGGCCTCCCCTTTAGTCGAACTGAGCAGACACCATCCACAACATCCAAACCCAAGGATTCACCCACTTCAGCCAAGAACACCAGGTCACGGCCCCCACATCTTCCTGCCACCATCGAAGTACGCGGTTTCGAGATCACCATCCCAGATGCCAAGTGCTGCAGGCGTGTGGGTATACTACACAGCTGCGGCCATCCAGTCATGGACATCCCCCAGGATTGGTATCCCGGCTGTGACAGGCCGCTGGTGGTCGAGATCAACAGGCACCTGAGGGCGTGTACTGAGAAGTGTAAGATGGGGAGCATGGATCATTTTGTGCAAGAACCGTGTTGGCCATGTCAGCAATTGGCAATTGGGGAGGTGGACCATACTGGCATGGGTTGCGGTGATGGGATGGACATGGGGAATGTGTGGCATGGGCTGCCATGATTCTAGGGGAGACACGACAATGGGTGAACAAACAGGTCCTGACCTCTAGAAAACGCTACGTCCGTCACTCTTGACGCGTTGGTGGCAGACTCAATCGCCATTCGAACTCCGAGGGGTTGTTTGGGGGGAAGGGCAAGCATACAATTATGCCCATCTTCCTGAATGAAGTGCAGTGTGATAATCCCAACCTCAGTCAACTATGAAAGACGACGTGAGGATTTTTAGTTAGGAGGGCAAGGTTCCAAGGCTTAGACTGAGATTGGCAGGTGTAGTTAGCCTAATGCTCTTACCTTCCCTCACCACCCAGGCAATCGCCAACTCCAAGGTCCTACCTCATCATCCTGAGTGTCTGAAGCGTATAAATTCTTACTCATCTCTCCCCTCGAGCAATTTTCTCCTTCTTTCTTGTTCCACACGTCGATTGTTGTTTCCCACCGAACGATGAAGACGATACCTACTCCAACTACAGAGGTAGACTTCAAGCGGCCTAGCTAGCTAAAGCGAGACGATCCCATGCTCTTTAGGGAGGGGGGGGGGGGGTTGTGGCGGCATGTTAACTTCGATCGGCCTGGACGGCTGGTTCGATGAGACACAAAACTCTCAGCTCGGGAGTTTCGCCGCTCCTCGGATCACGAACATCACCTGCGATATATAGATCCCCTGCCCCCAATACTGCACTTCACGGTTGATGACAGATTTTCTGCCTCCAGCTTGTAGCAGCTTTGTAGTTGGTTTAAGTCTCTCAGCCCCAGGTACGTCCAGAATTTTTGACCTTTGCTGACGGGCCATGGTGACAGTGAAAATGCGGAAGCGTATGGGGGAATCCGAGTGTGCGCTGTGCCCCATTCACCTTTGGGCAGCGAACACCCGAGGGCCCCCGCAACGAACACGTCTCCTCTGAGATGCATTCAGAACTATCAGAATGTCACCGTGTTCTTGACCCGACTCTCCTTCTTTCTACGTCATACAGGAACCCCATAAGATTCACAGAGCCGTGAGCGGGTCGAGTTTCGCCCGTGCTGGCCCCTCGCCAGGCGGCATTGCACTCCAAGATGGCTCGTCGCACATATGATTATGCTCTCCACGCTTCTTCTGCTCGTCACCGCGGTCCTCACGCTTGAAGCCGCGCATGACAGGAGACGTCAGGCCATTGACTTCCAGCCGAACCCAGCCACACTTCGCGCTCTTGCAGAACCAGAACCATCGCCGCAGCCCCCTCTGCCACAAGGAGCGCAGTGGACTCCATCGGTGGGGAAAGCAAAGCAGACGAGTTCCGTGGTCTGAGCGGACCACGGGAGAAAGACAAGCACAGACGCCACGACAGAGGACAATGAGAGGGTGAGGGAGAAGTTGGAAAAGTTTGGGCGGCAGAATGTGGTTAGGACTATCCGATGGGAACTGGAGGGGGCTCGTCGGACTTGTCACGGCACTATTGTGAGGATCGTCACGGGAGCCGGGGGGCGGAGGGCCTCGGGGCGCTTGGCTTAAAAACTTGAGATCCACACCAATTTGGCCAGGAGCTAGCACCTATTCGCGCCGAGGACTTCATCATGCGAAACAGGTCTATTACATCGAAAATGCTGCCAAGACAGGACCGGTACAGAGTAGGATTTCTACAGGCGTTCTTACTGCAAGCTGATGTGAGGGGCTCCTCCATATTCACCCATTCCCTTCCAAAAGGACAGTGGCGCATGCTGCAGGCAGCCCACACAGCCCTACAGTAAGCCTTGCCAAGGAAGCAGAACTCCCTTGGATATGACATCTAATGTGCTCTGTTTTTACACATCTCTCGCCTGTAGAACGTGGCGGGACTGTCCCATAAGCACCATGAAGAGAACACCCTCTTGTCTCTAAAACAACACAGGTCCGCTGGCAGCTTTTCCTCACCAACTCGGAGACCTCATTCTGGTGATCAGAGAACCGTCCTTTGGAAAGAAAAGCAACAGATCATGTTCTACCGCAACACAAAATGGGCCGAACGCTTCGCAGCCGGCCAAGCTGCACAGTACACTCCGGGTCTGGCAAAGAACCCGTGGCGGGTTCTAAAATATGGCCGCGAGGACTTCGACTCTGGGTCGGAGTTCTTCTGGTTCTACATGCATTATCTCATCATCTCGTTCGGCTGCATCTTTTCGCTGGCACTGATAGTCATCATAATCGCCCTCTACGTCCACCCGATGGTAGGACATCCACGGCCGGACTGGAGACCTCTGGTACTGACGTTGGTGCCGGTGAGTGCCCAGGCGATGAAACTGCACAGGACCAACCATTTGGCGTCTCCTAGCTAGGCTGACATGGTTTTTGGTTTTTTTTTAAAGAGCTTGGACATACTCGTATGGATATGCGTTGAGGGCTCGAGCGATACCTGCATGAAGGCGTGGCCAAAGACGAGGCTGTCGATCGAGGCATCCGTCGTCGGTGGGTCGGCAGGCTGCATGGGCGTGCTTGCTTCGATAGTGCAAAGGCAATCGAGAGAGGGCGATTCTTACACGGGCTGGTATGCGGCCATGCTTGGAATGTTGGCTGTTCTGGTGTAAGTCACCCTCGTGGTGCCTTGTTTGGTCGGCACTGCTTGCTAATTTGATCAGGTTCACCCGTGTCATCCGCTTCACTGAGTTGATCCTCGATGTACTGGACGAACCTTGTTCTGAAAGCTCACAGGACAATCTTGCCCAAGCCTAGGGGGTCCGCAGCCGACGGAAGCTGAGAGGAAGCCGGTCGTACACGTAGATTTCATGTTATAATGCGATGGAAGTTGAGGTTCAGGAGTCCTGAGATACCCATATAACAGTTTTCAATCCTTTCGAATAAGATCAAAGTTCTGTCCCCCGAACGTTGACAAACCTCACCCCAGCCGCCTCGCCACTCACAAGAGTCCGGCTTGTCACGATGCCCTCGCCATCCCACTCGAAGTCTACAACCACATCACCCCTGACCCTCAGCCCCCTGACACTGCCACCACCCCAGGCACTCGGTATGGCCGGCCCCAGCACCACCGTCCTCACCTCCTCCTTTGTCGCGCCGGCCAAGGGCAAGTCGACGACCAGCATACTCAGCACGTTGCCCGCCCAGCCAAAATTCATGTCGATCTGGAACGGCGGGCTCTTGCCAGCATACATGCTCAGCAGATTAGGCGCCACGTTGTTCGCGATGCTCAGCTGCAGCTCGCCGTGGGCCCTCGCGCTGTCGTTCAGCCGCGCCCAGCAGGCCCCCCTCCAGACCTTCGGCCAGCCGTAGTTCCCGCCGTCCCCGTCCACGTCGGTGCCGTCGCCGCGCGCGATGAGGCTCGCGCGGACGGCATCCTGCAGCGTGGCGTTGGCATAGCCTCCCGCGAAGCTGGAGATGGAGTAGCCCGGGTACCAGCCTACAAGGTGGGACATGTGTCGGTGTTCGGGATAGACGCCGTAGAGGTACGGGTCCGGGACCTTCCACTCTTTCAACACGCCCTGGGCCGAGTCTGGGTCGATGTGGACGCCGGTATCAAGGCGGGAGAGGGCGGCCGAGGTGGCGCTGAGGAACTCGGTGCCGGGTTCCGGGATCAGGTCTGCAGTGCTGAGGACAGCCTCGAAAACCTGGTGGATGAGCTGCTGGTAGTGCGTACAGCCGAAGGTGGTGGGGCCTTGCTCGGGACTGTTGCACGGGTTGACGACGAGGGTGCCATCGTTGTAGAAGTGGTCTTCTTGGAGTTGAGAGAGCCAGAACGATGCGATGGCTTTCAAGAGGGGGTAGCCGCTTTCGCTGAGCCAGGTGGTATTCCGGGTGTAGTCGTAGTGATCAAATACCTGCTGCATCAGCCACGCTGCCGAGACCGGGTCTGAAGTAACAAGATGGGGTTAGGCTGAGTATATAGGCTGGAAGGGGCGGAGGCACTGTAGGAGGGGGCTGTGGTCACAATTAGCCCATTGGGCAACATTCTTCATGCCTGTATACCCGAAAATATTCATCTCGTCATGCGTCACCCAGCCGGAGCCATTATACAATAGCTGTGCCGTCTCACTTCCGCGCGGGGCCCACGTGTTTGCCATGTACTCAAACAGAGGTATCGACAAGCCTCCCAAGCCCGTCTGCTCGGCCCCCCAGTAGTTCATCTGCAGGTTGATGTTCGCGTGGTAGTCGGCGCTCCAGGCCGGATCGAGCTGCTCCGTCCACCTGCCCTGGAGGTTGGGAGGTAACGAGCCTCCGCGGGACGAGGAAATGAGCAGGTGGCGTGAGTAGTCAAACATGAGGGACTCGAGAAGGGGGTCTGATGTGCCGTTTGTGTAACGTGCGACGAGGTTGGCTGTCTCGAGGCTGGACGTGTTGGCCGTGTCCGGGAGGTTCAGGGTGAATTGCCCCATTAGCGAGGCATAGTCATCTATGTGATCCTGCAGTAAGGTATCGTAGCTCTGAGCCGCTACTGCCTGCACCCTCTGTGCAACGATCGGACCCGGCCGCCCCCCCCTAAAAGAATAGTTGTCTTCCGCGTTACCTTTCGTCTGGTCATAGTCGGAACTGGCCGAGAACACAATCGTGATGGAGTTCTGGCCAGGGGACGCAGAGACCGTCAAGGATTCGTCTTGTGGGGAGCATGATGTACTCATGTTCCCCACCACCTGCGCGATCGAGGTGAATTGAAGTCCGATGGAAGTTTGCGTGACGCCATCGAGGCGTGTGTAGGCAGATCCACACGTCGAGTTCTCAAGGGTGCTATTCATCAGCTCGTTGAACAGCAAGACTTTTAATACAGGCAGTGTCCCACTGCTATAGATGTTATAGACGCAGCTCTGTGCAGGATAAGAGCAAAAGACAGACGTCTCGAAGTTCGATCCGTTGGAAGTCCAGGAGGACCGGTGTACGCCCGTACCCAGATCAAGTGTCCGTGTGTAATTGGCATACTCATCGACGGTATCAAATGAGACCGACAAGTTGCCCAGAGTCTGGTAAGATCCGTAGCCAGTTATATCGTGGAGCAGTTCGGAGACATCTAGATGTGGCTTGAGCACCTCGTACTGACATCCCAAGACGGGAGAACTCACTTCCTGTGCCATTCTGAAATATCCACTCTCGAATCCCGGGCAGATATTGGTACACGGGTTCGGTGGGCTTACCGCCGGTGTAGTCCTGCCCCGTCAGTATTGTTCGATGACTATTGAGAGAAGATAGGCCGAGGGCGAGCTCACTGATAATTCAAAGGGGCCTCCATACCATAAAGAATCAAGGTTCAGCATGAGGGTTTCTGCCCCTGGCGGTCCAAACGGTACGGCTGTCACCACACGTCAGCGCCGCGAATAGCATGTATGAGGGTGTTTCATACCTCCGAGCCTGCCGTTACCTAGAGCGTAGCCAGTCTTCAGAATGTACTCATCGTCACCGCTAGATCCATATGTGGCGGGGGCACTCGACCGTAGTGATCCGGCTATTGCCACCGGAATGCCGCTGACAAGCAGTCCCCAGGCGACAGGCCTCACCATCCTCACGATACAGTGCCGTGCCCCTGTGTTGATCCGACAGAGAACCGCAGGGTGCTTATTGACCGCGGGGATCTTGTGTTATCAATCACGGCCAGCTTGCGATATTGACCTCGCCGAATCTGGCCGTTCACCGAGGTGGTCTTTACATCTCGATCACGTGAGTTGTGCAGATGGTCGGCAGTGATGGGCTGGTCGGCCACTGTTCAGTGGTTTTCGCAGTCTTCGATATAAAATATATCCACCAATGGCTACGCTAGTAGAGATGCGAGGGCTCCATTTAGTTGCGCGTTGGGCCGAGCGCGAGAGAGGGGAAAGCGCTGCAACATCAACTAGTGTTTAGAGGAGGTCGACATTGCACTGAACATCGTCCATCACCAAACTTGTGAGCCTAGTGGAGAGGGACATTTTTGTCAGTATTCAAAATGTGAGCCCGAGAACAGAACTTGGGAAAGACCGGAAACAAATATTCACACCTTTGCTGGCATGGACAAACGCTCTACATCTTTATTGGTAAGGTGTAAGGTAGGTCGAAGCGTGTGGCATCACTTGATTTTTGGGGAATCGAGGTTTAGAGAGCAGCAGGTCGAAGTGTATGTCCCCCTCACCTCCTCTGATCGAGGTTGGAACCGAGACCAAGGTCACACCGAAGAGGAGCGATTTAAGGCCGCCTCTATATTGCATTATTGACAGCAATCCGCAGGGCGACAAGAGCCACCATGTCCCTAGTCCCTCGACCAGACATGGAAGACGGCGGGGCCTGTTTTCCGGCCACGATGTTTGGTGTCGATGACTGGCATCAAGTTGTACCCAGCAGATCGTCCCTCGGAAAGGGTTGTCGTGAGTGTGTCTGTGACCTTAAAGGCCTTGTCCTGAAGTCTGCGGGCGATAACGTACATTTGATCCGGTTCCCTATGTCAGTCCTTTTCCGAGTGCCCCTTTCCCGGGTGTCTCGTCTCGAGTAGGATCCGAAACAGCTGATGGTGATGAGCAAGATTGTAAGACCAGCAATGGAAAAGTATGTGAAGGGTATCAAGAGAAGGAAAAATTAAAAAAATATAAAAAAAAAATCCAATTTGACTGATTCAAGTTTATTGGGGAGCGGCATCGGCTGGTGACTACCGGCCCAAGTTTCCAACCACGCTGCTCAACATGACGGCAACCTCCCGGTCCCAATTGCCAGTCTTCTCGCCTTTCTTTGCAAGTGCACTTGGTGGCTGACAGCCCCTGACGACGCATTCTCTGATAGCCGAGGCCACCGTGTCCCTGTTCGTCCTCAGCGTCCTTGCGGAGACACCACCCCTGTTCAGAATCTCCTGTACCCTTGTAGACAAGCTGCCCGCCATGGACCTCCAGAAGTAGCTGGGCAGCGAGCCCGTCTCCAGGTAGCCGAGGAGTGGCTGCAAGATATTGCCGAGCCCCTTGTCCGTCGCCAGATTTGGCATCAGAGGATGTGCTGGTGCCTTGGTAGAATCCAGTACAATCTCGAGCGCAACAATATTCTGGCACCGTGCAGTGACCTCCGCCAGCGTCCGGTCGAGCGTCGGCAATGCAGCAAGTGACCGATGCAGCGAGGCGATACTGCTCTGCAGCGACGTCTTCAGGTAACTCTCCAGGGCGAGCAGCATCCACGTCGGCGCCCACTTCTCGCCCTTCGCCAGTGCCGTCGGCGACAGCAGGTACAGCGTGACCAACGCAGATACCGTCCTGGCCCTGGCCTCCTCCGACTGCGCGAAGGTCGACGAGCCAGCCGCGCTGCCCATCGAGAACTCGCGTGTTATCCGCTCGGCAGTCTCCCTGACAGACTTCTCAATCGGAACCGTGACGACATCCTGCAGCGCACTGATGGCACCCACCCTGTCGAGGCCCTGCCCTTCCTCGCCGTGGCCCTTGTGCTCGAGGATCTCCCGCAGTGATAGTATCGTGTGCGCGCACCTCACCAGGGTCCGGTGGTCCTCCTTCTTCGTGCCTGGAGCCAGCTCTGCATACTGGACCTCCAGCTGCCGGCCGAGCTGCAGACACCGGCCTACCGCACGGCCGAGCCTCAGGGTATCCCAGAGACGGCTGGCGACCTGCTTGACCTCGTCGGCCTCGGCATGCTTCTGGATGACCTCCTTCTCGAGCTGCTGGTAGCTGTCGTTCAAGCTCCTGATCTGCCCGTCGACCTCGGCTATGATCCTGCCGGATGCCTCCGTCTGCTCCTTGGTATGGGCAAGGAGTGGGAGTGCGGAGCGGGTCGTCAGCAGGTCGATGTGGGAGTCGATCTCTTGTATGTCGAAGAGGACCCGCGACAGTGGGGTGGACAGGTCGAGGGGCGTGTCATTGGCATTGTTGGTGGAGAGGACGAGGGTATTCGCGAAGGAGGCAGGGTTGAAGTCTGGTGCCACGAAGGTCTCGTAGTCGATGTAGGAGGGTTCCTCCTCCTCCCTGCTGGGAGGTCGATCCGCCGCGCTGTCCATGTTGCAGGCTGTGGACGGTTCAGGATGGTGGTAGTGTTACGGACCTCGATTCCGCAGGCACTGGACCGACAAGACCCCTACAACGGATCGAAGACCTTTCTTTCGTGGCGGCGGTAGGACCTGGTCATCAGACTGGGCGGGATGGAGGCTGAGGAATGGTCCCTGACTGAAGCTATTACGGAGCATGCTGAAGGGAGCTCGTGTAGATGTGGCTCACGAGCCTGCTTGTAGCACCTCGCAGGTGGAGCTTGGGCCAGCAGTGGCTTGGGCTGCAGCCGGGCCCCCGCCCTTGTCAGCAGGGGGCTCTAGCCAGTGGAATGGGGGATGGTATGTACTATAGTAGGTCTGTGTACAGTACATTAGAATCCCGAGCAGGTTCTCAAGGGACATGCAGAGTTCGTAATGTACGGACGGTCACCATTTGAGATAACCTGCACGAGACAATCAAGTGCATCAAAACCTACCAAAAAATAAAATAAAGTAAAATAAAATTCTTAGGAAAATCTTAAAAAAAAAAGAAAAATCCTCGAGTGCGTCTGGAGAGGGGGAGAAGAACAGAATGGCTTGTACTATGGTACACAGACTAACAGCAAATGACGTGGGGTTCAAGTTGACTTCCCCACCTTCCTACTTGAGTGGTTTTCTCTCTCTCGCTTGGACGGCTGACATTGGTTGGTTGATTGCTATGGCGAGAAGTACCATGGTAAGTATGGCTTGCAGGTAGTGTGGCAGGGCTGCGAAGGCTGCGGCTGCTCCGGATCTTCGGTGCTTCGCGCCTTACTGCGCATTCCTGCGACTTCCCGCGCGACTTTTCGACGACCCTCCTCTTCCTCATCTTCATCCTCGTCCTCGTCCTCGTCCTCGTCCTCCTCCACAGTCCAGCAGTCCATGATCCCCGTGGTCTGCTCTTCTTTTCCCCAACCAGCGCTCTGCATGCCGCCCCTGCGCTGACTACCCATTTCTTGACTGAAATGCGGTGAACGGTCTCGTCGAGGAGAGCGAGCAACCTTGATGATCTTTTGCCGCCAAAACCCGAACCAGGGGGAACAAGACTCCATCGATTGACCAACTGACCGACCGGCCGACCCCACGAGGCGACAACGACAGGATGCCTATCTTCGACGCCAGGGACATCGTGTCCTGGCCGGGAGGCGATAACTCCACCGACACGGTCATCGGGGGCGTCCACTTCAACCTTACCGCCCTCGAGCACTGGAACTACACGCTCTATTCCAATGGCACCATGTCCAACGGCTCCTCCGGCTGGTGTCTCTTGACCTTCCCACCCTACGAACCCCAATATGTCTTTGCCAACGGCAGCTTCATCAACATGACATCCTGCTACACGCCTGTCAAGCCCATCGGCACCCGCGCCTACATCGGTATTGCCCTCGCTGCCGTCTACGGCATCGCCCTCATGTTCACCCTCCTCAACCTCGCCAAACACGGACGCATGTACCTCCCCGTCGAGAAGAGGTTCCGACCCGTCGGCAGGAGGTGGCAGTGGTACTGGATGGTCGCCATGAGCGCTACCGGGTTCATCAGCCTGATTGTCAACATCGACGTCGACCGCTACTACCTGCCCCAGATCCCCATCGTCATCACCGCCTTCTTCTGGATGCTGCTGAACCTGTGTACGATGGCTTGTGTATGGGAGGCCGTCAGGCACTGGGGCAGCTGGATGGAGAGGCAGTATATCGACCCCGATCCCTTCGCCCTGGCGATGGACGACAGGAGGGCCAGGTTCGAGTTCTGGGTCCCCCTGTTCTTCTACCTCTTCTGGTGGCTCGGCTTCTTCCTGGTGATTCCTCGCAACTGGGGCAATCTTGAACTCCAACGCACCCCGGAGCAGGCCCGGACGGTGGCTGCAGCCGGTGCTACGGATGGGCGCTTCAAAGGCGGTGCCTTTATGCTCTTCGTCTGCTGGCTGACCGTCGCCTTCCATCTGCGTCACTCCATCAAGCACTATCGCGAGCGGAACCGGGGCTTCTTCAACCGTGCTATCGGGCTCATCAAGTTCACCCCCTACCGCTTCCAGCTGATCATTCCGCTTGCCCTCGTCGTCGTCGCATTCCAGGCCTTTTCCGCATGGGAGTTTCAGTTCTCTGTCTTTGATGTCACCGGGGATCGTATCTCTATATTCGTCGGCGGCTACGCCCCGGCGCTTCTGATCATGATCATTCAGATCATTGCGGGCTTCGTCAACCCCAACGAGGACAAGGAACTGATCCGCCAGCGCCGGATCCGCGGGGCCGCCGCCGACCGGGAATTGGGCATTGTGAAGAAGCCAGCCTGGTGGAAGCGACGCGAAAACGAGAGCATGCGTGAGCGGATCGCCCGCAATGTGCGTGAGGTTGGCGGAGGTCGTGCGACGGCAGCAAACATTGATCGCTCTCTCGGGACCCGCGCGAGGGAAACCGAGGTCAGCAATGCAAACATTGAGATGGGACAGATGAGCCCAACCTTGGAACACGCCGCCACCACCGAGTCGCGACCACCGCTTGCGACGCCCTATTCCGGCAGGTCTGACAGCCGCCGCTCCGAACAAGCGATGCAGCAGGTGGCCGGCCTTCTGTTTCCCAACGCCGAGGGCCGAGCCATGACACAGACCGAGAGGTTGAGCTACCTGATGTCTGACGGCCCACCACCACCACCACCTTACTCAGGCTCTGCTCAGGACCGGGAAAGAGGTCGGCCACGGAGTGACGAGCCGAGCGGGGACCAAGCTGCCACACGGCCGGCTACAGCGGAGCGGAGTCACAGTGCCAATACCACCAACTCTGTCGCCGGTCCGCCGCAGCAGATCAGGAGCATGCTCGACGTCTGAGCGCCGAGTCCCTGGAAGAAGCCATATATTTACTTCTAATTCACCGTTCAACAAGGACGACAACACTATCATTGTTGATGCACGAAACGAGCATATATCGGACACCAACGGATTTCGGGACACGCTCATTTACTGGCCCCTCAAGGACGGCTCTATGATGGAACGAGCCAGGCGTTATGGTTTGAGGCGTGATCACGATCAAAGAAGATCTGGCGGCACTTTGACACATCGGCAGCTAGTAGGTACATATTTCGTCCGGATATTTATAATCGATATTCAAGAAAAGAAGATCAAATTCATAAGGTGCGCCGGGCCGACTTCACGTTCCTCGTGACTCCGTAACAAAATAGATCGGATAGGATTCCTCTGGTTTAGGTGGGTGCGGGTAACCGACGCTGTCCATTCCTAACCACTGACTCTCGGTACTATCAGTCACCACAGACCTAAGGAGTCCATGGCTGTGCGTGCATTGACATTTTCTCGTCAAACTGCCGTCGGCTATCTTGGCCACAAGCCTCACCGGGTGCCCCTTCCCAATGTCCCCCATATCCTGTTCTCTTAGATGATCAAGTGGCAGCATGGGACTCATCGCTCCTTCAACGCGCCACCATCTGTTAGACGAAGTCAACACGGTCCTTCTCGGCCCTGAAACAGCACAACCATCCTCACAACAGATCACTTCAGTTCCATAATCCTACGTCGGGTTTGTAGTGTCCGTCTTCTTCCAACCGAAAGCTTCCCCTGTGCTTCTACGAAAGATACTCAGCATTCCAACCTTCATCAACATCTGTTGCCGGCCATGGACGCTGAAGCTCATTCTGGTCGGAGTTCCACTTCCACTGCTTCGTCGGCTCAGACTCTGTCGTCATTCAAGTACACGAACGGCTGTCCCTATCCCGGGCGCATTGCTGCGCCCTCGCAGAGTCGACTTCGAGAGTCTCTTGTTCTTGTCAAGGACTCTATCACCACGCTTATGCTTGCGCCCGTCAGCGTACCTATGGCCATGTTCGCCGATGCCCTCCGCGTGACGCACGCTCTCTGGAGTTCAAGCGACAGTCCTGCATCTGCATCTCAACCTTCTACCGACAGTCACCCGCGACAGCCTCGTGACTCTCCCAGCCCTCATGCTTCTCCTCCTGCGGGTTGCGAGCCCGAGCAGCTCATCGAGCCCTCTCCATCTCCCAAGCAGCCAGACAAAACCACTTCCCCCGACAGGCCGTCTCCCGAGCCCTCCATTCCAGCAGAACAACTCTCCGACACTCCCCCACTTCGAGAGCACGCCACTCGCTTACCCCGTGAGCTTGCAGCGCTCAATCTCTATGAAGCCGTCATCATACCTGGTGATGAGATGGAGTTCACCGGAGTGCTATACGACGCAACCACAGAGCAATGGAAACTTAGCTCCATGGCCAGCACGTCGCCTCAGCTCGCACGCCTCCGAGCACGAGAAGACCGTGTCTTGGTCATCTGCTCAAAAAGCCTGCTTCAGGCACTCTCCCTCGGGGGCTGCGGCAAGAGTATGCTCACTGTCAACGATCAAAAGCGTGGCCTAGTCTTGCAGCACCAAACCCTTGTGAACCGGCTCCCGAACGGGTACGACGTGCTTGGGTTTCGGACTGGCGACTTGTCCAGGCTGCGCCTATCCAGTCACGATGTATTTCATATTCACAACCTAAAGGACTTCTTCATCCATGCTGCGCAGAACGCTAAGGCCGTCGTTGCTGCCAGTGGTGGGCCCTTCATCAAGTCATGGCTCATCCCTTTGCCCAAATTGCTTTGCATTATGGACAACGCCGCCACACAATCGACTTGCAAGCACGCATTCTGGCAATTGCACCGCCTCGGCTTCGCATACCACGTCTATCTGCAACTGTGGGACCCAGAGGGGTGGAACCCATCTGACGACTTAGACGATATCGAGATCAGTGATGTCACGGCTTGGTTTGAAACGTATGGCCAAGGAGCAACCTCGGCTTTGCGCGGGGCCATCATGAAAGTGCTGACATTTTTCCTGGAGCCGCCGCCCCTTGCTGCTGGTACTGGTATCTCATCAGGTCCTGAGATATGCATTGTATCTCACAAGACTATAAAGAATGGTGCTTCACTCATGAACCTCCATGAGACAACGCGTTCGTCCTCACGCCGAGGCCCCATCGACCCTGTGCTTCTCGGCAAGAGTCCGCCGAATGCTTCACCATTGCCGCTGCTCCACCACATGCAGAAAGGGCACGCGACCCCTCACTCGCAGCAGCATCCTCAGGTACAGCACCCTCGACCTCAGAAGTCCAATCTCAATTTGCGTGAAAGACTGACACGGTGGCCAAGCTGGGGGGATCAGTCGCTCTCGCTCCTGGGAGCTGTGATAGTCCTGCCAGCGTCGCGAGGTCCGGCATCGTGGATGACCCCGACGCCACACTACCGACGGAAGAGGTCCTTGCCGAGAAGGGGTTCGTTGACCAAGATGCAACACCTACCCAGTCTCTCCAGTCAGAGCGGGCTTCCTCAAGACGGCCCTCCATGCAGACTGTACGGGCTCATCCTGAGATGGCCGTCCGTGAGAACGACAATGATGGTGGCGGTACGTGGCTGCATCCCGTCGAGGGCTCGTCCGCTGGCGAGAATGGTACCTCTCGCACACCATCTAGCACCGTCCTCGAGGTCATGGTGTCAGGCGAAGAGCTGGCTGGCTTGTCAGTCCCAACCAGCCCTGAGCGGGCTTCGTCCTCGGAAAGGGCCCGAACTGTCAGCCTCGACAACATGAGAAATGCTCTGCCGGATGGAGGTGGTTCCTCGGCGGCTCCGCCACTTCCTATTTCCACAACGGTGGTGCAAGACTCAGAGCCACCTTCCCCCTTTCCCGGTGTTCACCCTCCCACCCCTTCTGCTATCAATTTTGAGGACTTCGTGCTTCCGCCGTCTTATACCTCTACCGTACAATCCGTGCAATCTAATAGCCCTGGTTCGCCTGCTGTTTCTTTGCCCTCGGTCCGGGCTGCCGGCTTCGAAGTTAGGGGGGATGACTTCGCAGACTCCCCCGCCGCTGTATTGTCACCACAGCTTCCTGTCTTGCACGGCGCTGACTCACCATCCTCGACACCTGCAAGCCTCTGCAGGACGAGGGACACTTTGTGGGCTCAAGGCGGTTTCTCGAGGGCTCCAGCACTTTCTAACCCGTTTGGCGCGACATATAAGGAAGCCGGCCCTCCGCCACATTATATTCCTCGTACACCATCACCACTTCCCGACACGCGTCCTCTGTTTGAATCTTCCCCGCTAAATCTGTTGGGGCCTTCTCGAAGATCAGAGTTGACACCTCATGGGCACGAGGCCAATAGGGATCTCGAGGAGGAGCTACGACAGGCTGAGCTGAGGGAGTTCGAGGGTGGCAGCGCCGCGGAACCCAGTGAGGCTGTCAAGGTCCCGAATGACAGCCACGGCGGAAATGAGACGTGGCAGGAGCATGATGGTGCCGACCTCAACAATACCCCGAGCGTCACTAGGAGGTATCCTAGCATCGACGTCCCAGATGTCACCACTCCAGGCGATGTCGGGCCCGGAGTCAGCAAAGACGTTGCTCACCTGACGGAGGACTGTGACATGGCTGTGAAAGAGCGAGCAACTCGGAGCGGTGATATCAGTCCGAGCAAGCAGGATGGCAATGCCGCTGAGGCCAGCGACGGCAGTGTTCATGCTGCCGCGAGCCTCGAGTCCAATGGCCATCAGAGCAGGCAAGCCTAGGCCGGCGCGCTGTCGCCTGTGAAGTGCCAAACGGTCGTGGGGATGCCGAACGCCGTATCCGATGGCTCGAGTCTACAGGATGGCCTAAAGACGAGGAGACTGTGCGGACGGAGTACCGATACGTCTGGGGATGGCCCTGCTGGCGAAGTTGGAAAAGGAAAGCGGAGGGGGAAAGGCAATGGAAAGGCTAAATGTAAGAGAAGGCGTTAAGAGTGACGGGCTTTTGTTATCGATGAGCTTTCATACGATGGTGGGCTTCCCTAGAGTGGTTGAATTTGTCTCTGGTGAAGTTGGAATTATGCAGTCGCTCTATCCGTGCGCAACTGAGATTCATTGGGTTTCTGATTCAGGGTATACATAGATGTCGCACACCTATCAGCTTTACCAAAGACTCATATCGAGTAGTATGAGATGCGTCACTGACATCAATGGCAATGAAAGAAGATCATCACTTAGACGGCTGTCTGGCTTTTTGCGTGGGTTTTCTCTTGCCTAGACGTTGATTTTTCACCCATGGTTCATTTGCCTAACTGTTTTGGAGCCCGGCTATGTCAAAAAGGGGCTCTGGAGCCTGGATATCGGAGGGGGAAGACGTAAGGCTCAGCCAAGTCATCGATTCTAAGGTCCAATCCTTGGCGGCATACACCAGGATACAGTTCATGTGAAGCGCGAACGAAGCTGCCATCGTTCAGCTGTCCGCGTCTCCGAAGGTCCTCGAGCTTGCCCGTGTCCCAAGTGCCCCGCGAACCTCACCCTGGATGCAGGAGGTATGGACCTCCGGGTTTGAAGGCAGGGCAGATGGTCTCGTCCAATATCGCAAGACATCTGAGTCCCGGTCCCACGTGGATCCGTGACTGGGAGATTTGCCAGTGGCGGAACAAATGATCGTCAAGGGCTCAGTGATGGGGAAACAACAACAAGCATATGTACGTAGTACGAGGGGTCCCAGGTGGGCTGGTGCCGCCCACGGAGATGAGGCTGGGATTTCTCCGATGTCCATAAACGAGTTGTCGGGCGCGCTTTGCATTACTATGTAGGCGTGCTACGGCGTGGAGCCAGGACCGCATGGCCAGGATCCACACGGTAGCTGGCTCACCTCCTCAGAGAATCTGTACCGGCCGTGGTCAGGAAACAGGCGGTGTTTCCTTTGGCGCCTCATGGGGATGAAGGGTGCTGGGGTGGCAGGGCGGGTTGCCCCTTGCTCTTCATGAAACATCACCACCGCCCCAAAAAGGAGGGCGCGTCGCCGCGGCCCCCCATTGCGAAATTTGTTCCGAACGAGGATTCTCACATTTTATGCACGTGTGGGCCGGCACTGGCCTGCAGCTTGAGACGAGGGCTGCCACGAGTCGGGTCAGGGTGGGTTTCTGTAAGGGAGAAAAGAGGTGTGGTTCTGATATATTTCGGGGCGGAATGTCGTCTGTAGTCGCCCGGATGATGCAGCCTGGCCCGGGAATCGGGACCTCTGCCGAGTGAACCACGGCCGAGGTCGTCTGTCATCGACTGCGGCTCTTCTGGACCGACGAATGGAACCTGACTTGGGTGGAGGCCGATGTCACTTTAATCACCCACCCATGCCCGCGTACCCGGTGTTCATGCCTCTCTCGCCTCCTGTCATTTGTTCAGCCTGCGCCGCCCCTGAATCCCGCCCCAGGCCTCGACCCCCCTGCCGCTCGTCTAGCTCTCACACCCACGCCGTCGACGTCCCACAGCCGCAGCCGAGGCATGGCCATTCGTCCGCCAACGGTCCCCATCGCGATGAAGGGGGAGCCAGCGCATCTCCATGTCATCTCGGCTCACGCCGACGAGGATGGGGGGGGGGGGGGAGTGGATGATGGCATGTATCCCATACGGGTGGGCTGACTACTATGCTACATATATGAGCATCTCCAGGGCGGCGAAACACCACGACCTCCTCCTTGGCTCTTTCTTCTCCTTCCTCAGCTTCAGCCTCACGACGAGCATCCGTTCTTTTGGATCAACAGCCATTCTTTTCTTGCAAGCCAGTTCTTGCGACGTTCCCTTCATCCACACCCTCATTCACACCCTCACCACCACCACCACCACCACCACTACACGATCATTACTAGAGGCCGAGCCTCAGTTGTTGATCCAACGAGCCCGGACTCCTTGTCGAATTTCTTCTGCTCAGCTCAGGTTTTACCATCTTCACCATCACCACCAGTCCAGTCAAGATGTACAAGCAACTCGCCACCGCCGCCCTCTTCGCCGCCGGCGTCAAGGCCCACGGCCACCTCCAGAGCCCCGAGCCCCGTCCCCTGGGCTCCGCCATGGAGGCCGCATGCGGACAGCAGGTCTACGACATGATGGAGTCGGACGAGAACGGCAACATCCAGACCATGGCGCAGACCGGCGCGTCGCAGTCCGACTACGACGCGGCGGCGTGCCACCTCTGGCAGTGCCGCGGCTACCAGTTCGGCGACGCCAACAGCAGCACCATCCACAGCTACAGCGCCGGCCAGGTCATCCCCGTGGAGGTCGTCATCGCCGCCCCCCACACGGGCACGGCCAACGTCTCCATCATCAACCTGGCCGAGAACGAGGTCATCGGCGACCTCCTCGCCTACTGGTCCGTCTACGCCTCCGTCTCCACCGGCGTCGCCGCCAACGACACCTCCTTCAGCATCACCATGCCCGACACCCTCCCGGACGCCTGCTCCACCGAGGGCGGCTGTGCCATCCAGTGGTGGTGGAACGCCGCCTCCATCGACCAGACCTACATGACCTGCGTCGACTTCGTCTGGGACGGAACCACATCCGGCAGCTCCTCCTCCTCCTCCTCCTCGTCCGCGGCTGCCTCCTCGGCCGTCGTCGCCTCCACCGTCGCCGCGTCCAGCTCTTCGGCCGCCTCGGCCGCGTCCAGCTCCTCCGCCGCCCCGGTCGTGTCCAGCGCTGCCGCCACCACCGAGGCCGCCACCACCCTGGCCACCTCCGTCGCCTCGACCTCGACTGCTGTGGAGGTCGCCGCTGCGTCGTCGTCCACTGAGGCCCCGGCTGCTGCCTCCAGCAGCGCCTCCACCTCGTCATCGTGCTCCAAGAAGCGCGCGGCTCGCCGTGCCGCCCTCCTTGCCGCCCGCAACAACTAAGCGGGCTAAGTTGTGTAGTCTGAGATATGTGGGAAATTGGATGATGTGGTGATTCGGCGCTCCGCGCTGCGGTATTGTACCATTTGGAAGGTTATGGGTTTTCACATGGTGGTCTCGATCCGCTAGACTTGGAAGAGAGATGACCTTGCCGTGTTTGCTTCTCTGTACATACAATATGAAGATGTATCCTGTGCATATCCATGACTCCTGTGCCCATCGTCTTTCTTGCGTCATGTGATACAATACCCAGTTGGTACCCTGATGCGCATAACGCATCATGAGCCTGCTGCAGATGAATATGGCCCATCGTGGTAAATATCGAAGCCCAAAGCTGACACAATATGAAACCCCGGTCTACTCTCACAATATCAAGACAGTGGTTCTTACAATCATGTAGTATTGCAAGTTATATAGAGTTCAAGGTGACAGGCTCCTCGATTCAATGTCATAGTGTGGATACGACCACTCCTTCAATACGGTCTACTTAGTATGTAAACATTCCACTAAGGTACCGTTCATTTGGATTCTGCACTTTCATACTGCAAAGGCCACTCCATCTCACAGACCTTCAGCGGATGAAGTCCAGCTTGGCTTCCACAGGCAGAATTGATAATCATGGAGAGTCCAGCCCGGGAACGTTCCTCAACAATTCATCGTCGTGTCATGTGGGACTCCAATCAACACCGAAAGACAAATACTGAAATTTATGCATCTCCAGGTGCTTTAGAATAAATCGCCACCGGTTGCACGGTCTCAATACCATGTAAGAGCTGGGCTCCTCCAACATCATCATCGTCGGACTGCCTCATACTCCCGACTTCGCGGCTGCTCTGACACCACGCCCCTGAGTTTGATCACTTCATTGTGCTGACTTGACTTCTACGCTGCGAGGAGCGGTTCTCCTGTGAGCCGGTCTGTGACATTTGTGTTTTGCAATATGTTGATCACAATGAAATTTCGGCTGATTCATGAATGTTCTATTCGTTCAACCAAAAAAAAAAGAAAAGAAAAGGAAGAGAAAAAGAAAAGAAAAGAAAAGAGAGAGAGAGACACAGAGAGAGAGAAAGAAGAAAACATGAACGAATGACCTCAAACTTTCAAAGAAACGTTCACTACTCACGGAGGACTAATCTCAGATTCAACGTCAACAATAAGGAATTTGGTAACCTGAACCTGACGACCTACAATGTATTGGTCACCCCTCCCCGCCAATAAATTCAGATATTGTAAGAAATATGGCTATTATCACGCTGTGCCGCCCTCAATGGCCCTCATCTCCCGCAATGACCGGAATCTAAGAGGCTCGAACCATCCTTCTGCTAGGACACCCCCTAAGTTCCCTATGTCAACATCACATACAGAAATCTGCCGTCAATAATGACAAAGAGACGGCGACTTCGGACTATGTTCATGAGGGCAGTCTTCAAGGTTAGCTCCACCACGCCGCAGTCAAAGTTTTTTTTGTGTTTTCTGTGTTTTTTTGTGATTGTATGAGTGATTAAGTTAAACACTGAGGCTTTATCCGGTCCCACTTCAAGAATTCTGGATACGCTCGTCGTGGTGAGATTGAGTTTGATGACTCGGGATTATAAGCCCTACGCCATGCGTCTGGCTGAAAATAGCATCGGCATGGACAACGGAGACCACGAACTCCTGTGTTGTCATGTTGGTGCATGAGGACCCACAAGACTTAACGCCGTGGAGCAGATGAGACATAGATCGACGCACTGGACATGATACCTGACATTACGATTGTTTACTTCTCTGGTTTTTCATTGGGAAACTGAGCGTGTGCATGCTCCTGCAAAATGCCTCGATCACAAGGGAAAGTCTCCTCCCCGCTGTCCACTTCTCCAATGTCCTCACCGGACGCGTCCCAAATGTGGTCGCAACCACCCTCAATGCTCGCGTCCACCCGTTCCTCGCACTGCCGAAACTTAAATCCACCCGGTTGCCCGACAACGCCTTCGGTCCGGGTGTACAGGGGCCGCTAGTACGACCGTTGTCATGTCACGTCCCCCGAAGGATATCAACATCCAGAATGGTCTGAGCAATTTGAAAGAGCTTAAGATTCCAGGTCTGGCAGGCAACACACTATCAGCTACCGAGGCAGCCTTGAAGCCCACACAGAGGCCCTTGCTGAGGCTGCAAGTGTTGATCATAGAATTCAAAGACAGCCTGCTTGGATCGAGGGGGGCTGCGCGGCTCATCAAGACCCTGTAGGCGAATACACATAGCCGTCTCGGGATCCTAAAGGTGTGCGGGAACGACCTCCGCCCAGACAGAAGTGAGGGCGATCGCCGAGGCATTTGATCAGCTTCCTCGGCTGCGACGTGTGAAAGTTGCAAATAGCAACCTGAGGGGGAATGATGCTCGCCACGGGGCAGTCGCGGACTTTTTTTCTTCAGAAGAGGAGTCAGATCAAGTGGTGGGAATGCAGCAATGATGAAGGCCTCATTTACTGATAACTAGCTCATCTGGAGCGGCATACGTGGCGAGAGGCACGAGCATGTGACTGAGAAAGAATTTCAAACCCTAACCACGAGTTCCTTCTTTGAGACTCAGGTTCTATGCATGCTCGTAATATTGGAAGCTGGGACACATATACTATATGTATTATGAGTACTACCTCGCCCCGATCGTGGTCTCCACCCGCACTCCCCCCACAACGAAGCAAAAAAGAGGGTTTCACCGTGGAGTTCGATTTACAGTCGCTCGTCCCCCTTCTTGTGCGTCGGTATAGCCATGCTCTCCAATCCGCGAGACAACTTTCCATCTGACAGGCTTTCCACCAGCATCAAGAACAAAAGTATTTCTCGTCCATTCTATGCCATTTCTCTCGCGATCCTCCGGACGTTCCGAAATTACGATACGGCAGTGGCACAGTGGAGTCCCTAACGTTGAGTGAGTGAGTGAGTCGAGTCCTGTCAGATCCGCCGTCTTTGCAATATTTACCAGTACTCGAGGAACGCTGAAAAGGACCAACATAGCTAGCGGATAACAACCGCTTTATACCCCCTCCTCTCATCACCCCTGATACCCGCACGGTCCTGTATAAATCGATCGCGTGAAGTCTAATTGGAGGGCATGGCGACAGTCGCGAGACGGGGACAAGCAGTCGAACACCCGCGAAGTTCCAGTGGGACCCTTTACTCTTTTAGCGTCACATCGCGCAAACTTTATTTTCGCTCGCGATATCCGTTGGGGGATCATGGGCCTTTACTATGTAACGCTAGGGCAAGGCCCCGGGTACTCTGAACCCCTTAAGCTAGCGGCGGATTATCCTCATCCATCGTCCGCGGCTGCTGCGGAATGGGACCCTCCTTGGCATACAGTGCTTTATAGTGGGTTCATGGGCGTGCGCTAACCTTGATGACGGGAAAGGGTGGCCTGGTCCTCCTGCGCAGGAGGGCGAGAGGGCATCTGCATTCTCACGCAGGGTGGGTACGACGCAGCCCATGGAATCGGAAAGAGATGAAGCATCTAAAATCTCCGCCTCGCTCCCACCTGTCTGGGATAGCGTACTCGACACCGCGTTCCTCGCAGGACCAACTCATGTAGCTGGTTCCGCCTGTTCCTGGGGGTGATGCCCACCGGCGGCCGCCCGGGCGGTCTGAGATCCCTTCGTTGGAATCTTCTGAGCGCTCACCCTTCCAGGGTCGCAGAAGCAATCCGAGATCTCGGGTAGAAATGCACCAGAATGGGAAGAGATCCGCAGAGCACGGTCTTAATGGATGGGATGGCAGCTGATTTCAAGGACATGCGGCTGAACTAGCAACACCCAGGCCTCTACACGACTCTTCCGCTAGTCAGTGATGCCCCGCCTGACAGGGCAAGGGCAAGGTCAAGCTTGGCATATCCATGGATTTGGCCACGCCCAGTCAGTAGCTTGCATGCTTGCGTACTTCATATCGGCCCGCAAGAGGAGAGGGAGAACCTCTGATAATAAAGCGCGATCTGGCCGACGATCTCGGTTCGTCACCAACCTGCCTCTATGTCGATCCGATTTTGTGAGGGACCTCTATTTGAACGAAGCCGGAGCCACCTCTCACCTGTTCTCCTTTTATCAGGACGGGCCCTTGATATGAGGGGATCCACTTACTCTTCCAGTGCTCATGATCGCCTCGACTTTAAGGTTCACACGCGACTGACCGGCAATACACGAGCCACATGTCTTCCGCACATGTGAACCATGCCCTTGATGGGCAGTCGAGAACGGGGTTGATAATAGGATTGTCGGCTGGGTTAGGATTCTTGTGTATGATGGTCGTCGCGGCTCGTATATACACCAGAGCCATCCTGCTCCGGAATGCTGGGCTTGACGACATCATGATTTTCATCACCCAGGTACGGACGCACATCATCGACACGCTCGATTGCACTTCATACCTATCGCATGCAAATGCCAGCAGCTGACGGAGACGCAGGTTCTTGCAACTGGTCTGAACGTTTCAACGATATTAGGTGCGCGCAATCACCAGGGCGGTCCTCTTGAACGATACCACTAACACGATGCCTACCAGAGGCACACTTCGGCGTTGGCAGACACTCATGGCTCGTGAGCCCGCAGGACGCCGTTCGACAGCAACAGTGCCTCTTCGCGGCCATCCAACTCTATATCTGGGCACTTGCCTGTGTCAAAGTCAGCCTCCTACTCCAATACCGGCGTATCTTTCTGGTGCTATGGCTGCACCGCGTAGCGATCCTTATCATTGGCTTTGCCGTCGCCTGGAATTTCGCGCAGTCTGTCCTGGTCGCGTTCGCTTGCGTCCCTATGAGCAATCTGAATCCTTCCATGGCGGACAAGTGTCTCGACAGCCTCATGATCTGGTACATCGCGGCCGGAATCAACATCACAACAGACTTCATCGTCTTTCTCCTCCCGATACCGCTCATCAGCTCGTTACAGCTGCCCACAAGGCAGAGGTTCCTGCTCTGCTTGGTGTTTGGATTAGGCTTTTTGTGAGTCAAGCCTTTGCCTCGGCCCCCGACGTCCCCCTTCCCTTTCCGGCCTCTATCGCCCACCTGGCCACTTATTCTTCCCTTCCCTCCCCCTTCTTCTCCACCTCACTCGGCCGAGTGGGAGACGTGGGTTGAAGACAGCCCCGTCGGGTACCCAGATGGTTCACGGAAAGTGACCCAGTGGCTTCGTTCCATATCACCCGCTCTGTAAAGAGGGCCATGCTCCGCCATGCTCCGCCATGACAATGTTCTACGTCCGAGCGGCCGAGAACTTCAATCCGGTGCCAAGCTGACCCGAAACTCAAAATGGATTTCGACGAGTGGGAACACACATACTGAATGCAACGGTTGTATCCCCAGAGCTAACATGCCTTCCTTATTCCTCAGCACATGCGTGATCTCGATCGTGCGAGCCACAACCCTCCACCTCGTCGTGAGCAATACCGACCCATCCTGGTATGGCACCCAGGGCGCCACCTGGTCAATGGTGGAAGTCAACTGCGCCATCCTCTGCTCGTGCCTGCCAACGATCCGGCACCTCCTCGCGCTGATGTTCCCGTGCCTCGGCCTGAGGAGCGAAGCCTCTAAATACGGTGCTGAGGTTTTATCGGGCTCGAAACATCGCAACCGCGGCGGCAGCGGCTTCGTATTACAATCGCTCAAGGGCACGCAAAGCCTCCGACCCTCGAACAACACCACCAAGACCAGTCGAGTGAGCACCGGGCCAGATGCGAGCCAATGGCCCATGGACGACCTGGAGAAGAGATGGGGTATCGATGTTGAGAAGAATGGGCTGTACTATCACAGCAATCACATCTCCGCGTGGGTCAGTGCAAACCCTGAGGCGGGCTCCTCAAATTCACCGATCAGAACCCAAAGACCAAGCGATGATGGGGGAAGCGAGCGGAATCTGGTAGAACACAGGATGTCAGACAAAGACCTCAGCCAGCACATCCTGGTTACAAAGTCCATGGTCGTAGAAGAGGGAAGGGTGGACGAATTACGCATAACGCCAAGTGATCGAGGTCTGAGAACAAGCTAGGTCAGGCCACTTATAATTACTCTTATGACCATTTTCAGCAGTTCCTTCAAGGTATAGCACGCATTGGTGCAGACTGCACACCACTCGAAGGTCGTGAGAATTTACGACCCGGCCTGCCGTTGTGAGAACAGCAAGACGAGGCTGACCAGATGTAAGTCGGTCGCATCGTTGGGAAAGACTTCAATGCTATTGTCAATATTGCAGGTGCACGGATGTGAACACGTCGTATTCTCAACTTTTAACTGGTAGTAAAACCCAAAGACATGTGAGGAGAGGGCCCGTGCTGTTGCATTCCTGCGCTCCTTTTGGTAGAGGGGCAACCGGGGAGGACGGACCGTGGCTTAGCACTTAGTGTGGGAGGTAACGCCTACCTCATATGCCCCTGAGGAATCCAAGTTTCTAACGTCCCATATTGCTGGTTAGCCGAGTGAGATCATTGCACTAGTCATTGAGATGCAGCGTCACTAAACAACCAGTTTAGGCCCAACCGCTCGGGTCATTCTTCTAATTACTACATGACACCTGACTAACTGGATGGAGGTGTACAGCCCACATGAGGGAAAGTTCAGCGAGATCTTACATCACAAGAGGAGAATACTCAGAGATTGGATGCAGGCCATTGACAAGAGGAATTGGGAAGATATTTTCTGTTTGGCAAATTCCCTTTAAGGCGGACGAAAAGCTGCAACAGCATCACTGGCGAACCTGAGCGTGTGTGTACCACACCATGGGATAGTTATCCTGACATTTTCCAACGGTAGCACCGGATGACATTCTCTTACGAGACTCATTCGACGTTTCATATATCTCAGACACTGGAGAACTATGTACAATGAAATCTGCTGGTACGCTCCTCTTATCTGACAACATCGCTCACCATCGCTCAGCATGGTTTAATAGACAGTGGGATAACCGCTGTTGATGTAGTCGATCAGACCAGTGGTTCCGTTCATCTTGGTAGCAATCGCCTGAACGAAAGCCTCGGCAACCTTGTCCGCACCAGTAGGGGATGTGTGAGTATGGTCGCTCGGGTAATAGCTGTTGACCGTGGCATTGCCTAGTTCCTCGTACATCAAGGCCACAGCGTTGAAGTGGTCAACAAAGGTGCAGTTGCCACCCACAGCCTCAGCCGCGAGCTTCTGGTAGTCGACGAACCGCGGCGCCGAGTAGATGAAGCTGCCTGTCTCCCCTGGAAAGGAGTCAGCAATGCTCTTTGAAAACCCAAGCCGGATTGGAGACGAGGACACTTACATGGGTTGTTAGGCGTCTGAGATGACAGGACGACCGTGGCGCCCTTGGAGATCATCAACTTTGCAGCCTGGATAACGTAGTATACGAAGGTGTACACGGTCGAGCCGTCCGCAGACGACGTGCAAGTCTCCTCGCCAGTACCCGGACAGTCAGACCGGCCGTTGTCGTCATCTTCAGGGGAGCCGCCATCATTGTGCCCAAACTCGATGACCACGATATCACCTTCAACCAGGAGGTCGGCGACGTCTTGGAAGCGGCCCTCCTCCCAGTATGATCGTGCAGATCTACCAGCGATAGCCTCGTTGACGACAGTGGCTGTGGTGTAGTTGCCTAGATATTGGCCCCACCCGTCCGTCAACCCATTGTCGGCACCACCCTTGGCCATGGTCGAGTCACCACAGGTGTAGATCGTGGGGATGGATCGGCGAGTGTTTGCGACCGGCTTTGCAACGGGCTTTGCGGTTGCGGTGATGGCGCCCAGGGCAACCGAAGCGTAGACGGAGAATTTCATCTTGACAAGGGTAATGATGACCAAAGAAGCAAGACAGTGTGAGCGAAAGTTGTAGAGAGAGTGGGCCGGCCCAAACAGCAGAATGCAATAAGATGAACAAGAGAACGAACGGCTGGCGTTACTGGATGAAGATGTACGATGTGAAGACAAAGATCTCACGATGAAGAGCCCGTCAGGAAAGACAAGGCCAGGCACGTTCTCATCGGCGCTTCTTAAGAAGAGCCGTGTCGCGTGGATCGGGAATATCTCCCTGTAAACATTCCGGAGCTACCACTTTATTGTTGATTAAGGGGGCGGGTCGCGGAGGCAGGCCGCCCGCTGCTATGGCGCCTGGGGAATATGCAGGTGTACGCACCACGAGGCCAGATACGGACTACACGGACTATACCGTGCCAAGGCACGAGAACGTTTACATATTTACGAATTTCAGGAGACTTAGACTCGAGTGCTCTCGAACTCGAGAATGCTAGAGCCAGAGCCATTGCGAAATATCTGGGAAGATCTGATCTGACCATAGTTGATGGTCCCACACTTGATTGACTAACGTTCGCATGATTTTGAGGCTGATTTATCCCCGTAAGAAACATGCCAAGCCCTCGCCTACACAAAACAACGTGCAGGGGCATTTCGCGATGGATCTCTTGAAACAGGAGTGGATCTCGGCTAGACTTTGGACGGAAACATCTCCATGGAAACTGATTCCGGCGCTCGAATTCGGATTCGGCCCCTTGAAGTCGGCCGAGTATACGACGAGTTCTTCGACTATCAATCTAGAATCATAATCGCTCACCTACTCTGTTCAATTTACTTGCCATGGTCTCATTGATGTTGATACTGGCACTGTTAGCCAAGATAGATCCTGCGGAGTGGCCCTTCCGAGGCTGGTCTCGTCCGAGAGGAAAGGGCAAGCAGCTGAGCTCCTCCGAGGTTGTTCTTCAGAGAACTCTCGCCGGAACGTCCAGCGATTCAACGAAGTCTGACTCGTATATATTCACGCACATCAAAGGTGTGCGCATAATTTGCTCCTGTAACGGCTGATCACTATATCCTCATCCTCTGCACAATGGCCAGCGCATAGAAGCGCCGGTGGAAGGAGTCATTCTTATCTATGCCAGACCCATATCGGCCGGCGTCCTCGGTGTCTCCTTGGACAGCTCCAGGCTGACAATCAAACCACTAACATCGTCGATGCGGCGCAACCTTCTCCCAGCTCATTCTGGGAATATTTACAGGTAGATATGCGAGCGATAATACGAAACTAAAGCAATTTAAGGTTTCAAAAAATTTACCCCCTGATTTACCCGTGAATATTTCTCGAGTCTGACGAGAGCCGCCCGCGAGTGCTTTGCATGACCCAGCAGACACAGCCACTAGCTTTGAAGGCGACGTGGCTTGCCTTGGGTAATTTGCAATTTGATCGTCAGCCCTAGCTAGATCTCTGCATGTTGAATTAGTCATTAGATAGGTCTAGAGTGGCCACGGAGGTGTGGCCTGATGACTGGATTCCGTCCTCAGCCTTCTAAGGCACGGCTCCTACATGGTGCTGCCTTTTAGAAGGCGATCGTCGACTTAGGTACGAGTGTCCCCTATACCACAATGATTGAGACTAGAATGTCGTTGCAACTTCATTCCTGAGCTTCAGGCTGAGATTGTGGGGTGGACCCGTCAAAAGAGGTAGCATTATCAAGGTGACGGTGTGAGGACGCCAGGGGTTGGAGTGAAGATCTACCGCCGCGGTACTCGAGACCTAGGATTTATTTTGTTTTTATTCATTTATTAAAGTGTAGTGCACATGCTCCTAACATATTCCTGTGGGCTCCACGTACCCTAGTTGTCCTCACCGACTATCAATAGACTATGATTTGAAGTTTTGTCCCTCCTAGTACGGTATGGACCAGTGGGAACACAGCAGCTTTACTTAATGACCCACCAATATTCGCAATGGACATTGGGAAGCGTGGCAGTATCATGGTCCTCTTTTGTATAATTGCGGGTGAAATTACTGTGTAGTAAGGGACCCAGGGTCCTGACTGCGTTCAGTTGATCAGTCGGCCCCGGTCTCTTGTTGCGCCTTCTCGGAGAGTCGATGCTAGCTCCGGCGCCTGCACAATATTAGCTTGTACAGTATTGCTAAGTCCAGGACATACTCATGTCGTCTGGAAGACGCCTAGATGATCGTTACGGCAAAGCGGGTCAGAACCGGCTCAAGGGCCACAAATACCTGTCGGCTGCTGCAAGGGTTGCAGGTGGGCAATCTTTCTCCTGATATATAGTGACTGATTGAGTCTATAAGAGTTCGAGGCACCAGGGAAAGCGGAACAACCGCTTTATCACCTCCCAACCCTTCTATACAGATATGTGAAGTACTACTAGAAAGTATAAGTAGAGATCGGTAACGTCACTGAAAGATAGGAGCTCAAATCTCGAAAGCTTCGATAGCAAGGACAGTATACACATACATACATACATACATACATACATACATATTATATATATATAAGCAAAAGCTAAATGGGAAGCGTCGGCTCAACCAATTAGGTGTCAACGACGGGTGGTGGCAATACTGTGGCTCGGGATAATTAGTCACAACCTAATGGCATGATTTACGAAGACTGCGAAGTGCATCTGCGAGGTATGGAGAAATGGTGGGTAATTGGATCAGCCTTAACTGCTAGCCTAGAGAAGACAAGAAGGTTTGTTGACAGTAACATCACTTCGCGGAGCCAGACCATTGGATCACATGCAATTGGGTAGTGATATTCAACTATGATGATTGGATAATCTGGCGAAGATATCTATTTTGGTGGTGATAAGCCCGTCTATAATATACATAGAATTATAAGCTGGGTATATGTTCCGTACACCTTTGCCATCCTATGGGACATGACTCCACTCAGCCCATTTATACGAGCAGTCCACTTTTGTCACAAATAAAACTAAATGTGGCTAGTCAGCGACCGAGTAAAGAGGGTATGGGTAAACCAGAGGGGGGGCATTGGAAAGACTTTCGGACGTAGTGAAAGTTCCACCTTGGCGCCAGCGGCCGATTACACGAGACAGGGATAGGTGGCCGGACGAGGTGCAGACTAACGCCAACTCCATGAAGGAGGACGCAGTGGTTTTGAAGCGACAGGGGGAGCAGAATTTCTCACTTCAAGTTATCCTCATCCTATTTGTTGAGGGTTACCACAAGCCTCGGTGCATGCCTATGAGCCAGTCAGAGTTGTCCCGTGTTTTTAATGGCATGCCTCAGTGCATGTCTATGGGCCGGTCAGAAACGCTTTGCGCTTGTAATGGCATTCCAAGACGTCTCCGGAGACACATTCAAGCACTGGCTTGTACCGCGTCTGAACCGAGCGACACAGGAACACCATGCCGAGGCTGGGCAAGCAAGGCAGCAAGTATACCTTGCGGGCTTGTACACAGGGCTCCATGGGGCTAGAAAATTATGGAAGGACACCGTAGAACTTACATGGGAATTGTTGCCCATGACGCCCTCCGCCACGACATGCGCCTGAGGCACGGGCGCTGCCGCCCCAAGATACGGCAGGGCTAGGAGCATTGCCGAGAGGAGAATCGAGGGATCCATTTGGTGATTATGTTGGAGTGATTGACGAGTCGTTGCGTGGAGAAGGCAAGATTGAACTGCTGGGTTTGGACTGAATGCTGAACCGATTTCCATAGAAGCGATTTCAGGAAGGGAAGACTGTTTATCTATTTTCTTGATACGAAAATCCGTGACCGGGTTCTTTGCGACGGATGGGCCAAGCGCATCCCTCCGGGACTACGGCCGTTCAGCTTGCTTCCTTTGGTAATTTATGAGTATCCGCATTCGGTTACGGTACCGCCGATACGCGATCCTACGTGCACTATTAATTGCCACATGATGTCAAAGCAGGTCGACGAAAGAATCCGTCAGGCACCGAGATATACAGAGGTTGCGCCACGCAAGCTAAAGTATGGGTAAAGGAAATCAGGCCACTATGCAAGGAATGCGACTCATGTTGACGATTGATGCACGTACTTCTCCGTCTATGGCTGTTCTGTGCGGAATACGTCCGTTGTCCAAATGATTCAAGCGCATGCATTCCAAATCAGGTTCTTATACTGATATCAGCTTAGGTATAACCGGCATGATTCACGTGATACCCGCGGTACAATGTAGTCGGATGCCTCTCATTCACTTCACCATTGCAGATCCCAAGGTTGATAATCCCTGTCAATTGGTATTCTGAGTACTGAGCCCTTCACAACGAGGCATCACAAGCACGCTGCCATCGTGTACGACTTGACAAGACCGTACACCACAAATCTCACTGAGCGACACCTTGCAAATTACGATTCGGGTTCGGGGCCGGCATTTATGCTGACCTTGGAAGTCGCGAGATAATGAGTGTTAGTGTTCGCTTTTACGTTTGATCTTCTCGCCACTCGCATCCTTCTGCTATATTATCCACCGACGAGCCTGTAATTATGCAGATAAGGATGTAATTTTGCCCTTGAGCTCCACTTCAATAACAGACTGTCAAGAGGCGCCTTCCAATCATCGCTTTGCACCTTCAAAATAGCAATTTTGCATGTCATATTTATGACATGTAGATACAACCCCCAGGGGATGATATTCACACTTGGCCACAAATCTGGGGACAATTCACTATACCGAGATCTGGGCAAAGTCTCAGCGGTTATAAAGTATGAAGACGCAAGGCCCCATAAACCCAGGATCCTCTGCAACTGAGAGTATTCTAATATCTGGTGCGGTCAGGTGACGAAGTATGAATATTAATCCCTGGGGGCTGTATAAGAACAACGGATTATATATATTCCCAATTTTAGGCCTTCAACCCCGAATCGTGAACTTTGATCATGTCCTCGTCGGGTTAGAGGCAAGTCTCGAGACATTCTCAGAGGCCCGACCGAGCGCATGATGCAACACATACTGCTGACAAAGCCAGGAAGCAACTGTGTTAGCGTTGCGTAGGACCTCTTTTCTGTTTATTGGTATTTATGCGACAAGAATAGTGCTGTGAAGAGTATTGTATTTTGGCATATATATGACAATAATACTGCCGTGAGGCGTGATGTCTATTGGTATAGATGCGATTGAGAAAAGTGCCGTGAAGCTATAGTCTTTGAAGTTTTGAAAATCCTGACCCGCCCGAGACTCCAGCCTTCATTGAATCATATCCCTGCCGTGTATTCCCCTGCCGTCACCGGCCCGGCCAGATCGTTTCAACGAATAGAAAGGTAATGTTACGCCAGCGAGTCTTGCTACTCCATCTGGATGCCCATAGGTGTACTCTAGCAGATGACGACACACTATAGAATATTCAAGTCAGTTGGAATGATCAATTACAGGTGTAGGACTGAGGAACTGGCATGGATACTCACGTTGGTCGACTCCCCGCTGGCAGTGCTGGCAGTGCTGTCAGTGCTCGCCTCTGGGATAGGCTGGCTGGCCGCCATGGACAGCATCATAGAGATGGCAGCAGCGATGAGAGCAGTGGGGCGCATTTTGGCGATAGGTTGGAGGATTGACACGGATCCTTGCGGATACTGAGGAGTGTAGCTTGAACGAGTATTGCCTCACAGGTATTGGCACTGTAGTTATATGTGTTGGTAATAATGAAGCACCGATGATCCAATGTTGAACAATGATTGCTGGCCCTACGGGCCTCTTAAATATGCATAGGTATCGCCTTCAAACGACTCAGCCCACGCCATCCAGCAGCGAGCCCCCAAGAGGGGAAGAGTCATACTGGGAGCCTCATGGGGTCCAAGTACGGGTGTGTGTAGCCGTCGGTCCACCAGTAACATCACATAAACAGAGACGGATTTCGTCGGCGCAATGGCTGTAAGAAGAAAAGTGAGGCACTACGGGCTCCTTCTACCGCACCTACACTACTTCAGGACGTCGCGATGACGCCGCACGAATAGATAGAGTAACATCTTCGATACGATTCTGCAGGTAAGCCGCATGGTAGCACAACTCAGCCTTACAAGGCGGAGCCACGTGGGCTTGGTGTGGTAAGCCGAGGACATGCCAGGGCCGAGAAGGCTTCTGGGATGGCAAGGCAGGGGGTTTAAGCCCCCCGAAGGCGTTCCCATGACATGTCAGACTCGCCGGATTGCGCATAGGTGTGGGTCATTCCGCGGCCTATCACCGAGTGTGCTCGCTCTGTTCCTGCGATTTGGGGGCCAACACCATGCGCACTACCCGACCACGAGATACTACACTTGTGGGTGCCTTATAAAAACCAGGAATCAACACCGAACGCAGCGGCCGCCCTCACCGAGACGACTCTGACATAGGCCGTGAAGTGGAGACTCTTGGAATCTAGCCAGGCAGCAAACTGCGCTCCGAATTACTCAGCCACCGTCGATAGAGCCGGGGCTATACACGATATCTCATGTGACTCGGATCGTGCACGCATAATTAAGGCAACCATTGCTAGCTAATCCAGAATGGATCATAGATAGGACCTTCTTCGATGTCGAGCCGCTCGGAATCGTGGACTTCTATTGTCCTCGGGCACCCCAGGCAACCAGACAAAGGCATCACACCTCTCGCTAGCTAGCCATTATCCGCTCGGATCACAGCATGCCAAAGACCAGAGTATGCGATAGCGTAGCATTTCACCTTTTCAGTCTCATTAGGCACCAAGGGCGTCCATGGTCCTTTCACCCTGGAAGAGCCGTCACATCCAGGCCCAGATTACTCATCTGGTCAGTGATCTCATGCTGCATCGCCTCAACCTTCTCTTTCTCGCCCCATTCGCGCAGCCACCCCTGGAGTTCTGTCATCAGTCTTGCCGCAGTGCTCTCATAACCCCTCGGATAGCACTGATCTATACTCTTCCGCATATGAGCTTCGGCCAAGCTGCGTTGGTCTTCTCTCTGGTAGATGCCTGCGAGATAATAATGGCAGTTCAGCTCTGCCACCCGGGCGGCTGGAGAACCGTCATTCTCGCACGCGCAGAGAGTCATGTTGAAGAGTTCCTTTAATCTCTCAGTTGATATCCCGCGCGCCTGCACCTTCTGACGCTCCAACTCGGCCATCCAGAACAGTGATTGGGTGGGTTGCTTCTGTGTCTCGTCCATGTTGGACAGCCGACCTTGGTAGTCCTTCAACAGCGACGACTCCAGATACCCAACGGGCAATGTCTCAAAGCCCGCGGCGTCGCCAAGGTCGAGCCACGCCGCGATCGTACGCTCTCTCGCCGATGCATCGGGAAGTGACTCGAACGAGAGCAAGATGCACTTGTACCCGCGGATGAGAAGCTCGAGAAGATTTTCATTGTCGGCCTGGCTAAGGTTGAGCAGAATGCGTCGCAATGGGTGCCCCTCGGGCCAGTCTAAGGATGAGTCAGTGGCCAGTGCCGCGACGTATCTGACCAAGGCCTGTATCGTGTTGTTGAGCTGTCGGGCACCTGGGACGCTGAGAAGATGAATGAAGAGCAGGAAGAGACAGCGCGGGATCGTCGTCAAATTCGAGTCAAGCAGATCTTTGATCCGTTCTGGAGCCATCCGCAGGAGAGCCAGGGCCTCGGCCATCTTGTCCTGGGTGATGAAGTTGCGGGCGGAAACGACAAGCTCGTAGACTGGTTTGTCCTGTGCGTGATTTGACTGCACTAGATTGTTTCGCAAGGGGCTTCCGGAGTGGGCGTAGACATAGGAATGCAAGTCGGCAAGGATGCTCTCGGACACGCGGAACACGGCCGGGGCGTCGACGGCCGTCGATCTAGGCGATGGGGGCCGGCCATGGTGATAGCGAGCTAGCGAAAGGTGTGACGCCTTCTGCACGACATTGGAAGGTAACTTCTTGCGCCTGAGATGGGCCGCGACCCGGTCCAGGCCGACGACCCGGCCGGTTGCGAGCGTCACCTCGGTTGAGGTCCGCCGGACGTCACCCTGGCTCTCAGCATCGAAAATCAACTCCATAAGTGACTCAACCTCTTCGGACCTGATGCTGACGTTCTTGGAGTAGCCCCATTTTTTTAAGCGCGTCTTGACCATCCTTGGACTGCCCGTATGCATGTCAGCATTAAGATCCCATCTGGGGGCGGGATGGAAGGATCTGGCCATGCTTACGTCGCAACAAAATTGTGCTCCCGCTCCATTATCTCCAATACCTCCCTTAGCGTCTTGTCCTCGTCTATGTAGAGCCGCTTGATCGTCGTCATGTGCTTGCTCCAGTCATATCTGCTGGGTGTCCTCCCGGCCTTGGAGCTCTTCGCAGGTGCCGCCGTTGACCCTGCACCGGGGTTGGACCTGGCAGGGGATATTGTCGCTGAGTAAGAAGGAGAGGCTGAGTGGGTATCCCCGTACGGCGCGTCTTCCGAAGAGGGTGAGACAGGCATGATCAATGAGGGGCGGGGGGATGGGCCGCCCGCCCATTGCCCCTGGGCTGGGGCGCCAGGAGCTTGGTGGATAGAAGCCATTGCGGCGCAGTAATCGTCGGTGTGAGCAGGATGCAGGTGGGCGATGGTCCTGGGTGGCGGCTCTCCTGATGCACGGCGTAGTTCCAGAGTTGCCGACCTGGACGTGTGATCAGGTCACGTTGTGAGGAGATGTGCTTCGACGTTCCGGAACTGCGGAGGAGGTACGAGCCGCGTTTCTTTTTGATTGGCGCCCTTGCCGGAGCTCCGGGGAATGAAGTAACGTTCTGAACACGGCAAGCGGTTCCAGTTCCCGTTGTCCTTTTGGCTATTGGATGGTGAAGCGAGTGGCACAGGGTCCAATCAGAACCCATTCACCACCCCCCCTTGCCTGCAGGAATCTGGTATGGTACCGCACCCAAGGGCCAGCCGGGGGTCCTTCATTATGCAGTCAGCCAAAATTGGACAACGCCTTGTACCGTCGGATCCCGGATGGTGTCGGTCGCTGTTCATCAGCCACGAGGTGGTGGTGTTGGGGCTGAAGAGTCTGACCACACAACGTTGCTAGGTCTGAGTCGACAGGAGGGGCTTGGGAGGGTGCTGTAGGGAGCACAGAGGGATAGCTATATGGATCATCCCATCGCCCAATCTTGCGGTCATCAATAAGTCCTGCGCCGTTTATCCTGCCCATAGACTGCCGCAGCTCCTACAGAGCCCGGCTCCGATCCCATCACGGTTCCTCGGCTGGGCTGGGAGCCCTCGCCTAGTATATATATATATATATATATATATATATATATATAGTAAAATGACACCCTGGTCCATCTCAATAAAGAGCCGGATAATCCCTGGCAGTTATCTGCCGCCCCTCGGCTTCATATGGCCACGGTCTTTTCGCCCTCCAGGGGACCTGTTCCTCGCGCGTGCGAAAGTATATTTGGAATGTGCTGTCACTCAAAGGATTTCGGATATTCATGCGCCCTCATGGCTGCAGTGCTGCGGTATTGCTTCTGCTCGGGAGTCCGTCTTTCCGTGGCCTAACTACCCGGGCCTGACCTGATGAGGTACAGTCATCCTATCTGTCTGGCGGGTCAGTTCTGTTCACCGAAAGCCAGACCGCTATTCAACGGGCCTCAACACGGGTGACTCATAGCTGATGAGGCTCACCAGATCGAAGAACCATATGACCAAGGGCTATCATTACGGACTGTCGCCAAGCGTGACTGCCAAGCGGCTTGTCAGCCCGCCGTGCCTCGCCCACCCACCAAGCAGTTCCAGCCACCTCCTTACTTCCAAAGCATCTCCGCGTGAGACCTAGCATTCAGGATTTTAGACTTGACTTTCTCAGTGATCCACTGCCAACGCCGTCTCGATGAACCGTGTTCGCTGCCCAGGAAGTTCGAAGCGAGCAGGGTCTCAAACCTTCATCGCTTTCAGAGTGTTGATCCAAGTGTGAATCAATGCAAGCCTGTGGGTTTCTACTGATCATTTCCGGTCTGCTATCCGACGTACCTGCCGGTCTGCGATTGACAAGGCTGCCGGGTGGGGTGTCTGAAAGTGGTCATCTAGGTAGACTTTGAACGTCTCCGTTTTCTTGGCTACAGCCATTCGAGCAGCTGATGGTGCATGAGTGGACAGGCTCAGGGCAAGACGTCCTGTCGCCCGGGCAATCGCCCGAGTCTGAATGCGAACTAAACGCCGCATGCAGACATAGGCAGCTGTGAGGTTACGCGAAGACGGACTCTTCGAATCGTCTCTCCCAGCTCACAGGCTGGCTGGCAGTGAAAACGATGATAAACCGTGGGCTGATTGTAATGACCCACCATGGCTATTATCATCATATCATCGGCGGCCTTCGGTGTTTGATTGTTCTTGTTTTCGTGCTAAGGTCCATGGCCACTGTTTACTCGGTGGGCTGTCTCTGAAAGATAGAGATTGCTATTCTCTCAACACTCCATGTCGCTTTGGCGGGTACTCCTTGCTCCCAGGTATGGTATAGGGCCCTGGGCTCCTTTGATATGTTACATGTCGTCTTCATTACTTGTCTATCTCTGATATTATCTTCACTCTTGCAATTTGTTCACGATTCTCGCTCTATCCTTCAGCCATCTCGTTTATGTCTCTTATCTGAATCTACTGTCTGCCATTTGCTTCAATCTAGTACCTTGCCTCAACCCCCGGGGTCTAAATCCCCTGTTCTTTCTACATAGGTACATACGCTCCAAGGTGAGGCGGAAGCGCAGGTGTATGTAATTAGATGGTCCTAGCGAGAGAAGCCCAACCCATGCAACAGAAAACACGCAATACAAATGCAATGCCTTGTCCCAGCCTGTCCCCAACTCCTGATCAATCCTCGGAAGACTCCACAATTAAATGACTTAAGGCCTGTACAGGACATCCACCAACTCAGAGATCCAAGGGAGGGGGGTGGGAGGTGGTCCGTGCCCAGTGACACACTATCTTAGCGCCAGCCGTCACGAAGGTTACAGCAGCTCGCCTTTGTTCCAAAACTTCAACCTTGAACTCTACCCAGAGTAAATGGTGGGCAACCCCCCCACCCTTCCTTGTTTTTCTTCTAAAAGACAACTCCAAGCTGGCCGACTCTCCAGGCTCTGATCGCGCCCCTTTTGGGCGAGACCCAGTGTCTTTTGTGTCACCTGGGCGCGGCTCGGCGGATGTGACCTTCTCGAAGGTTCTTTGACAAGCCTCAGCTCAACCAGCAATCGTATCAAGAACAACAACCCGCCACGCTGGCCCAGAGGCTCCATCACAACAACAACCACCACAAGTCGGGAAAACACACACCATCCAACACTACCAGAGCAGATACCCCCCAAAGCGAGACCGAGATGGCCGACCACACCGGCTACGGAAGTGGGTGGGCCCCACCGCCCCGGGCTGCTCAAACGCCCAACCTCCTGCTCCGGCGCGTCGCCGCCGTCGCCCTCGGCATCTTCCTCTTCAGCGCCGCCAGCCCCTTCACGCCCGTCTCCTGGTTCACACAGCCCGACTACGTCACATACCTGGACGGGCCGCGCCTGGTCGATCGCGTCCTGTCGCCGGTCCTGACGATGGGCGCCGCGATCCTGCACTGGTACATCGCCTCCGTCGCCCAGCCCCTGCCTCTGACCATCACCGTACCAAATCCCGGCGCGGACGTCCAGATCCGGGATGGGCAGGCGCACATTGTGCAGAACGAGATCGTGTTGGGCCTGTGGCTGCCGAGCTACTTCTGGCCTGCCATGGCGCTCGAGGCCGCGCTCCTCTGGGCGATCCAGTACGGGGGCTTCGTGGTTGGACAGTGGATGGAGCGGGGCACCCTGGCCGGCATCATCTTCAGCGCCTGGGTGGTGGGATGGAATGCGATGCCCTGGTACAGGAAGGAACAAGCCTGGGCCCTCATCAAGGACTATGTGGTCCGCCTTATACTCATGGAGATGGTGGATGCGGCTTTCGGAGGAGGCAGGAACAGACGACAACGTCGCCGCCGCATGTGAGGGGCATCATTCTTGAGCCTTATGCTGTAGCCTTGGAGCCTCGAGTAGTGTGGCCCTGGACCTGTGCCCTGGGCATGCGACATGGCCTGGTTGTCTGCTGGCCTTGCTCAGGCAACGACGGGGTGGGTTGGTCACACTTGGTTGAGGACAAGGGCCACATGAGGGCTGATGTGGAGATTATCAAAACACAACTTCTCACACAAAGCTTGGTGATCCAGGCTCAGTCGCAGCTTATGAATCCCGGATCAAGCCATGTCGTCTTTGCAAGCCTGCCAGGTCAACACCCACTTCTAAAATCAGGAAGGATGTGCTCGTCTGGATCCCTTGAGGCTCTTAAGGCCTGACGACTAAGCGACCTGCACTCCTTCCGAGCCTGCCAGATGGATATCAGCTCGCAGCCTCACAACAGCCTCCTTTGGCGACTAAGCAACAGCCTTCTCTCCTGGCAGGTGAAGTTCTTGACGACTAAGCGACCTGCACTCTCAGCCTGCCGCCTCAACACCAAGTTCCAAACCCACAACAATCTTCCTCCAGGCTGCACAACCCTTGCCAGCTGATCTCTCTGCACTCCCCTCTCGCCCTTGGTCAACACAACTGATCGTCCCCAGCCTCATCACACCACCGACCATGGCGATCATTGGCACCTCCTTTGTCGGCCTCTACCTGACAGCCGCCCGTATCGTACTTACGCCACGAGGACTGGCCCCGTACCTGAGAGTCCGATATGACGACCACCCCTCTGTCCTCCCATCCTCGAACCTGACCCATGTCGACGTGCGCCCCACCAACCGCGCCAATATGAAGCCCAGCGACGGCGCCGACCCACAGGCCCGCCTGGCGGGCATCCGCAGCTACGCCCGCAGCCCCCTCGGCCCTGTCTTCCGCACTGTCTCCCTCGCCGCCCGCTGGGCCATCGTCGGCATCATCTTCATTCCCGTCGCCATGGTCGAGTTGACCATCAGAACCGCCTACGTCGTGCTCATCATCTCCGCAGTTGCGGTGATGACGGTGGCGGTGAGGATCTACGATGCCATCGCCGCAGCCGTGCGCGGTTTGGGCTCTGCTGTTCGGGCTGGTGCCACCTCGGTGGCGACCGTGTTTCGGGCGGTCGGCAACGCTTTTGGTAAGTCTGACATATCCCTACCAGGGGGGTTAGGCTGTGCTGCGCGGCCAGTGGGTTGGTGGAGGGAGGTGCTGCTGGGTCAAGGCTGACTGATAACCTGGCAGGCCTCCCCGGACAGTGATCATGGCCGATGAACGCGGGAGAGGCGATTGGACCGGGCATTGGAACAGGCTGAGGGATGGTTTGCTTTTGGTGGACCGGCAACGGACGCGCGATATGGGCAGATCCATCGGAACATCGTGCTTGGGATATCGAGGAAGCCGGTGAGGTGGCCGATGGTGGTTACACATTGCCGCTCTCACTAGGACCTCTGAATCGTCGACACAATGCTCGCTACATGGACGAACGGTTGGACGGACATGGATGCCATGGGTAGACTGCAGACTACTCGGGCTGAGTACGTGCGGTGGAGGCTTGTCTTGCTTTGGAAAAGCCCCCAGGAGTTTCGAGTCGTCGGGTAGTTCATAGGTGAATGAATGCATGGGACGGATTCGGTGCCCACCTCACCCAAGCCTAGCCTGCCACTCGAGAATGGAGTCCGCACACAGAATCCGCGGTGCCCGTCTCGAGGCTCCTGTTTCCCTAGCCCCGTGGTCCCCCTGACGGCAAGGCCCGAGAAGGACCTTGACAGGATCGTCCACCTTAAGGCTACATGACGAGGCAGCATGCTTGACATTCACGACGGGACTCGGTGGGTCCGCTGCCCTCTAAGCAAAAAGCACCCGTCAACACCCTGAAGCGTCGTGGGACGAGCTCCGACGTGCTTGGGCGCCTGTCGTCTCGGGGGACCCCGAAGGCGCCGGCCAAGACCAGCAGGATCGTTTCTTAAGCTACCAGACCCGCCGTCCCCTCACCACCGCCGTCCTGTGGGGTTGTCTGTCACAAGGGCAAGCCCTCGCACGTACAGTAAACCCCGCCAAGATCCCTCACTCACACCCGCAGCACCGCCTAACCCTGGACCTCCAGATGTCCAACTTACCACCACCACCACCACCACCCTCTCCTCCTCCCCCCTCCGCGTCGCCATCCTCGGCGGCGGCATCACGGGCCTCTGCCTGGGCTCGGCCTACAGGCGCGGCAGATCTCCTTCACGACATACGAGCGGGTCGCGAACCCGAACGGGGAGGGCTGCCTCCAGTGGGTGGGCGGGACGACCAGGGAGCCGCTGTTCAGGCTGACGGCGTGCCTGGCGCCGGGGGGGGGGCGGGGGGCGGGGGGCGGGTGAGGTTCGGGAAGCGCGTGGGGGACGGACGTGGTGGCGCGGGAGGACGGGCCGGTGGGGCTACGGTTTGCGGACGGGGGCTCGGAGGCTGCTGCGGGCGGCCGAGGACGAGAGGAGGCCGGTCGGGGGGCGTGCCGCTGGCCGCGTGTCTGGAGGGGGAGGCCTTCGCCGTGTACAGCGAGCAGGGGTACGAGAGGACGCGGTGGCCCGTGCGGCACACCCGCGAGATGGTGGGCCTGTTCAAGTGGGAGGACCCGGGGTCGCCAGGGACCCCGAGAGGTACGGGCGCGAGGTGACGTGGCGATTTCACAAGGTGTGGCATTACGACATCGGCAAGATGGTATACGACACCCGGCGTGCCCCTCGAGTACAGCATGAGGAGCGACTCTCTGGACCAGGCCAACTGCGAGTGGTGACGGACGGTAGCATGGCGGAGTATTGGGCCTGTGGGGGACTGAGGGGCTAGATCCCTTGACAGGAGAGAGTGAGCATTGGGGACACGGTACTTATTGGATGCGTATGCGGTATCAGTGCATAAAAAGATAAAAGAGGAAGTCCATACTCCATCTGACATTACCACGCCCCATCCACCCACCCACCCACCCATCCATCACTCAGCATCGCGGTCGCACAAGGAGCATCACCTCTCGCATGATCCCTCTTTACTTCTGTCCCTGCTTCTTGCCGCCACCAAACAGCCCGCCCACCACGCCGCCCGCGCTCTTCCCGCCCTCCAGCAGGGCGTTCCCGGCGTTCCTGCCGCCCTCGGCGACGGGGTTGACGACCGAGCCGGCGGGGCCGGTGGCGTAGCCGCCGGAGTCATCCCTGCCCTGCCGCTCGGTGCGGTTGATGCCCTCCTCGGAGAAGGCGTCGCCCACGGGCTGGAGGAGGCCGCCCTGGCCGACCTGGCCGGAGACGAGCCCGTGCGCGCTATCCTGTAGGTTGTCGACCTGCTCGACGCCCGTGACCTTAGACTTATCGAGGGTATCTGCAGCACGCCCCTTCCATCAGCCCATGCTGCTCACCCCACGCCAGAGACTGCTCCTGTCCACACCTCCCCTTCCCCCTCCCCCGCCCGGGCACGATGTGTGGAACGCGGGTGAGGACTAGAAAGAAAAGAGAAAGAGAGAGAGAGAGGTGTGTGTGTGTGTGTGTGTGAGGGGACTCACCCTTGGTGGTATAGCTGGCCTTGTTATCCTTGGTGAACCAGCGCAGGTACATGTCCTCGATCCACGGCATCCACTTCTCGTACTGCTCGTTGTACACCTGCGAGCCGTACCCGCCCCACGTCTGCTTCTTCCCCCCCTCCTCCTCTGTCAGCCCCTTCTGGGCGTTCTGGATGTTGTCGGCCATCGCGGGCTGGGTCTGCTGTCGGGCCGGGCTGGCGAAGTAGATGTAGTCTGGGGGAGCAGGCAGCGCCTGGTCAGCGGGACGGACGCCGGCGAGGTAGGAGGCTGCTGCTTGGGGAGAGACGGCGTGGAGGGGACTTACAGACGATAGGCGTGATGAGGCAGGCGACCAGCACGAGATATTCCAGCATAGACACTTTTTTCTTTTTCTTTTTCTTTTCTACAGGAAGCCAGGAGTAGAAACAGATTCGAACATCATATATCTTCACTTCAGGGTTCCCAGTCCGCTGGTGCACCGTCCCTGCCGGCTGCCCTCTTATACCAGACCCCATCATCACCATATGATATCAGCCCTGAGAGCCTTTGGCTGGGGGGGGGGGGTGGTTGTGTTTCCGTCCCTTGGGCCCAGCTGCCTTGATTCTGGCCACCCACCACCCACCACCCACCACTCACCATCCACACGCTCATCATCATTATGGTTGCGTACGTGCTACGCAGGGCGAGCCCGTCAAAACGTCGTCAGCCCGTGGCCGCCGGTGGCCGATCATTGGATGTGGCTGGTGACCTGTCGACGTCATCCTGTCTCGCGGGATACCTGGTGGTGGCGCGAACGAGGTTACCCTTGTCCTCTTGGGTCAGGCAGAGGGCCAAGCCACACATCACAGCCATGGGGGGGGGGGGGCGGCTGACTGACTTCGTTCCACCACCCCCCACGTATCTGGCATCTTTCGTTCCGAGGCCTTGATGGGATACCACAAAGTAGACGGGGCTTAGGAGGGGTGGTCGAGATAAAAAGGGACCTGGACGCCCCCCTGACTTGTTTATGATAGATGACATGTGGATTTGGTTTTGAATTTTTGATACTGCCTCTCCAGCCCCGCTGAGCCTGTCTATCCAGTCCGTACCACCAGCCAGCTGTAAGGCATCTCAGTTGTCCAGTGACGAGCCCATCACACATGCGGTATGCCATCGGAAATATCCTTCCGCAACGCCGCTCTGCTCGTCCACCCTGAGATTAGATCTCGAGGAAGGGGTGTCGTGTCGTAACGGTAGTAAAGGTCGAGGGTCCAGAACCCATAACCCCCACCACCCCTGCGATACACCACCCGCCCCCCCCCCCTGTCGCACGGTTGTTTGTTACCTTTTTTTCTTCTTTTCACCATGGAACCGTACCGCCAGGGGTGGAGCCTGCCTGTCGGTCCTGCGCGCCTGGGGCTGCCCGGGGAGGGTGGTGGAAGCCCCTCCCCCCCCAAGGAGCCCCTTGCGCGGTGACGACATTGGGGTCTGAGACGGCCGGTTGGTGGGGACGTTGCGTGCGGGACGGGCGGATTTAAACACTTGGATGGCGGCAACACGGGGCATGTGTAAGGGGAAAGGAGGAGGAAAAGAAGAAGAGAGAGAAAAAGAGATAGGGAGAGGGAGAGAGGTGACGAAATCAGAAATTCCAAAATAGGATAATCTAAAGATACCATAGTAGAAGAAAGAAGGAAAGGAGGAAAAGAAAGAAGAAGAAGAGCAAAAAAAGACATAAAAAAGAAGAAAGGACCCCCCCTCCCCCCCAAGAAAAAGTGAATTCTATCGAGCGTGTGTATGTATGTATTCAGCACGTCGCGCCGTGAAGCCCGCCCCAAGCCCCCGCTATGCAGCTTCACTTCCGTCGAGGCTATCCAGGGCCCTGATTTCTCTCTTCCTTGCCTGCCGCCTGGCCACGAACTCTTTCTTTCTTTCTTTCTTTTTTGGGGGGTTTTTTTTTGTTCTTCTTTTCTTTTCTCTCCCTTTCCCCATCGTTCGCAAAGGGCTGGCCGCAAAAGATCTGTCTGGCGCGGGCTTGTGGTCCTGGGTTTTGGGAAGGGGGCGGGGGCGGAATCACTGTTAGATAGAGCTGGGGCCGAGGGGTTCAACAGCCCGAGGAACGACACGTCAGGGGACACGGCGTCACACACCCCCGTCAGCGCTCAGTCGGCCCCCCTCCCTCCCTCCCTTCTAAATGGGCTCGTGTGGTCGCACCACCAACCAGCCAGCCCCCTCGGGGTTCCAAACGTGCCAATTCAGTAAAGGAAGAAGAGAGAAGAAAAGCCCACGCCCTGCTTACCCGGTTGGTACCGTACCCAGAGCGGACCCCCTGGCCAACACGGGCGGCGTGATCTCCCCTGGACAGTGGCACGAGCCTGGGATGGCGCCCGCCGCGGGCAGGATCGGCACTACACAGGAGAAGCCTCACAATGGATGTTGTCCCCCCGTCCCCCCGTCCCCCCGGACGGTTTGTGCTGGTGTTTTGATTGATATTGAGCTCGAGATAAAGAATTTCTGTGGGTATCAAAGCCATCCCATCAGACCGGAGTAGTAGCAGATTCCAGAAACCTAGCCATAAATCCAAAAAAACTCGCCGACCCGCGCTAGACCGGTGAATTGAGAACCCACCCTACCGCTGCCGCCTCCTCTCCACGATGGATCCAAGAACAATCCCCCCTTCCCAAGATTCCAAAAGCTGGGGTATCATCAGAAGAAGAGCAAGGAGTGCCTGCCAATCCACCGCCCCGGCCATTAAGTTTCCTTTCTCGCATTAAGGCGAAGAGCTGGGTATCGTGGTCCCGTTCCGGCCGCGTCAGGCCCGTATAGAAAAAAACTGGGAATGGCCAAAGCAAGGCTACAAAGCTCGAGGAAAGGCGGGTGTCTCATCTATAGTTTGCGTCGACATGGGAGGCCGTTTATCCTTCCGGTCGGGCTTGCTCGAACCCGCAACGGAAAGGTGGAGTCGGTCAAATAGGAGACTGGACCGGACCTCATAGCGAGTGGGAGACGTGTCGACCCGGAGGAGTATATAAGGAAATTCGAAATGCAGTGGTACCCTGAACAGCAAGCAACAGCGAAGCCAAAAGATCCCCCCCCCCCCCCAACCGTCGTCCCGCAAACGCCAAGCAGAACCAGAGTAACTCGAAGAAAACAGACCGCCGACCTGGTATCAATAATGGTGTCGTCTCGGAGGAAAAAAAAAAAAAAGGGAAAAGAAAAGAAAAGGAGATCGGAGTGGCAGTGGTGGGAAATGATTCGTAACGAATGTCGTTTATCAATGCTTGACCAACCGAATGCATGCGGACCTTGTAATTTGTCGTTAGGCAGTAAATCAACAAGTCGTTGTCATAACGTCGTCACTATCGTCTCCCTGTAGTCGAGAGGGTTTTTCCCTAATTCCTTCTGTAATATGTGCATCAAGAAATCTCAGATCCTGGCGCTGCGTTGGCGTCCACAAACCCAACGGCCTCTTTAACATGCCGTGGCGGTCGACTCGCCAGTCGCGACAGCGACTAGGGCATCGAAGCGCCTCGAGTCCGGGTTGTCCTGCTGACGGCGGTCTGACTCCCCTCGGGCGGGAAACCCGGTGAAGGCATGCAGGTTCGGGTGCTCGAGGCGGTCGACGTGAGGCCGTGCCTCGAGCACCTTGTCCTCGTGAACGGTGACAGGGCCGTTGTACCATCCGTGGCGCTTGGCCTCTCGGTTGGTGGAGATCAGGGGAGCCGACATTGTGTATTGATGGCCGCGGGGCAGCCCGTTGGGTACTGCACGAGGGGCCGGCGGCGCCGGCGGGTGGACGGCTCGCGGCTCGGGCTCGAAGCGGACGGTGGGCTGGTACTGTCGCGGCTGCTCGACGCGGTCTATGGCCTGGTGAACCTCGTTGGCCCAAGTCCCGGCACCATCCCTAGCCGGGGGTGGGGTCGTGTTGTTGATGTCCAGCCGGGTCAGGCCGCGGTGCAGACCCATGTCCCACTGCGGCATATTGCGCCGGTCGTCCGAGATGTTGGCAGACGGGAGCAGCGGTGCCGCACGGGAGCGGTCGATCATCATCGGGGAAGGATCCCTTGGGGGGGTGGACAGCGGTTGGCCGGGTCGTGGGAGTAGCGAGTCGATGCCGGGCAGGCGCACGGGCTGCTGTTGAGGCCCGTTGCTGCTCAGCGCGGGCAGCGGCTCAGGGGCTGGGTTGAGCTGGGATGAGGTAACAACCTGGCTCAACCGGCTTCCTGGTGCGGCAAAATTGCTGCTATCGGGGTGCCAGGTCCTCCTGCGCCAGGCTTCCTCGGCAGTGCTGGAGATCGACTCACGCCGCGACCAGCCACCTGTGGATGCCGTAGGGGACCCGAGGTAGCTACCGACGGGTGAGGCAAGCGCAGCAGAGTTTGAGGTGTTCAGGGTCCCGGATCCGAACATGGGTCGGCCGACACCGCCAGGCCCATGAGGCGACTGGAAGGGGTTGCCCCCGGATGGCACGCTCAACCTCCGCCCGGGGGTTCGGGACCCGGATGGATACACGGCGTGGCGCGAGTAAGATGTTGCCGGCGAGCCGACGCCTGAACCCCAGCGTGGACTGCTTTGACCGGTGGAGAAGGTCGCGGACGTCGGGGTGCTGTAGTCGCTCGGGGATGTCTGGCGGTATGGGAACTGTGAGGAGCCGACGCTGCGATACGACTCAACGGAAAGGCGGGCATTAGGGTCGGCCATGACCAGAGGCGGCGGACGTCTCCGGATGTCATCTCTGGTGCTGTAGGCCGAACCGATCGAGCTCATGCTAGCAATGCTCGAGGTGGAGAGCGACTTGGAGTGGCCGCGCGGAGGCGCTCCGGCACTCCCAGCCGTCGACGCCCTGGCCCGACCCCCACGCTGCACCCTGTCCGTTCGGATCTGTCTCTGGTACCTTGTGCCGGTCGCAGCGAGGGAGTCGTACGGGATGTCCTCGTTGACATGGACGGTCTGTGCGTGCTGCCGGAGATTGTCGAGGCGGGAGAACCGTCGTTGGCAGTGGCATTGGAATGGACGCTCGCCGGTGTGTTTCCTGGTGGTAGGGGGTTCTCTGTCAGCATCGCAGGTACAGCAGGGTGCCTCGGACAGCAAGGCGTGATGATGCCCTTACCTGATGTGCCTCGCAAGATGCTCGCTTCGGGTAAAGCTCAGGGTGCACGGGGGGTAGTCCTTGCAGTAGAAGCGCTGGTTGCCCTTCTTCTTCTTGCTGGACCGTGTCCCGTCGGCGTTGACGCTGCCCTCTCCGTCGGACTCCTCGCCTGCGGTGTCGTTGTCGGACTCGTCCACATCCATCATCTCCGCGGAGTCTCTCGACCGTTTCGAATTCTGGGAGTTGTTCCGCTTATGCCCCTTCTTGCCGGCGCGGTCCTCGGGCACCTTGGCGGCCTCGGGGAATGGCGAGTTCGGTAATGGCTTCTGGTGGGCCATTGCGTTGCCGCCAAAGGTGGCCCGGGTGGGAGTTGTTGCATCATCCATTGTCTGCGGATGCGGAGGTGGTTGGAGCGACTGAGGGGCTGTGCCTGGGCGGGGAGTCGTGGATGACTTGACTCTCATCTCGTCCTTCCCGGCGTCGGAAAACGGTATGCTGGATGAGTTGACGGATCGAAAATTCGCCGCCATCTCTTGTATGTATGGAGGAGATCTCGAGGCCACGGACGGCTGAGGGCTGGGGTCTCGAAAGGGAGGACAGGAGGATCAAAGGGAGGACGATGCGGCGCTTAGGAACCCAGTCACCCTCTGTGAGGCTGAGACGAGCAAACGCCAGTATCCCCCGTTCCGCGGTGGGAGCGTTCAGCAGGGAATGGCAACAGGGGTAATGCGGGGTGCTGCGGCGGGAGGCTATCTGGATGTCTGAGACTGGATTGCTGGCCTGTTGTGGCAGAGTGGGAGGCTGACTGGGAGACGACGGGAGGCCGGGAGTGGCGATAGGGCAGGAGAAGGGGGGGGAAGGAAGGCAGCATCTAAGGGCCGACGCCGTTCATCCGGATGATGTTGATGACGACTGGTGAGGTGCTGTGGTGTTTTGTGATGATTGCCTTGCCTTGCTGTTTGTTGGATGGCAGGGAGTGGGTTCTGCGGCCGACGAAAAAAAAGCGATGGCGGCGGCCCACTCACACAGTGACCCCCTGGCTGGCCTCTGGGTCACTCCTCTCTGTGTGCCCGGGATACCAAGTGGAGGATGGCGATGCGTCAAGCCGGGGCAGGGACAGGAGGACAGGACAGCGAAGCAGCGGGCCGGAAGAGACGTCGTGCGAGCCTCGAGGCGTCTTCAGTCCTGGTCTCAGCGTCGACAGCAGTGTTGGCCGTTGTTCGATAGGGGGTGGCTATAGCCCTGGGACGAAGGTGAACAGAGTGGCAAGCGACATGGACCGGTGCGATCGGCGGGGGGGGGGGGGGTTAATGGGCCCAGGTCGGTTTTGGTGGTTGAAGAGAAGGACGGTTGAGGTTGCTGTGCAAATCAGATTGGAGAAGCGGGGATATAGAAAAGGTGGCAGGGGAAAGCGGCCCTGTGGCAATGTTGCACCGGCCTGATGCTGCACCCTAGTGCCCTGCATGCAAATCCCCTCGCTAGGGGGAGGCCCAGCTCTGATCCGGGAAAAGATGGGCGGGTGGTGATAGAACGTTCAGGGCTGGCCCCTGATATATCGACACTCTGATACACCCTCCCAGAAACCCGTTCCTCCCAGACGCAGACCCGGCAGGCTGTCTACTATGGTATTCGTACTTATAGTAGATAGCCAGCGGTGAGCCGCAGACGCCCTGCCGTGGCAGTGTGGTGAAGGGGCCTCGTGGACCCCGCCAGCCAGAGGGTGTCCTCCGACAGCAGGAATCTTGTGTCAGCCTGAGCCCTCGCTTCGCTGCAGGAGGACGTACAGGCGAGTACATAACAACACCCTTGCAGCGGCGGCAGCAGTCTCTCCACCGTGATCCAGGAACTACTGTGAGGGTCCAGGTCCTGATCGGGTCAAGCCCAAGGCCGAGGATGAGTTGTCTGGTTCGTGCCGTGCAGTGTGCAGCCGGGTAACGTGCAGCGCGCAAGAAAAAAAAAAAAAAATTTATTAAGAGAGGTCCTGGGCTAGGGTGTTCGCAGCCAGGCCTCCCCCCCGGCTCAGGCACATGAGTGGCCAATGCGAGTCAATGGGTATGTCAAAGTTTCGGTAGCCCCAGGGGCCAGCGGACGGGAATAGGTACTGGGACAGCTGGCACGGGGCTAGCAGGTGGCCGGGGGAGTTGAGCTCTGGCTGGAGGGGACCGGATGATGGACATCATCATGATGAGGGTGCAGCCTGTGCGATCGGAGCCCAGACAGACGCACAGGGTGCCGTTCCTGTCGTAGACACACACACACACACACACACACACACACACACACACACACACACACACACACACACACACACACACGTACACACGCTTGGGGTGCTCCGTATCTGCCGTGCCGGTGAGGAGGACGAACATGGTAGGGCGCCCAGGAATTAGTCTGATGAGCCGGCCGTGGGGATCATGATCGCCCAGGCCGGGCCAGCAAGATACCAGGTGCCAGCTGTGACGCCGCCGCTGCAGGGACAGCGTAAACTTCGTCAAAGGAGCCGGAAGAGGAAATCGCCCATCCGATGACTCGGGATTTGATCGGCGAGTCGGCTGATAGCACGGATGAGGCGAAAGACCCAGGCAGACGTAGCCTGCAGGCCCTCAGAGGTCCTGATTCGCCCTCCCTTGGCCCGTGGAGTGACTGCCGGCCGTGTTGAATGTGAGAAGGTTACAGCGTTTGGGTATAGCAACAATAGGAGGCGGGTTGTATTGCATGTGTAGTAGTAAAGATCATGCCCCTGGCATCGGCGAAAACATCGCTGCCACTGTCGAAGTGCCAGGTCAGGCAAGGCTCGTGCCAGCAGGGGCTCATGCTGATGGCCTTTGGCCCTGGGCCCGGCGGCCTTGAACACCCCGGCGGCCTCCTCTTCTTCTCCTCCTTCCTCTTCGACTTTGAGGACGGCTCTGGTGCCTGGTTGTGATATGCCCTCGTGAAGCCAACTACGGCGGCCCAGCCCCCGGTGAGGCTACCTGTGTGAGTGAGGTAGCGGGTGATCGTGCCCAGGATCGCCATGTACGGGGTCGACCCCTGACGTAGGCGGACAAGGCTCCCCCGTGACAGCGTATACCTGGATACTGTGGCGTGCCCGGCAGGAGGGCATGCGTGGACGGGCCTAGAAGAGGTGCGAGTGTTCCTGGGTCAATCGTCCAGAGGGACAGGGTGTCGTCGCCTCACTGGTCTACTTCGTAATTGTGAGGTTCCGAAGTTGTGGCTGGCCCTTTTCTTCTTCCTCTCCCTCTTCTTTCTTCTTCTCCTTCTCCCTCCCCCTCCCCTCTCTCTTCTCAGAAGATGGGGTTTGAGGCCTGATGGGAGGACAAGGTCAGTGGCGACCCAAGGCCGCCTCGAGGGACGGACGAGATGAAGATGAGGTTGATGATAAAAAGTTCGCCGTGCACAGACCCTGGGCTGGGAGGGGCGTATGTAGGTGGGACGAGGAAGTACAAAGTAAAGTAGATCCCCCTAAAGGACGTGGGCTTTCAGGGCCGGTGTGACAGCAGTCGCAGGGGCCCGAGATGTCAATCCAGGGCCTGGACTACCCTGGCAGGCTGGGCCCAGGGAACGGAGACAGCTATAACCCCCTGTCGTCCACTGGAGATCAGTAGGGATTTAAGCGTTGGTCTGTGCTCATATAACCAGGCCACCTCGGTCCTGAGCTGGCTTCACCACCTGGTCTCCACACCACCCGCTTGGCAACGCCACAGCTTCCCCTAACTATGGTCAGCACTCACCACCCACCACGGCCTGACCCTGCTGCTGCTGCTGCCGCTGCTGCTGCTGCTGCTGCCGCTGCCGCCGCCGCCGTGCCCCCCTCCCGACTTCATCCATCTGACTCTGAACGCGCGTCGCATGTCCCTTCTTCCATGAATCACGTCGCTACAAATCGATAATCACGACTCAGCCACCAACCAATACGACGGCCATGGTCAAGAGAGCGATCGACCCGGACGGCTCGAGCCAGCGTCCATCTTCGAGTCTCTTGAGAATGGACCACGGGGGTGGCTAGTTGTAGGGCTGCTCACTGCCCATGGGGGACAGCGAGCAATCCCGCAATACGTGATGATTTCTTTGTCACGCGGGACGGTCTGCTCAGAACACTGCAAACGGGTACTGTACCGGCTCGGCGTCCCTCACGGCTACAGGTCCAAGGCGGTTTCGATGCTGTGGAGGCCGTCATTTGTCGACGACATGCGGCACACTACTAATCAACCACAGCCGCTGGAGTACACCCGACCACCAAGTCTGACTTGAGCAGCCTCACGGTCATGACTATTACACGTTGAACCATTCAGGGCCCGCAAGTCCTTCAGACTATCTGTCCTTCATCGCCGCGCTTGTCTGCAATAGCTCGATCATCCACCACAATTACAAGCTGAGGGCCTGCACCCCATCCCATCTGACCTTCCATTCTCGAGCTCTCATCTTCCGGTACGACGTGATGGCTCACCTGCCTCAAACAAAGCCAACACGGTCTCCACTCACGGGCAGATACGAGCCGAAGGTTTCGATTATCCGAGAAGGCCGGCGGGAATCGTGTTGCTCCCACGGGTATTGCGCGGGTGCGTTGCATGCGAGCAGCTGTTCCGATTTCCGCGTGTTCCTGGCCGAAAACGTCGCATCATCCACCTGCCAAGCAATAGATCCACCGCTCGTGCCCTTCCCCGCAACCATGTTACTTTACCATGGTACATAGTACCATAGTACACATCCTCCCTGTACGCGCGATCCAAGATCAGAGTTTGTGAGCCGGGCCTGTGTCCTGCATCGTGCAGGAGGTGGCCTAGGTCGGTAAAAGTGCCTGGCTACTGATTCACGGCCTGTGATCACTGGCCGCTCCGCCCTGAGCATAACGCCAACGACAGCACCGCATGGAGCAGCCGGACGAGTGTTCACTGAGCCATAACAGGTTGCCGGGTTTGCGCACTGAGCTTGACAGCCGGCAGAGACACCTGAGGATACCGACATTTCCTGCTGAACTCTCCCATGGTATGAAGCTGGGCAGCCAAGTCTTGCCACGCCAGCTCGGTCAGGCCAGTCCACCTCCCTACCGCAAGTGCACAGGTCGCGTCCATATGTCTTTCCTTCTTCCCAAGTCTTGGCCTATTTGGCCGAAACTCTAAGGTCCCGTCCCGACAACTTGGCCCTGTCTCCTTACTGCATATCATGACTGGTTTAGCACGGCGCCGGCATGTTTCCAGGCACAACTCACTAACCAGCCTCTGTGCCTTACTAAACGGTCGAGTTCCGACGGGATGCACCAGATGCCGGCGACCCCGCCCAGAGCTATCTCTGCCTTGATTGGAGATATCTGGCTTCAATCCAGGATGATCCTGTCGCAACAAGACCGCTGGCGAGGAGACGAGAGAGGGCTTATAACCTAGGACTTCAAGTTCACCCATAGCGGTCAACCATAGTATCTTGGTCCGGTTGAGGTCATCGTGATCCGCTGGAGGCAAGAGGAGGGGGCCCCCCAGTCATGCTCGATCCGAACGTGCTCGGGATTTGAAGGTGCATTATCATACTCGTCACCTGGTTGCCCCTCATTTCTTTAAGCTCATCTCGGTTGTTGATGACTTTCTTCATCCCTCGCCTGAAAGTCGACGGCTGCGGAATCAATGGTAGCATCGCAACTAAGGCCAGCCTCTATATGAACCAGACAGGCCGCTACTGTGGTATCGACGACTCTGCAAGGACCCAATGTGGTTGTCCAGTCGAGTCTAGTAGACATCTAAGCATGGTCATCACCTGAGTAGACACTCATCAAGCGCCGAGGCAGACTGAATCTGAGCGACCACTGGGATGGTCCTGCGCAGAAATGTGCCGTCGGACTGCTGGCGACGCCTCTTTCAAAATTTCAGGTCTCGTCCAGTCGGAGAAGCATCTACCCAAGGAGATCAGGCAGCCTTTCAAGACCCGAGCAGAGGTTGCTGCTGCTGCTGCTTGCCATTGACTAGTTGAATTTGCCCTCGAAAAGGCTAATGGACGCCACCAGCCACCATCCCGTGCCCCTTATCGAGTACTCCCTCCACTGGCGGTGGTCTCGACAGTGACGCATCACATGAGACCCTGTCAGCCAGCCAGTTCGGGTACTAATGTTGAAGCGACCACCCGGCTGAGCACGCCACCCGCAATGGTATGCAGCTGCCAGACCCATCACCAAGCAGTGTCACTCAACATATCGTCCGCCTTCGGGACCTGGTACGGTATATTCCGAGTCTTGACTACTAGTCCGACTGCACCACCGCCAGTATAGAGCGGCACACTGAATCTACTCGAAACAGAGCAGCGGTCCAGTGATTATGCATTTGCCGGCACATGCGCTCACGCCTCCCTTGCCAAGATGCGCCGATGGCAGCCACGGCGACGTTGACTTTGGACAACCTGACCGGCTTCGGATGCCCCCAACATCCCCTGGCACGGCCCATTGCACGGCAGTCAGTCATTATGGAACGCCAGAATATCAGCAGTGGAGGTATCCAGTTGTCCGGCGGTGGCCCAGCATCCTCTCCAGTAACTTGGTTCACAGCTGTTTTCCGCCGTGAGACCTGACGCCTACGAGACATTTATGCTTCATCCCGAAACCCAACCATGCCGGGACACGATCTCATCGATCTAAGACAATGCCCCCTACATATGCCCATGCCTCCCACCCCGATGATCCAGTCGCCGGGAAGGAGAGGAGCTACATCCGATCTGATAAGCTGGCTGACCCCAGACATGAGCGCTATCTTCGCCCCGGCAGCCTGGAGCCGAGCCGAACTCGATCGTCGACATCCTGCCCTCGCGCCGCTAGCAGACGTCCATGTGTGGCCCTTCCGCCACTCAGGAGGGCTATACATGCGCCCACTGCTAGCCCATCACTAACCAGACGTACCAAAGCCCAAGTGGCATAGGTCGTTATTTTTGTCCTTCACACTTGCACCTGCAGGTTGCCTGCATGCAGAGCGGTTCACGTACTACCATAGTACGGTACCGAGGGCTCGGCTACCGCTTTTGGACCAGTCCAGGTTGCGATTCCCGGACTCACCTAAACCACGGCCGTCCCACGCCTGGTTGGCTGCATTCGCGCTATCCGGTCCCCCTTGATTGACCTGGCGACCTCGGCCCCACCTCGAATCCAGGCCGGCTCACGGCCCGGACTGTTCCCGAGACGTCGTTGGCCAGCCGTGCCAGCCTCGAGGTTGGCGCTCGCCGGTCACCCGCGCGACCACATCTTACCTGATTGTGACCCGTCACGATTTCCCTTTGCCCTCTTCTGAAACCTTCACCGCTCTTTTCTTCACAGTGCCAGTCCCTGCCCCCCTCCCTCTGACGCCAGCCTTGCGGTCGTCGAGATGGTGAGGTTGGTTGGTTGGTTGGTTGGTTGGTTGGTTGGTGGTGGGGATTGAGAGGCCTGCGACGCAACCCTCCTCGCGCCCGTCCACGCCGGTTTAGGCTGACTCGCTCGCGTGGCTGGTCTGGCTGGGCTGGGCTGGCTCACTGCATTGTGCGCAGGGCGGACACCTTCCCTTCACCCACGTGCCTCTGAGCCTATGAGCAGGGAGAGAGAGAGGTCGTTTGGCCGAAACCGCTGGTTAACGCCCCGTCAACGCCGTATAGCGGCAGGTGGGTGTGTGTGGGTTGCAGGCGGTGGTCCACTCATGTCAGGGTCAGGCACGGCGTGATGGGAGGTGCCATCACAACACCTCCGCGGAATGTCCCCCGCGCATCGACGACATGTAAAGAACTATTCTCAGGGTCGGGTTGCGCGGCTCCGATACTGCACTGGGCAGTCAGGTCTTGGTTTGGCGGCGGACGCGGGGGCCGAGGCGAGGCCAGCGCTGGGCGGGAGCAGCCGGTGGACTGCGCAGCTGCCTCCTACCCAGGTCATTCGGGAGCACTCTCGATCGCAGCTGTCCATAGACAGCCTGATCGGGCCTTTCCTTAGACCTTCTCCGTCCATTAGGGCCGTGAACCCATCCACAGCATCATTGTTGGCCCGTACTTCCCAAGTGGCAAGCTTCCCAGCAAGCTCAACCTCATGGGCTGCCATGACTATACCGTACATTTCGGGTACAGGAAACCCCCATCCCGAGAATTATCCCGTCTGTCTGCTCGTACTAGAAGGCTCAAGCATCGGGTGATCGTACTGTGTCGCCCGAACCAGATCCGGCCCGGGGCTCAAGGCACCACGACTCTTCTATTCGACATCCTTTAGCGGCCCATCCGAAGCCATATCGTTAGCCACAACGAATCCCGTGTCGTTCGTCAAAGCAGCTAGTCTTGTGTCTGATTGGCCAGCCCCGGAACGGGCCGGGCTCACGCCTCCCTCTGTCCTCTGGAACCCACTAGGCAGATGTGTACGAGGACTTTATTGATGGTAACAATGTAGCAATGCCTCTCATTGCCTTTCCAGAGATCACCATCCGTCTGGGTGCCTGCAGGGACCTGGGGATTAAGAACTTTGGCTGGGGCTGAGAGTATCTGATGTGGCTTGGGACTCCACGGGACAACCCTTTCCGCCTGGGTGAAGAGGGTTGATGTTGATGGGATCCAAGGAGCAATTCATGATAAGAATTCCGGTAGAGAAAAAAAAAGATAGACTCACATTTAAAATAAGTGCAGTGAATTGTAATATGTTGTGCATACCAAGTATCTTGTATGCGTTCTGATCAAAGTCTTGCCGGACCTTAGGGAGTTGCATAGAACTAAAGCTGGGAATGACAACAAATCACTAGAATCCAAGCCATGCGCTGACTTACCAAATAGACAAATAAAAGGTGATGATGAGTGTAAGAAATTAAAAATTAAAAAAATCCTATAAAAAAAATCCTATATTCATACAGAGAAGTAGTTGCAATTGTGTTGCAGCTCCGAAGGGGTGCCCAGCCCCAGCTGACCGGAAATAAACATGTGGTCTACAAACTGTTATAGAGGTCAGCCTTGGGTCTGATATACACATCTTCCTGGAGTGTTTTAACTCTGACCCAACATAATTTTACCAAGGCTATTCGCCACCAGGATCCTCAGCTCCGGAAGCCTAGGCGTCCGGGTTGACAACCAGCGTGCCAGCCCACCTCACAATTGTCCCTGTCCTGCCCTCTCTTATATCACAGCTCTCAAAACTTCCCTCAGCAGCAGCCTCGCTCTGCGCGAGCATACTGGCGAAAAATTGGCGGGCCCTGGTGTTTCGCTCCTCCCATTGAAAGACGAGGCATTCGGGCACCCGGGCACCCGCCTCTACTCCGGGGACCAAAGCCGGGATGATCTGGAGGCGTCTCTTCTCTCTCCGAAGGGCCCACCCTGCTATATGTCAGTGTCCTATCGCGGAGTCTCTCAGAAAGCATCGCATGAGAGGTAGGAAGGGCGACTAACATGAGTCGATGATAACCTTGAACATCTCCCTCCCATAGCCCTGCCGCCAATACTGAGGCTTGATCAGAAACTCAGCTTCTGGCCACCCAGAATTAGACGTCGACATTATGGTGCAGTCTGGCAGGCCGCCTTCACCAATCATCTCTCCAGTCGAGAGGAGAAAGGCGCCAAAGTACCAGTGGGTGTCTGCGCGTGATACTAGCGCCTCTATAGCCTGCTGGGTCTCTTCCTTGCTCCGGTCTGGCCGACCCCGGATTTTCGAGTGCTCTTGCGTTTCAGCACATCTTCGAAGCTCGTAAAATGCGCCCAGGTCATCCGGAAGTATGGGCCGCACCAGGAGGCGCTCGGTCCTGAGATGTGGCCGCTCATCGAGCTTGGGCAGCGGGCGCTCTGGCAGGGAGACGGTGTAGGAGAACCAGGGCGTGACCCCGAGGTTCTGGAGGTCATCGGCCTCGAGTTTGACCGTAAGCTTTGGCATTTTCTCTGCGTGTCTGGCAAGCGACAGCACCGCTGCCATACTGGAGGGCTAAATTGGTGTAGAAGAAAATGCCCGTGTCGAGTCCGCTGCTGTGAGAAGGAAGAAGCCGTCAGATCCATGAAACTGGCCAGAAAAGGATTGTGGCGACACCCGCGACCACATGCAGAGCTTAAAAGGAGGATCGGACGCTTTGAGGGTCTACCAGCCGAAGCCGTGGCGACTTGGCTGTCTTCCATAATGAGAAGGATTCTTCATTGGGGACTCCTGCATGTGAGTGGGCCACTCGCTGTGCGTGTAGTCAACATGGGCCGGGGGCCCGGAACCCATGGCCCGGTGACCTGATGTGAAAAGTGACTGCGCTTAGCATCTCACGAACCAAGCCCCGTGATATTGGCTTCAGGATCACCTCCATTCCAGCCACAACCGATATCTTGTGCTCAGGAGACACATTTCTTGCTTCTACCCTAGAGGTATAGACACAACAGCACAATCTCATCGCCGGCCTCACGGTAAGCGCCTCCTGTGCCAACCACTACGTGGCATTCTCGTAGCTCTACCTGGCCTTCGGAATGGTGGGGGCTGTCTACCGACCAGGGACCGTTCGATGACCGGGCCGATTCTGGTCCCCTCGCGTGTAGCTGCAGGGTAGCAGCCGAGTAGCAGCCGAGGCCCCATGGTTGATACGATTGACCGGACGTGGCTCCTTGTTCTGGTCTGCTTCGGAGTCCACAACCCCTTGAACCACATCAGCCCGGTCTAAGTCCGATGGCAGGAGGGAGAGATGCAGAGCAGTAGACGATCGACATCACAATGTTCCTAAACTATTGCACAGATTTTCAGCTCTTCTGGGGGTTACAATCGAAAAGGGGTGTCTGTTGGTGGCCCCCAGTCTCCAGGCACCCCGGTCCTCCTCCTCTGTCCGTTTTCGTCTCGCTACTGGGTATCAAGATAATAAATCATCAGGCGAGGAAGGAGTAGGATAGCAAGTGGGCCAGATGATGTATTACAGATGATTTGGGATTAGCGAACTTGACGCAAGAGTCTGGTAGTCACTGGTCTTGTACTTCTTGGACTGTGTACGACATCCATGAGATAATGTTTGTAGTGTTGGCTCCTCCTAGTGTAATAGATGCAGGGATGAAACGGGTTTACGGGTGCTGTAGGGACTAAAAAGGTCGAGAAACTCCGAGGCTCCAGGCTCATGTCGTTACATGTAGAAATACTCGGTCTGGGGCTCATCCTTCGGATGAGTCTCGCCCCCTGGGTTTCTCCTGTCTCTGCTCTTCGTACCCTTGCCCAGCAATCAGAGTTGGCCTGACGCAAAAGCGACATCCTTCAGCCACCATGTCCTCTATGATCCTGCTTCCTGATTTCCAGGCCAGTTGGCAGTGGCCGCGTCGATTGAATCCTCATACTGCGGACATCCGGCAGGAGACCATAGACTGGGCTGCAAGCTTTGGCGCTTTCAGCCCAAAGGCGCAGAAATCCTTTGATAAGTGCAACTTCAGTGAGTCTAGGTGGTTATGGGCACGTCCTCAATACACGACCACTGACAGAGTGCAAGATCTTCTGACGGGACTATTATACCCGTGGTTGACAAGAGGTGAGTTCCTCCCGAGCTCAAACAGTATACTCTCGTAGCCCTTGCAACTAACTAGGCATGGTAGATCAGCTCCGATGCGCGAACGATTTGATGAATTTTTTCTTCATCTTCGACGAGCACTCGGACAAGTCACTGCCAGAGGAGGTATGGGCCCAAGTCGATGTGGTCATGGACGCCCTGCAAAACCCAGAGAAACCTCGGCCGGAGGGTGAGTGGGTAGGCGGTGAAGTAGCTCGGCAGTAAGTTCACAACAAGCTTTTGCGTTGGGCCAGAATCGGCTGCTGACCGGCCCCTCAGATTCTGGGCTCGAACGTGCTCGATTTCCACGCCGACATTCCAACGACGATTCATCAACAATATGCGGGATTACCTCCACGGTACCGCCGAACAAGCAGAGGACAGAGACAAGTCATATATCCGCGACTTACACAGCTATTTTGAAATCCGCAAAAAGACGATAGGTGTTCTGTCCTCATTCGATATGCTTGAAATGGACAAAGACATGCCGGACCCAGTACAAGAGGATCCCATCATCCAAGAGTTGCTGGATTTGGGGGTTGGTCTGACTATCATTGCAAACGTAAGTCCATTCAACACGCAAAGTCATTTGAGCTTCATAAATATTCACATGCTTCAGGACGTCCTGTCGTTTGACAAGGAACAAGCCACGGGAGATGACCAGCACAACCTCGTGACTATTGTCATGATTGAGCAAGGCATGAACGTACAGGATGCAGTGGACTGGGCGGGCCAGCTGCACGCGACTATGACAGAGCGTTTCAATGAACTCTTCTCTCAGCTTCCCCGATGGGGCAGCCACGTCGACGAGGAAGTGCGATCCTACATGAACGGTGTGGCGCATTGGGTGGGAGCGAATGTCCAATGGAGCTTCGAGAGCGAGAGGTACTTCGGGAAACGCGGCTTGGAAGTGATGGCGACGCGTAGTCTGTGTCTCTCACCTAAGTTGGTGAACACCGGCTTGGAGATTGGCCCAGTCATCATTGACGACGTCTCGATGAAACGAGCCGCTAATCAGCTCGATTGCTAGGTAACACTCCATCACTCTCGTTGTCTTTAAGGTACTGTTCTACTTTATTAGATTCAAAGCAACAAGGAGGTCTATATTGCGCACACGGCGACCTAAACGTGGACGGGAAGGCATGCAGTGTGAAAGTGATCTTCATTCTCAGCAACGATATCTAGGATTTTAGAAGAAAAAAAAACCAGCGACAAGTCTCCTCGCCCACATCGACAGTAAACCCTACCGTTCCCAACTCAGCAATTCTCAATTTCGATTCCCCATCCCGCAATCCACGACCGACCTCATGCACCCTCGCCTCCAGTCCGCAGCCCCTCATGCTCCGAGATTTCCTCGCTCGACAGACCATGCCATTGTGATGTAGCAGCTTGGGGAGTCTGAATCATCTGACGGGGAATTGCAATGCTTGTGGACGAGATCTTCAGAGGCAGCCATCGACGAGATCGTTGAAAGGGAGGCTCTATGCCAGCCCTCTGAAGGCACTCTTCCACAACGATCTGCAGGTTGAATCCCCTGCCGGGATCCAAGATCTTCGCGACAATGCAGAACTGAAGAGGATCCGCATCCCGGGTCGCGGAGTAGGGTGCCTGCCCTTGATGATTGTCGCAGAACTTAGAAGACCCCTAGTTCCAGCTGCTCCAGCCCACCCAAAGTCCTCCCGCTCTCCGCGGCGGCACTTCTGCAGGACCTCAGCCCTTGTGGCGCCCTCGATAATCCGTGAGTCCAGGAGGAAAGGCGTCTTATGCCCTGGTGCCGGAAGGATAAGTTGGGGCGATGGACGTCTCTATGTCGCAACGCCTGCTGAGTATTCCGCAAAATCTTTGCACCTTGTGTCTTGGGATCTTGGGGTGGGGTATCGTGGCAGCGTGAATTGGAGCATCGGGCGGCGTCGCTCGCAAAACCACACAGGTGTATGGTGGCTGTCTCATCTTCTGTGCCGTCTTGCTCTGGCTCTGTTGGGGACATCCGGGGCCAGATTCGATGGTAATGACACCGAACCTGTACAGATTCAGGAGGTCCTTGAGGATAGGACGAATCTCCTCCATGCCCAGTGCGCCGTAGTTGCCAGAGACTAGCAGTCTTCCCACAAGATATCTTGTGTAAAGATATGCGACAGTCCCCCAGGTTGGGACTTGTCGGAAAAGAGGTTTAAACTCCTCGGTTATCGACACGAGGAACCCGTGCTCTTCCTCGGCATCCTCACACCTCTTCTCCAGCTCATGAATCTTGTCCCTGATGTTCTTGGGGATGGTCTCATCCATCTTGCTGGAAGGCTTCGACGCCGTTGTGTCTAGTGGAGATCAGTGTGTGGCAATTAGGAGTAAAAGTCGTACAAGGAATTCGTATAACTGATCTTTCACCTAACCAAAATTTCCTTGTCCACTGGAATTGGATGGCTTGAATCCGTGTTCGTGGGCATAGAAAGCTTGCATAGCCTTGCTATATATGCTGGGCACATCTTGGTCGATTTGAGGATTGCAATATGCTCAACAGCACTATCCAGGCTGGCGGCATTGATCATCGTGCCTACCGGCCCCTAGCCTCTGCAACTTCCCATCGTATCACCAGACACCGTAAGCAAGGCCGCTTTGACTCCTAGCAAGGTACCGCTGCCTCCTAGTTTGGCTGGAACTGCATCTTTGTAAATAATGGCCTCGAAGCTAGGGCGTCCCCAAGATCAGCCGGAGTACTATCTTTGTAACCAGCACCGGGTTTCCTCTGCGTTGGACTATACTGTCTGACATAATAATGAGCGCACATACTACATACATAAGTTGCCGTAACTTCAAAAGAGACGACCACTTCCTAGCAGACTGAGAATAACTAGTAATTTATTATACGGGCCCCTATTGAGGTCAGACTTGCACATTAGTGCTTCCAGTGACATACTGAACGCACATGCTCAACTGGTTCTCTGCATTCCCGGCAAGGACTATTACTGAGATGCCCACCCACAAGCTGGCATGTGTTGCACGTTGTGTGCTTTAACAAATCATGCATTCTTTCTGAGTAACATGAAGAAAGTTTCAAATCAGAAAACTGCTGCTACTCGAAGATATACATCCCAGTCTTCTCCGCGCCTCAACAGGTCCCGACTACGCCCAGCTTCTCCATTTTACATCGACGATTCCCGAGACTGGTTCAGAGTTTCCACTGTTGTTAAGGACCTGCAGCTTTCAACGGGAACAGGACATTTAATCCATGTGCTGTCCTATTAATAATGGCACCCTCGCCAATCTATATCTTCCTCAAGCACTACCGCGCCTTGAGGAACTAGCAGAAGACTGAAGTGCAAGGCACATAATCAAGTTCCCCTACCTGATCATCTACTTTCTTGTCCACTTTTTGCACCCTACTATCTACCTCCTACTAGGAAGGAAGTCACCATAGCAAGCAACAATTTCTTGTTTTCCCTACTCCTAACTTCGGGTCGCCTCTGTAGCTAGAAAAGTCCTACTGCCGGCGCACAGTATTTCCCGGCGCGTCTTACGCCCCTAGGGTAATCAAATTCTGCCCTCTTTATTTCTGTGTAAGTAACGAGGAGGTTGTGTATGTGAGAAGGCTTGTTGAGGACTACTTTCTGGGCCTTCTACTACGTAGGAACTATCAAGCTGGGCACCCTTTCAACCACAACATCTACCAGCAACTTGCTGATGCTCTACAACCTAACTGGGCAGCTGCAAGAAGATCGAGTAGAGCTGGTTTGGTCTAGGCTCATTCTTATAGGAATACAATATTTCTGTCCGTATAACCAAGAGATCTCTACAATAGTTGGTCTTACCAACGAAAATAGAAAGGAAAAAAAATCAAGTGGTTGTGAACACACGCAAGTACTCTTTGTGTTCTTGATGAAGCAAGTTGTTAATAGTGGTACGGGTACGCGTGAATCATTTTTTCAAATCCCAAGAAGTGCCAATTTTTCAATATCACAAGGCTTCAATTTCTAAAGGTTCCTGATGTATATCTCCTTCAGTACAAGGGTACGATCACTGCCCTATTATATCTTCAGTATCCTTGTGACTAAGGAACATCGTGTTTTCCAGGAAGGACAGCTAGCCTTCGGGCTATGGAGTTTATTCGATTCTGAAAGCATTATACAAAAAGCCTCAAGAAGGAATAAGGACTGATCGTACTAGTGTCTATAGTTCTTGAGCTGAATAGGTACAGTAGTATACTGTGTTGGAAGTATACACTACTCAAGCGCCTCAGTTACAATCTTCTAGATTTTCTTCACAAGATCCTCGTAGGGTTCTTCTAGGTAGGCTATGAATAGTGTGAAGCGTCGCCTATTGTACTAATTACAACAGTGTCCAAGTACGGCAGCTGAGGTCTCTTTTGAGCAGGAACTAGAGCCTCCGGCTGGCCAGCTCAACAGGGAACAGTCCATCCTGGCTGTAGGGCTGATATTCCACTGTATTGTTTTGGGAGTTGAAAGTATAGTAACCTCCGTGGGACAGCCTCCCCGTGGAGTAAGCTCCGATGGGACTATATCTTGACCGTCCGGGAAGCCCTAGAGGCGGTCGGCAAGGTGATCGACATTCGACACTCTCGAACTTCTGAATCTGATTTTAGTCATGACGTGGACACTCACGGTAATCTTTCCAGGAACAGTCCGGGCATAGCCTCTCTGCCACTCGTCTACTCGTCTCATCAGGAAAAGTCAACACTCACGTCGACCTAGTGCACACTCGGGCAGCTGCAAGGTAGCCGCAAAGGCTCCACTTCCGAGAGGGGATGATGACTCGGCAAGCGACGAGCGCAGAGAGCTATTGCAACCCGCCTGAGATTTGAGACCGGCGTGCTCTGCCATCAATTGCGACCTGAACCGGCTAATTCTGGTTTTGCCTCGTACGACCTTTCGACCTCACTTCCTCCCCGGGCAAAATGCTCAGCTTGATTATGCCCAGGATATTGAAGCCGAATAATATTTTGGTCACTATTTCCGATTCTTTGGATAAACCCTTCTTTCGTCTTCTCCAGCCGTGATCTGGTCTTCTTCCACAGCAAGCTGTTCGGCGGCTAGTTTCCTTGATGAGCTCCTGCGCCATATTGTTCCGTAGGTATGTGGCCGGAATGGACAATTCGCCGCTTGAAATGTTATAAATGTCCGTAAGGCTTGATGTCGCTTACGTCGACAGAGGCAACCTATATCATGCCATCTCAAGACCAGGCTGCCATGCTGCGTCAGGCGCAAAATATAATCAAGACCCTTGGAGAAGACACACTAAATAGGCCACGGGTCTGTCTACCCTGTTTGCTGACGCTGTACAGATCGGGGTCCCGGAAGGATCCGGACACCCGAAAACTGGGTCCCTACCCTTGCGCGGGCAACAGAGCTTCACGGTGATCTATACCTTGAGGGTCTTTAGGAGGGACTGTCGCCCCTTGAGAGGATGGATGTGACCAGGCTATCAGCAGAGAAGTAGCCAAACCGGTACCGAGGCAGCTTTGCGGTCTCTCTCTGCCTGAAGAGCGCCAGCAAGAGCGCCAGCACGAGCGCGGAGGTCATATACATGTGCCTGTGTCATGTTTAGGTTCTTTGGTGGGGGTGAGAAGGGGCGTGGGTGCATAAGCATCCCACTGAGCGGATCCGAACGTTGAGATAAAGTTGCGGGCGCTATCCGAAGATGTTTAGCGCCCACCCAAGAATGGGTCGACGTCGACCTCATCGCTTCCGGCGCCAGTCCGGATGCCTTCGACTTGGTCCTGGAGACTTCTGCCCATGTTGTTTTTGATGGTGACGACGGCGATGAATATCGTACCAGAGACAAAAGCTTGCGAGTCCTGCGCCAAGTCCAAGCGGAAATGTGGCAAGGAACAGCCGCGATGTCACCGCTGTGCCTCGCGAGATCTCGAGTGCTCCTATCCCCCGGCCCGACCAAGCTCCTACGTCCTCCTGCAGGACCACTCCCCATCGTCTGCATCACAGGGTACTCCGGCAACGCCCACAAACACTCCTGACCTCTGGGACCCGAGTGTCCTCCTCTGCCCTCTTCCGGACTTGCCACCGTCAACACCACCTAAGCATCTCAGCTGCGACTGGTTCCTGTCCCCACATAACAAGGAGCCACCTGAGGTGCCCACCCTCCCGGTCGAGCCGCAGTGGATTCCACCCTACGGCATCGCGGCCCTGAAGCGCTTCCTCAGAGTGGTCCAGAACAACCTTGCCGACTGGGTCCCCAAGGGCTCCAACACATTCATCCACAAGCAACTTTACCTCTTCCGCAACCCGAGATGCGTCCAGGATGCACAGGGCTCGCTCGCTTTATATCTGGCCCGGACTGACGAGAACGAGGACGCGGTGTTCCGGACCCTGGACGACCGGGCCAGGCAGCTGCTCGCGGACGAGGACAAGCACAACACCACGAGCAGCCTCGACACGTTTGGGCACCTTGCCAGGGTCCACGCCCTGTTGACGTACCAGATAATCGGGCTGCTGGATGGGGACATACAATTGCGAGCCAAGGCGGAGGAGCGCATTGGGATAATGAATACGTGGATCGGGCAGATGGCTGAGAGCCTCTGGTTCGCCGCAACATTCCTCTCGGGAGAGAGGAACAGCAACCCCCGCGCCGTCATCAATGTGCTCGGGCTGGGAATCAGAGACTTGTTCACGTCCGAGCAGTCAGAAACCTGTCCCCAGGCGCAGGCGGAGATGGTGTGGCAGTCTTGGATATTCACCGAATCCGTCCGACGGACATGGATCATCACCGAAGGCCTACATGCTACATACCATGCCCTTAAGAAGGGCTGGGCGACCTGCCCTGGAGGCATGCTTGTCACCACTACACAAGGTATGTGGGATGCCGGATCGCGTTACGCCTGGGCCAAGGTTGTCACGGGAAAGGATATCTGGGTTCTGGCCGGCAGGGAGACGGAGAACTTGTTCACTCTGTCCAGGCCGGAAGATGTGGATGGTTTTACGAAAAGTTGCATGGAGATATCCTTCGGGCGGGAAAGAATGGAGCAATGGGAGGCAGGGGCTGCATGATGAGTAACCAACAGGGCTCTTCAAGGAGGGCTCTTCGAGGAGGCTCTTCGAGGAGGGCTCTTCCAAAGCTGATGAAGACTGTGATATCTTCCTACCGATCCCTCAAACAGGAGTACCATGGCTGCCATTCTTTTGGGGTTTTCATTTGAAAATGTTTCTGTTTTCGTTCTCCCTACTGCAGTATGGCATTATAATACTAGAATAAACTGCACAATATGGCAATAGAGGTAGAGGTTTGGGTCAAATAGCTAGACTGATGTAAAGTTTCCTACATTAATGTTTCAGCTTGCTGGAAGATCTTGAAAGGTTATGGTTGCCGCCTAGCCCCGAGGTTAATAGCACAGAGCATAAAACGTGTGGCGAAGGCTGAACTTGGAGAAGTCAATTACCGACCCGACCTCATGAGGTTACCTAGGTACCATTGAGTCTAGCAGGAATTGTGAGAGTTCGTCGAACAAATCACTTTTAGTAATTCAAGTTCACCCATTGAGGCAAGGATGAGGTGATGTCAATAAGCTAGATTATCCTGGACAGCATGGTATTGTCACCCAGGTGCATTTTCTGCCTGCTGGATTCTATGCTATGAGTGATCCTCCACCCTGCTCATAGGCTCTTCATGTATCAATGTCAGTATCTCCACACGACCCATGTCTTCTTTGGACAGGTAGATACCTTTGCTATCTTTTGCCTTGTCCACCATGAGCTGCCATCACTAAAAGCCTGGCTCTGTTTGGTCATTGGCTGTTCCGTGCTCAGCCCGCTTTCTTGCAGCTCGACTGTGAGACATTACACAGGAAGACACAAGGCTCTCGGCGAGGCTCACGGTAATACTCTTGCCATATTTGACCTATTTCAGCTCCCCAAACTTTCTACCGGCTCTGGTACATCGCTCTCCATAATTGCAATCGATGCATACCTTCGTACACAAGCTTCAGACCCAGACAATTCGTTCATGGTGGCAACATCTGATCTACTTCTTACCCAGACCCTGAGCCTCTCCATCATCTTCACACCTATCTACCCTCTCCATTCTCGTGCTCCCTCCACGACAATCTACACATCAACTCTACAACGCAATGAATTACAGATGGCAGCTAATCACTACCTGACGTGACCATCGTCTTTCAAGCCTGAACTTTCTACCAACACCCCTTCCAACAACCGCACGGTGGACACTTGTTTCCTAATCACACTCTACACTTACGAAAGCCCAACAGAAGCCTTTTTTTTAATCCCGGTTTCTCAATCCTTCCATTTTGCAAACCTCACCTGCTTAACAGCGGTGCCTCTTCCTCCTTTCTCACCAATTATTTTATGTGCTCGAGGCCCAAGTCATCTGCACCTTCTTCACAAACCAGTGGTTCCGGTATCTCTGAAGGACTCGAAACAGTGTCAAGCCTTACCACCGATCGCGATGCCTCACCCAAAGAGAGAGTCCCAGGCACCCGAGGCCCAGCAGGCCCTGGAGATCATTGACCCAAAGGCCACCTTCGGCAACTGCGATCTCGAGTAGGTCTCCTTGGACTCGGGCAAGAAGCTGTGGCTGGCTGACTTGAATCATCATACAGGCTTCTAAAGTCTGGTGTCCACTCCGACGTCCTAATCCGCTGCGGCAATCGAGAGTTCCAGTGCCACCGCGCCATTCTGGCCGGTCGGTCAAACTGGTTCAAGGAGAAGCTTGTGGATGTCGCCCAGGTATGCTTAGCGACATCCTCTTGGGTTACCACGGAAGTGGGCTACTGACTTCTACCTTATGTTTATATCAAGTATTATCAGGAGCCCGGCGAAATCCCTGTGGTCATGATCACCACGCACGAGTATCGTGATATCGAACTGGTCCTCGTCTTCATCTACGCCGGTGGCATGTCCCTCCGTTCCATCGGCTCTTCCCCATTTGCGCTGCTAACGCCCCACCCTCAGAGATCGACCCAAAGTCCGAACACGAGCCTTTCGTCGTCTCCTGCATCCGCCTCTACAACCTCGGCCACGACTTCGCCGTGACCGGCATGGCGGATTTCGCCACCACCGAGCTGGGTAACTACCTCTCGGCCGCCCTCAAGATGATCTGCGACCACCGCATCTTGCACCTGACCCTCGAGAACGGCCGCACCGAGATCCAGGACCGCCTGCGCTGCAACAACTTCGTGACCAACTACCTTTCGGGCGTCGAGGCCGCCGACGCCGCCATCCGCCGGGGCGGCCGCGACGAGCGCCTGCGCCCCTTCCAGATGCTCGTCGACTTCTTCATCGCCGGCAAGGATGTCCTCCTGCGCGAGCCGGAGCTCGAGCTGTTCCTCGACGGGGACGTGGTCCCCGCCTTCGCCAAGTGCGTGCTGCTGACCGAGCGCAAGGGCGGCGCCAAGAGCAAGTGGATGAAGGGCCTGGTCGCCAAGCCGCCCATCGTCGTGACAGGCAAGAAGGGGCTGTGCTGGGAGTGCGGGTGCGGCCTGAAGAATCTCAAGGAGACGGGCGGCATGGCCTTTGTCAACCCAAAGAGCCGCGAGGTGGCGTACAGCCAGGCCCAGTGCGCACGGTGTGCTGACAAGGAGAAGAACGTGGGCGGGGATGGGCTGGTCAAGTGGGAGGTTTTTGATCCCAGGAAGGACTGAGGGAGGCTCGTGACAAGGCATTTAGCTGTGGCTTTTTGAGCTTTTGACACTGGTGGCGCTGCTTTGATGATTGAGGGTGTTTGGGAGTCCACGGATGCGTGAGGTCCAGAGCGTTTTGTTGCAGGACTTGCGGTCAGAAGACTGCGCCTAAACCAGCAAATAATACCATCGCAAATCGTACTTTCGCAACAGTAAATATCATACGGCGGCTTATGGGTTAGTATCCGTTCTCGTGAGATTATGATACAACGACTTGACGTGATCTTGACAGGGCGGTGGGCTGGTGAAGAGAAGGCACTCAAGGGGCGAGTGATATCCGGAGGAAGCCGCAGTTGCTCCGTTAACAATTGTAAGAGGTTGATATCCACCTAGTTAAGGGTGACGGGTCACAGACTAAATCTCTTGCTAATAACTCATTCCGCCTGTCCAAACCCATGGCCGTTCAATATGACCCCAGGCGATGATTCTATTGATACTTGCAGCGAGGCCCAGGAGGCTGAACGGTTAGTCAGGACAGCCTGCCGCTAATACAATTAATGATATTTTTGGGTGCCTCCACCGCATGGGCAAGCGAGATGCTCGTGGTTCTTTCTGGTGTCGTTATTTGGAAAGGATCGTGACAATAGCCTGTTGACGATGGCTTGAAGATGCCGGTAATAGCTTTGACCCTACCGATTCCATATGTCTTGACCTTGTACATTGCTGTTGGTTGTTTTTCATACAGCAGCGATGCCATCGAACGATGCTCCTCATCGCCTGCACCGATACGTCAACGTCGACCTCGCCTGCCGAATGCAAGCCCAACACAGCATCTTGTGGGAACCTAGAGTAATGGGACTATGTGCTTCCTTTTAGAATATACCACTGGAGAATTCAGTACTATTTCAGGCCTACCTTGGCTTTATGAACGTTGGGACTTGGCACTGAGGCTACAAAAAGTGATTAGAAGTGTTGGTTGGTGATGAGGCCCGCTTGGCAAGCCATGATGAGGAGTCAGAACAATCTACTCCGTTCGCCTTCTATGATGGCGAGAGTCACGAGGCGGAATTAAACAGCATCATGTAATGCGAGGGCGCAGGTAAAGGTCAAGAGCTCATGCTTTAGTCTTTGACTATTCTCCTGACTATCACGAAATAAGGTCACTCTGTCCCTAGCAAATGAAGTCCCCTGACAGCTCCACAGGCCCTTTCCCATAGTTTCTGAAATGCGTTGTCCGATTCCCACTTCCATCACTGGTGTGGTTTGTTACTTAGGCCATTCAAGAAGCACGCCGGGGGTGGGAGGGGGAGGTGGGGTGGCAGGAGACAAGCGGCCGTCGACCTAGCGGTTCGCTCGTGGAGCCCAGAGGGCGTCGACAATGTCAGCGAAATTGGTGACACCGTCAGACCACATCTTAAATGCCTCGTCGTCCTTGAAGACGGTGGAGCGAGGACCATTCATCATGGCCTGAGCCAGGTCTTGGGCGAACTCGGGCCTGTCCTCGACCAGCTCCTGGATCTGGTCATTCTTGAAGGTGTGAATGCGAGCGGCGTACACGAAATCGACGTAGGCGGCCCGGGTGGCGCGGGGCCTGTCGTAGGCCTGAGCGATCGCGGTGCACAGGTTGTCCACGAAGCCTGCATCGACGAGTCGCTGGAACTGGTCATCGAGGTAGCTCGAGGGTACCTGGCGGCGGTACATCTCGACGGGGTTGGCGAGCAGATGGCAGATGGCGCGGAGCTTCCCACCGAGGTACTTGCCGAGGGTCGACAAGACGTACTCATTCATGCTGTCGACAAAGAAGTAGTCGGCAACGTGGGCCAGGTCGTTGCAGATGGTCATGATGGAGTCGTCTGTGACATGGTCGAGATCGATCTCTGTGTGTTACCAGTGAGCAGATGCGATTCCCATCTTCCACATCACCTCGAAGACACTCACCACCAGCGTAGAGGAACTTCAGGAGCATCTCGATCTCGTCAGAACTGAAGTTCTGGAGGGTGATCACACCGGTCTGGCCCTCCTGCAGAATATCTGGTCAGTCTTGATGCCTTCCTTGGGTGTGTTCAAGGCTACACTTACGAGGAAAACAGGCGACAGGGCGGCTCTGAAGAAGGGAGATCGCTGAAGGACAGCTCGGTGGGTGTTCCAGGTCTTGCCATCCCCACCGCAGACGACCTTGCAGTCGGCGAAGGCTCCCGACTCGAACAACCTGTTTCTCTCACGGGTCAGCGAAGATTAGGACCTCATGGTCATATAGGGCATACTCCAGATCAGCCGAGCGGTGGTTGACGGCACCGGGGAACACGATAGTGTTGATGTTAGACATCGCGCACCTATGCGACCCTTGGTCTTGAATTGCGTAAGTGGTAGGTTGTCGAAGTCGGATATCCTGCCCGTAGACACGATGATTGCAGTTCTGTGGTTGCTTATGCTAACGTCGTTCCAATCGATCGTGTCCCAATCGACAATTGAGGCTGGGACGCGAAAGCAGGTCGAACGGTATTTGCAGAAACCGCGAATTGCTCGACATGGAGTTGAAAGGTGAGGGCTGCCTTTAAATAGTTACCGGGGCAATCGTAGGAGCTAATTATTTCCCCAATCATGTGCTGCCTATAGACTTGTAGACAAATCATGTGATGTCCCACTTCTCGTGGGTGATTTAATAGTTCATGATCTTTTTCATAAAGCCCCTTCTCCGAGCAATTTTTACATCTTGCGATGTGAAGTCACATCGCAGGAAAGATTTGAAGTATTACAAGTACCTTTAAAAGTAGACTCACACCAATTCCAGTGCATTCAGGTATGCTTCCAGGGCCTCTTTTCTGATTACTTTTGTCAAGCTGTGCACTGAATCCCAAAGGCCCCCTACACACACACGAGGTTCAACAGCTCAACATCCAAGAGTCCATGAAAACCTACCTCACACAGCTTTCTACCCTTTGAAAGTGGCCTCATATACCTGTAGGTCCTTCCTTCGGATGACTACCGGCTTTGAACTTCGAATTCCACTCGGCCATACACGCGGCTGTAGCACTGGAAGGTTGTAGACCGACGACTTACAAGGCTGCAGACCCACAAAGGTGGAGACCCACACAGCTCTTAACCCACACGGCTGCACGCACCTGAATTTACCTAGATACCCTCAGATTCCGCGAGCGCCTCCTTCCTTCACCAGTTTCACCCACAACAACAATCTTCCAATTTCTCTGGCAGACCATCATTGTTTGAGCACTTGTCTCACACACGAAAAGGCGGCCTCAAGAAGATTCTTCGCCATATCGAAGAATCTCAAATCACAATCTTCAAAAGTCACCAATATCTCAAACCCCTCATTCAAAATGTCTGACGCCCGCCGGCGAACCCGTTCTGGTCGTGAGACTCGCTCCAACGGGCCTCCCGCCGCCAAGCGCCAGAAGACCTTTGAGCGGGCTGCTCAATACCTGAACGGCGATCTCGAGTATGTTATCGCTGAGTCGTTTCTTCCGACTCGACCGGGACTGACAACGTTTTCCTAAGGGTGTTGCATACAAGGGCCTTCTCTGATGCCACCGTGATCTGTGGGGGCAATGAGATCAGAGTCCACAAGGTATGCTCCTCAAAGAGCGCTATGGACATTCTCCCAGTAAAGTTGTGTCTCACTTAGCTCATGACTGGACTTAGGCGATCCTGTGTCCGCGGTCTGGATTTTTCCGCAGCGCTCTCGCCGGCGACTTCATTGTATAATGCTCCCCAGGCCTTGAGTTGTGATCATCGCTAACATTCTTTCTGAAACAAGGAGGGGAAGACCGGCATCGTCACCATCGAGAACTTCACGTTCGAGCAGGTACATCGCACAATCCACTTCGCTTATGCTGGAGGTACGTCTACCTCTCGAGCGATCAACTGCAATGCCTCGATATTCTAACTCTGTCCGTGCAGGTCTCGAGAACGAGAAGGATCTCGCCATGGCTGACTGTGTTGAACTCATTCGACTGGGGGATTATTTCATGGTCGACGGCATGGTCAACTACGCCACCTGCCTTCTCTGGAACAAACTGGAGCCCTACCTCAAGGATGCCTCAAAGTTCTGGGCCACCCCTCCCATAGTCAAGCTAGTCGGGGTGGTTTCCGGCAACAACCGATATATCGGCAGCAAGCACCCGACCCACGCCATGACCGAGGCTGAGTTCGCCAAGGACTTCCAGGCCGCCGTCGCGGCCGCTTACAATCCAGATGGCCGAGTACCATCCGCTCAGCGCGTACTGGCAGACTTCACGTTCGCCGCCCGAGGCTGTCTCCTCGGCACTGTCATGATCGAGAAGCTGAACCAGAAGTACCCCGAGCTCGGCAGCCATGTCTTCACCGTGATGAATAATGGCCCACAGTCGGGTTTCCTTGCCATGGGTGCTCCGAGTCATCTATCCGAGGAGGGCCCTTCCTGCAGGGGGTGCGCCGGCTGCGCTCGCAACTGGCGCTTTGACAGATACCCTATGCACTTTGACCCCATGTCGCTGGAGCTGAGGCCCACAAAGGCGTTCTGCCAGGTCTGTGTCCGAAACGAAGAGGAGAACAACAAGGATTGGAAGCCCTGGCGTGCCCCCACCTAAGCGGATCAATGGCAGGGAGTCGCTTCAGCTGCGTTACCGGGGATGGAAGACAGCGAAGACCACAAATTTCTTCACTGTTGGCAATAACTTCTGATTTCTTTTTTCCTTCTCTCTCTCTCTCTTTTATTTTTTATTTTTTATTGTTTATTACTTGCGTTATCTTCCCATACAAAAACGTGGCTTTCTTATGAGGACGAGGAGTCTTCCGGATGAAAGATGGCAGGGTAGCCAGAACCAGCCACTATGACGAAGGGGAGATTTCTACCAGATACAGTGGGTAGGGGCAGACGAATCGTTTCGTTCTGATCATATGGCAGTACTCAATGGTACCCAACATCATACACATAGAAAAAGATGCCTTGAGAGGTGTATTTTTCCCACAGAAATCTTGGTGTCCGAGCAAATACATGCTTTGATTTTTCGAGTCCTTCCTGTAGCCTCTCTGGAGTGCTTACCACGTGTGGTTCGGTGACGTCGGAAAAAATGGTGAGTCTAGTGACAGCTCTCTAGTGAAAACTAGTTCCTGACACCCGGTTTGCTCCTTGTGACCCGTTAGGTGCCTACCTGGACAGAAGACCGAGAAAAGTGACACGCTACTCACAGATGCAGTTAAGTGTTGAACGCCGGCGCTTCGCAGTTCCCCTCACTGACTAATTATCCCCTTTGAGGAGCTGGCGGCTACTACCGGCGGCAATGGGTTACATCACCTTGTTTCATAGCACAGTACGGCACCTTCACTTTCCTCTCTTCCTATACATGCGTTTGCAAAGTTCCCACCACAAACAGCTTTCCCCCTGACGAAAACGAGCATTCCCAGATGGCTGCTCCGAACGATAAGCTGTCCCCATACCGGGCCAGTGATCTGAAGTATGTCGCAGACCTCCAGTGCCATTGTCAAAGTCAGCGCGCGTAATAGTTATGACTAAGTAGATTGGCACAAACAGCCTGCTCGACTCGGGGTACCTCGCTGACGTCACGATCATCTGCGGAGACATGGAGCTACGATGCCACAAGCTCATCCTCTGTTCTCGGTCCACGTGGTTCAAAAGGGCCCTGGACGGCTATTATAATGCTAGTCTATAAACCAGACTGATGTATAACATGTTTCCTATGACTAATGGTACCCTTTCTAGGAAGCCCAGACTGGAAAGGTCACCATCGAGGAGCAGGAGGCGGAGAGTGTGGAAATCGTGGTCAAGTACCTTTACGGAGAAGGTATGAGCTCAAGCGGCAGAGACGAAATCGAGCCAAAGTCAGATAGATGCTGATAAAACCCGCGTAGAACCGGACATGGCGGCACTGGCTGGGGAAAAACCCTTTTTCACCTTTTGCACCAACCTCTACCGAGCTGCTGACTTCTTCTTACTGGAGTCGATGAAGACAGCCGTCGAGATTGCCATAGGAGTTTATTGCGATAAAGAGCTTAAAGATGTCTGTACGATCCGCCCGGGTAATAAGGAAGAAAAATTCACTCCGCTGGTACTTGATCTCGAAGAGGCCATACCAACGGCATACAAGTGGGGTTTGCGAATACCAAAGAAGATTTTCTTGGAGTTCGTATGGGTGACAAGATGGGGAACACTCAGAGAGGATGGATTGAGGACGGAAGACGCCTCAGGCCACCTTCAGGAATTTACTAAGGACCTCCTCCTGACCTACGCTAGTCTCCCGTGGATGATGGGTGCAGTGTGGGCCCCGAAGCATTTTGCTGGCGTGATTGGTAATGGTCATGGCCAATGTGCAAGGTGCAATTGCAGAACGGGGGGCGATCGAACAGGTTGTGTGATGGATCCGTTCACCCTGGATGCAAACAATACTTCTAATCGTCTTTGGTGCCCGCGATGCAGCGAGAAGGAGATCATTCCCTGGCGCGAGGCCAGTCCACGGAAATAGAAAGATGACAGATTATGAGCTAGATATAAAGGCGTACGAGAGTGCCACATCGGCCTGGAGATTTTCTGCATCTTGGCGTTGGTGGCCAGAATGGATCATATTGACCTTGAGGATAATACTAGGTCGCTGTGGCGAACTCAGAAATTGGTAGCTGAACAGGCAGATCACAAGCTACGTCTGGGGCAGTGGAGTGCAACGTGAAGCCTTTTGAAGCTTCCCGCGATACTCTGGAAATATTCCACATCCTATTCCCAGTGGCACCTGTTTCCCCTCATCGCTCTGGACGAGCAGCGTGCAGAGTGATCGAGGTCATGGCCAGGCAGTACTTGTCGTTGGGCTGGTTTCGCGCAGCTACCAACAGGCGCATCCATGGATCATTACGCCGTCCTGGCTTGGTTTTGGATGATGCTCAAAACTTGGAAGGCAGCTCGCGATGTATGCTGACGAATGTGAAAATCATTGGGTCTAGACAAGGCTCTCGTACTTAAGTTGTCCAAAGGTTCTTCAAGGGACCGTTGCTCCATGGCCTTTTATCGCACCGGCTATAGCAAAGCATGGGGGAATTGTGAACGCCCTGGTTGAGAGTGAAATTAGGTAGGGTAAATGTCATTCCTACGGGCCTAAAGAAATTAGGATAGAAAACGCCAGGGAAAACAAAAGGCAATACCATCCCCGTTGGTGGCCAACAGCCCGACCTGCCACCTCTCGTCAGGCTCCTCGGAACTGGAAATTCGACGGCACCAAGGTTCTCCGCGGAAGTCTACCCTGGAAAGTTCACAAGATTATCCTTGGAAGGCGACATTAGTTCTTTGAAGCGGCCTCGTCCCGGCCTTCCTGCTGAGAGCCACTCCAATTGCATCCAAACTTCTCAGCAGGATAATGCTGGCACGGCCGTGCTCACGAGAGCCGGTCCGTCATCGTCAAGCTTTTCGAGCAAGAAACCATATTAATCGACGCCAGGTTGCGCTACATTTACAGCAAAGGTACTTGTACCATCTCCCGAGGCCACAGACTTCTTGTCTGAGTGCCGTCAGAATTCTGACAGTACCATAAGATGTGCACGATCACCGTCTTAGTCCTCCCAGCAAAGAAGGTCATTCAGGGCAAAGAATCATGTCTAATGTGTCCCTCATTACTGCGTTGTTCTAACTACATAGAGAACCCACTTGTCGATGGGCAAACCGGTATACTCAGCCCATGAGCGCAGGATATTCCATGTTCACGTCTATCCTCTCACTGGGTCCTCCGCCTCATCACAATCATCTGGTGGTGGGACGGTGCGAGCCCGGCCTGGAGATGAGACGCAGCTCCAATACCACAAGAGCTGGTAATATCACCAGGTAGCAGGTCCGAAAGTCTCTCCGTCGGCAACGGCAAGAGGGATAGCAGCGCCATTGGTATCGAGATTGTTAAACGCGTTGGTGATGTTCGGGTTACCATCCCCAGGAGGGTTCATGAACCACTGCGGGGGGTTGACCTTCTGTGGCAGGATCAGTGCGAAGAAGATAACCAGGGTCGAGATGTACAGGCCCGTGTCGAGGCCGGCCGATGTTATGTAGTTGTACTTGGCCCACCAGCCCCTGAACCTGCGCTTGAGGAAGCCGTTGAAGAACAGACCCACAGCACCCCAGCACAGGTAGATGTACACGGTGGCGGGGGGGATCTGGCCGGAGCCGCCGAAGATGAGCGGCCAGTGCAGGTAGCGGATGGAGCTGCTGGGGAAGCGGCGCGCGGCGAACCAGGTGATGACGGGGAGCGCGGCACCCAGGAGCCAGTACCACTGCAGCGAGGAGTAAATGCCGCCGGCGCCAAAGACGCGGCCCGGTCCGACGACCCCCCAGACGACCGAGGCGGTGTAGAAGACACTTGCGCCGGGGCAGGTGTAGCCGTTGGGCTGGTCAGCGTCGCAGATGCCATCAATGGAGCCCAGGGCCCAGTTGAAGACGGCGACCTGGACGATACAGGACCACAGACAGGCGGAAACCTGTGCGGTGAAGGTAACACGAGGCTGTGAATGGTCAGCATAATGCTGGGAAAGATTTTGTTTCAGGGGCAAATGCTCACCGGAACCTTGAGGTAGTGACCAAACTTCATGTCTTGCAGAAAATAGAGAGCCTGCGCCATGGTGATATAACCGTAGGTCTTGAACAGCATCATAGCAATAGGCTTGCCCGGGAGCATGTAACCGACCATGAATTCTGTGAGGACGTTGAGACCAAGCTGCGTGTTCGTGATTCCCTGAACCATGCCGATAGGAACAAGGAAGACGACGGAGACGAGCATGGCGATGATCATTGCCCACCAGGTCAAATGAGTGTCCCAGTAGAGAACGGTCACCAATGACATCGCGAACAGGATGATAAAGAGACTGTAGTACCACCAGTTGGGAGTGTCCGTGTATTTCCTCATCATCTTCAGATGAACGTCGGCGTCCTGGTTGCGGGCCAGCTTGCCACGCTCGAGGATCTCGGCGCCGTGGAAGATAGCGGTGTGCACGATGACGGACGAGAGCGCACCAAAGGAGACACCGTAGGTGAGGGCGAAGAATGTGCCGAGAAATATGGGCGAATAGGCCTTGTACTGAGCAACATCAAGCTCCAGCTGGGGAGTCAAGATCTGCGCGACATTGTATCTCGCACCGGTGTTGTCGAAAGAATGCGTCTACTTGCTGTTAGATGGGCTTCAACTACCCAGTGGAAGGAAGAGGACTTACGCTAGAAATAGGCAGGTATTGGGTCCACCAAGTGTTGGTGTAGAAAACACCGAGGCCAGCGATGAGGAAGAAGATGACAACGCCGAGAAGAGTGTTGACAATGGAGAAGAGAGGATAGGGCAGCGGACTGCCAACGAACGCCGTCATGAGGGTCCAGTCAAACGTGATGGGAAGCTATGAGTAGACACGGTCAGGGTGTGGTCCCATCTGGAGGAAGTTCAGTCCCACCACTTACGAGCCCGAATCCAGAATTATTTCCAAAAATCTGGTTGATCACCATATTGTTTGGTGCGATCCAGCAGATCCAGTCGAAGTAAGAGAGCCCCTGAGCAATGAACCCGGGAAACCAGTACCAGAGGAAGCTGCCAGCAAAGGCGTACAAGAAGTAGCGGTACCTTCCGATGCTCCAGCCGTTGGTCTCAGCAGGATTGGCCGGTGTGTGGTCGTGGAGTGTATACATCAGAGTTGTGTTGGCCAGGGTCTGAGGCCAGATCATGGCGGCCGGCCAGATCAGGAACCGCCGGACGATTCCGGCCATACCAAATCCAAGACATTGCGTCGTGAGGACGAGGAGCATCTGGAAGCCCCAGCCGAAGCTCTGTTTGTACATAACCTGCTGGGCGAGAAGCACGTCGGTGGCGTAGGCGACACCTCCCTGGATGGATACATTGGCCATCATGACAATGACGGCATGCTCTTTGATGTTGAAGGGGCCAGGGTTCAGGTTCCATTTGATTCCGAACGTGTTGAATTCGTGATTCGGTAGGACCTAATATCAGCGTTAGAGTTATCCGGCAAATCTGGGTTACTGTTTGTCCACCTACCCTGGCCATTCCGCATCCCACTGGGTAGGCGAGGAGCTGGACGACGTAAACATAGATATTGATGGACGGGTTGCGCAGGGAGAACAGGAGGTTCACAGCGGACACGACAGTCGTTGCGACCATCCCGATCACCCAGGCCCGGATTGTGTTCGCCGGCATGTCCTCATCATAGTTGCGGACTGCAGCTCGTACTTCAAAGTAAGGAGAGTCCTCCTCCAGCAGTTGATGCTCGAAGTTGGCCGTTTTCTCGACATCATCGGATTGAGCAATCTTGTTCGCAGCATCCTGCAACCAGTCAGTACGTCGTCGTCTCCCTCAGGCCCTATGCCTGCCAAGAGAAGAAAACCTCGCCAAGATGCCCAGGCAGCCCAGTGAAAGCCAAGAGGAAGCCAAGTGGATGGGCTGATCACCTCCCGATTCTGTCCAGCCAGACTACACGGACACTGCCCGAGACACCATGTGCCGCAGACCAGACGGACAAGACTCATTCAGGAGAGCAATGTGTTGTGGGCAAACGTACGATAGTCTCATAGTCCAAGTTGTAATCCCACTGATGAGTCTTCTTGAACTTCTTCAACTGGTCCACGCTGGAAGCGACGCCAGCATCGTCGTCCTGGGCCGGTTGATCGCTGCTGGGGATGGCCTTGTTGTCGGCATCATACTTTGGTCCGGCGGCAGCCCCTGCATCTTGGTCCTCAATGACGGGATGGTCCGTCGTTCGCCGTGCGAACGGCCTGCGGAGGCTGAAAGGCATCTTGGGCAGATTCGAGAAGACCACAGGCCCGGAGAGCTTGACAGAGCAACGGGGTCCAGAGCCACGCGAGAGCCAAGGTGGGTGCTGGGGCAGTATTTCAGGGTTTGGCCATCCAGGACGCATAAAATAGTCAGGCGTGCTAGGTAAACGTCGTGGCGGCAAGGCCCTCGGCAGAGCAGGTCAGCCTAGTGCGAGATAGGTTCGGCAGCCCGTTGCCAAGCTAGAATTAAGCTTGATAAGAACGGCCCTGATTAAAGGTAAAATTTATAATCTCCCTGCCTTCCCCATTGTAATGACCACCCAACGCGCCGGTCCCTAAATGCTGGGTACGCCTGTCCGTGAGACTAGGCCTTCGAAGCAACAATTGGATGGCGGGTTGGCGGATGGCGATGGAAGGCAAGGCTGAGGGTTCTAGCGCGTGTTGGAACTTAGTTGCGATACCAAGCATCTTGGCGCGCATCTTGGCAGAATCTGAAGATAACGGGCAACACCAGAATGCCCGCACCTGCCTAGACGAGGATGGTTCGCACGAAGAGCTTTAATAGTCTGCGCTTGACCCAGACGTTAGTGAAGCGAGCCCGTGACAATCGTCCACAGCATCTCAGGTCTGTAAGGTGGACCTGAGAAATGTCAAATTAGCCAGCAACATTGAGAAACTTCCTATCTTTCATCCAATGTGTGGTGTGGTGGGCGAGCCAAGGAAGGGTGGATCAGGGTGCTAGACAGCCACCACTGAGCATCTATCATTTTATCAGTCACCTGGGATCAGGATTGCTAAACGCAGTGCTGGAACCGGGTGGGTTGCAACCGAATGGTGCTTTAGAACCCACATTAGACGGGTGAGTTCCATAATCCTGGGCCCTCGAGGACCGGGGCTGCACGCTTCTACAAAAGGGAATGACAAAACTCGCATTTAGAGTTTGATATCGTCTGCCCTTATTGAGGCTAGTAACGTAGTATCAGGTTACATGTGGCTTCTGGGATGGCCTTCATGGTATGCACTGCTTCGGAATCAGAACACGGTACTTTGGCGATGTCTGTACATGATAGATTCCTGCTTGGGTGGGCAGCCCCGCCCTTTGGTGTCCCTCGCGCGGGAACGCGCAGAGAAGCCCGCCTCACGTGGCCTGCTTATAGCAGTGTCTCCAAAGAGCGTCGTCACACATGGAATAGCCTCGCGGAATTGAACTTCTCCCGTCCAGCACTCCCTAATCTCTGCGACCCCGTGGAGCTCATTCTTCGTAACCTAGAAAAGGCAAAGAAGGAGGCACGTATGTCTTGGTGGCTTTAAGCCCATAGTCTGTACGGAACCCATAGAGGACGTCATTGAGTATAGACCTCCCCGACAGGCGAGGTCACGTGTACATCCCGTGATACCCTTGCAGCCGCATATGCGGTCGGCACCTCATGCATCTAAGCCTCTGGTCTTCCAAGCAGGGGTCAGTCTGATATAGTACAGGCCCAACAGTATAGCGAGCGTGGCCGCAATGTTCGCTACCAGTCTCTGTGGTCTACAATAGGAATGCAAACACAGCGGTCTAGATGTCCGCTAGGTCCCCGCTAGATCCTGGTTTAGCCTTTCACTCTGAGAGCCATGGGGCTTAACCATGGAAACCGGATTGTTCGATTGATGTATGAGACACTCGCTAGATGGCGGGCAGGTGAACTGGTGCAAGCTCCGTGAGGGAGAGACCGGAATGCAGTGTGCACGCCGCTCGGCTTCTCCACACCAGAGGACTCATGACTGGTCACAAATTTGGCCGTAAGGCCTCATAGATACAGGCCAACGTGTTGATGATGGAGACTATACTTCACTGGACCCATGATATGACATAAGGCCATTATAAAAAAATCTGGCGTAACTCCATCCACTCGTCTGCAATAGACTATGGCCGTTGGGGGATAATTGCACCGATGATCATATGTACTTAGTATCTGAAATTCCTCCAAAGTATCTACAAACAGAAACAAACGTGGGTGTCCCCCGTGCGCATGCGAGGAAAACGGACATGCCACGATGTAGTTGCGGTCAACCCCTTTGTCCAACGGACGCGATCTCCAGAACGCCAACTTCCTAGTAGGTGGAGCCGATGGGCCCGAACTTGATGTTGGAGTAGATCACAGAAGCCGACCTGGTTCATCAGTCAGTAAAGCTCCTCCTCATCAGCAAGGCCGGCAGCCGAGGGGTGACTCACGCGCTCGCGGATTCGACATCAGCAGGCGCACCGCTGGTGGTAGCGCAAGTGCCGCGCTGCTTGCCGGGCGACGACGCATCAGCGTCGGTAGGGTAGGTCGAGTCGAGCCAAAGCATGTTGGCGTAGTGCTGTGGGCGAAAATGTTAGCACAGATCGACAGCGCATCAATATGCGTGATCGGCCTGGGTCAGAAAAGACAGAAAGAGGAAGCAAAAACAAGGAGAAGGAGAAGAGAGCTCACGTCATCCCACAGCGACATAACCAGCACCATGCCATCCGCCATGCCGTCGCCCATCTGCGAGAGGCCGCCCTTCTGGCTGAAGACGTCGGTGTCGTTGAACTCGACCTTCTGCACCTTGCAGAAGGCGTCGCTGATGCTGTTGTACTCCGTGAGGGTGGGCCACGTCGAGTTGGGCTGCTGAATCTTGGTGCCGCCCTGGATGTAATACTGCGAGATGCCGGTGAGGCTGCTGCCCGAGCCCTGGAACTGGGTGACGACGGTGAACTTCTGGCTCGTGTCGACTGTCATGCCGCTGCCGTAGAAGTCCTTGTTGCCCATGCGGAAGGGGTTCCAGTCGCACCCGTCCGGGTCGCAGTCGCCGGCGTAGCGGCTGGCGGAGTAGGTCCCGCCGCACTCGTCCGCGCTGCAGGAGTGCTGTTCCGAGGTCTGGCACGGGTGCGGCGTGTAGGCCATGCCCATCGAGTTGGCCTCCCAGACGTCCATCTCCGCACAGCAGGAGCCCGTACCGCCAACGCCGGCGTTGGCGTCGTTGCTAGAGGGCTGCCACCCGTCGACGTTGCCCTGTGTCGCCAAGGTATCAATCAGTACGAGAGTAGTCCAGGGGCGACACCGGAGAGCACATCGTGAGGATAGTATAGACGCACCTGGCCGTTGATGAACTTGAGGTCACGGGGGCACTGGCTGTCACAGTAGCCAGTTCCGTATTGGGCGCCGGCCGTATTGGTCGAGTATTTGGCCATGCCGCCGTCGGAGTCCATGGAGACGAAGTAGAGGGCGCCGTTGAGACCGCACTAGTAGTTCCCCGTCAGCGGGCATGATCTCGAGCGCGTCGGTGCTGCGCTGCCGGGGAGCCACTCACCGGCAACTTGCTCAGATCGACATCAAACGCGAACTCGTTGCCGATCAGATTGAACATGTGGTACTTGGTCGACGATTCCATCAAATACGTGCGGCTCCCGATGTTCTTGCCGGAGCTTTGGGTGACGAACTGGAGCGAGAGGGCGTTCCCACTCGTCGTGATTCCGTAGGTGCTCGAATAGTCAGCCCCGTCGAGAACGCAGTTGCTCGCGCAGGTCTTGTCATCCGGGCAGAGGGTGGTGTTCCACGTGTTGCCGGTGTAGCCTGTCCGCCACCATGTAAGCTTGGTTACCCCGGGGTCTCAGCAGTGGCAGGTGGGCCCAGCATGAAACCGAGAGCCCTGGCCCTATGATGAGGTATGAGTACGTACAGTTGACGTAGCCGCCCTTGTTATGGACCCAGCGCCAGTTGGAGTCTATAGAGACCTGAAGTCAGCGACGGTCTCGGCATCGGGACAGCTTTCGGATACTGACCGATGACGACCTCTCCCTGGTTTGCCGTGCAGCTAGACGGAGATGTGCAGGACTGCCAGGTCATCTGAGGGTGAGTCTCGGTCTGTTGAGTACCGACGCCCTGAGCGTTGGCCGCGCCAGCCAACAGGCTGCCTGCAAGAGCGAATTTGCTGAACATTGTGCCGAACGTACAAGTAAGTCTGTGGAGAAGAGAATGTAGGATGGTGAATCTCCTCGATGCTCCAACGTCGAAGTGCCTCGAGCTTGGCCTTTATACTACAAGACCCTCGGGGCGCCAAGACTTGAGGCGAAGATGCCTCATCTACCCCGAGGTCGTCTTGCATTCCCACATTGGACATGTGGCTACGGTGCAATCAAATTAGATGAAGGCTCCACTGCTTCATGGTGGCCTCGAAGGAAAGGTGGCCCGACTTCCGCTCAGCAGCACCTGAGCTTAGCGACGAGGATCGTGGATCGTGGGCAGAGGAGAGGCATGGGATAGTATGGTACATCCTGCGTGTACAGGCGGCGAGTCTCTGCAGGAGGCCGACAGGCGGCCAAGAAGAGCACGCGCCAAGAACGGACCGCAGGAGCAAGCTGCATGCAGTATGAACGAAGCTTCAATGCCCGGAGGCGACACCGAAGCATGGACTCAAAACTGGGAAACATCTCAGATCTACCGCCCCAACAGGAGCTGGCCCTGCAGAAACAATATCAGGAACCAAACAAATCCGACAAGGGGGATAATATCCAATATGATCCCGCACATCGTAATTGGGTCAACACGTCGCGGCTGTTTTGGCTCGCGCAGATCTTGGCCAATGGTTGGGAAGCTAAGATACGCCTCTGTTGTCCGGCATAAACCCGCTTCACGGTTCAAGAGGGGTTCACCAGACAGGGTATGCGGATTTAGCCCTGCGGATGTCCGAACGGCGGCCAAGCGTTCACATTGGAGAACGTCTCGTGTTAGCTGCGAAGGCGTGTCCTGCCTGTGTCGTAAGCGGACCACGTTGTGATAGCCGGAAGCAAGCATGGTGTTGCCACAATTGGGGGCATCGAAGCATGCTGAGACATGAGAAATGTCGGCATACCGGCCACCAAACACACGAATCTAGCGTCCTGAAATGAGCTTCTCAAAGCAAGCGAACCACACGATACGCCTGCTGGCCATATAAACCAAGGTGTAAGATTCAATCGCGGGTAAGCCGGGCCGAGACGCGTACAGGGGCACTCGTACCATAGGTGAGGACCGCCCTGGGACCCTTGAATGAGGATGGGGAGCGCACAGCTCACTTGTCAGATGGACACTGCCATATCTTGGTCTGTTTCAACGCGCCCAATGAGCATCCGAAACTAGGATCCAGAGCTCCAAACAGGCCCATGAAACATTAGGCATGAAGCGTGATCATGTACAAATTTGGCGAGCCAAGAAGCAGCGGTCCGGATCGATGGCCGCCGCACCCTCACTATGGGATGGTCTTCTGTTTCCTGGTTCGGCCACTCGGCATGGGGGAGAGCGCAGACCACCGTTGTTATGAGCACGGCAGTCGGCGAGGTTGAAATAAAGTTGCGGCGACGTGTGGGTTCCCGCAAAGCCATTGGTGTTCCCTTAGCATTCATTACCCGCCCTTGGTCAGCGCTCGGATTAAGAAGCGCCGAAGACGGACTGGCCTGGCATCCCGGGGTGCATGAAGCCGAGGGTGGAGCGACGACCTAGCAAATTTAACGCCTGGCATATCGCGGGACGTGCTGCGAACTCTGAAGGCGCAGCGATGCCAGGACGTCCCTGCTGTAGCGCTAAGGGGAAGAGAGGTCACGACGTGATGCGGAGTGTCGTCGTGCCGTCCATCCAAGAAGAGGAAAGATTGTTTGGGGTAGATGTAGGAAGGTGAGCCCGCTCAGGGCTTGACCTTGTAGAATGGGTCACCGGCTAAAGTGCTGACAGCTCCCCATCTGTTGGTCCCCGGCCGCGGCAGGCGCAGGCGTTCGTTCCTCAGCCAAAAGCTTCCGAAGAAGGACAGCGACTGCCGGTGCCTCTGCTCGTCGAGTTGTCAGTTGAGATTCTCGAGCCCATCCATCGTCGTCTCCGGCCCGCTCGAGACTTCCTCCCAGGCCCTGCAGTGGCGGCCTCCAGCATGATTCCGGTGGGAGGAACAGAAGGATACCCCGGTGAGTGGTTCGGTCCAGTCCTCCTGGGCCTGGAATGGGATCATGTCCCCTGGATTATCCACCTGGCAAGGTTGTCAAGGTCACGCCCCGCTGAACCAGCCACTTGACAAGCTTTCCCATGAGCCTCAAGCGAGCTGACTCCAGCCGAAGGGCCCCAGGGGTCCAGGAGACCGCACATCCACCAGGTCAGGCGGCCTGCTATCTCCCCAGCAGGTAACGATAACGGACAGGATGCCATCACCCTTATGGCATGCCACCAGGTCTCGATGGGTCGAAGTGCACCCCCTCCCCCTCCAGCGTAGGTCGCGGTCGCTACGGACGGCCCCGAGGGGTCAAGACGGTCCATCATCGTAAGGTTGGGACGGTTGGGACGGTTGGGAGGTAGCCCAGTCCCTCAGGTCCACGTCCAGTCGTGTCGTGGGATCTCGTTACTCGCTGGCTGGCGGTGACAGTGTCACGGTGTGTGTGTGTGTGTGTGTGTGTGTGTGTGTGTCCAGACCGCGGTCAAATTTGGATGTGGTCACAGCGGGCCAGGGCCCCCTGAGCCTCTGCAGTTAGCGCTGGTGGCCCCCGGGGTTAGGGTCTGACAGTGACTGCTCCCACTATATCCACCTCCTCCGTCCCTCCTGACGGACCCTTCTGTTCTCGTCGGCGACACCGCAGGGCGAGGCCTGATTTTCGAAAACCAGCGACGCTGATGGGGTTTCGAAAAGTCGGTGGGGGAAGGGGGAGGGGGGCAGCGACCTAGCCATCATCAGGAGCTGCTGATCAACCCCTGGAACGAAAGACAAGGTGTCGAAATGATATCACACGGCTATCGGCAGCGTGTGTTTGCCCCAGTTTTATGCAAACTCAACAAACGTCCCTCACCGCAGATCGATGTGGCCTGCGAACCGACACGCGCTCGGACGAACACCTGTTCATCCCTATGCACCCTCACTCATAACCATAGTACACACACACACACACACAGAGAGAGAGAGAGAGAGAGAGAGAGCCGGGTCAATCATCCCCCAACAAGTACAACGTATCCCGCCGCCCACAAAGCCTCCCCCCCTCCTCCCCACGTGGAATAACCACCACCTAGTTTAGTTCGCCCCCCCCCCCCCCATCACCTTCTCCAGACGGCACAGCGACGAGATGGCCGACTTCGACCTGAGCGAGTACGATGAGAAGCTCTCGTACCTGCGGGCGTTCGAGACCGTCTTCCTGGTCGACGACTCGGCCGCCATGACGCCCTACTGGGACCAGGTGAAGGAGCTGCTCGACCACATCAGCCCCATCTGCGCCAAGCACGACCCGGACGGCATCGACATCTACTTTGTGAACCACCGGCCCAAGGGCTTCATCGGGTTCCTGCCCGGCCAGTCCGTCCGCAAGTCGGGCTACCACCGCATCGGCGGCTTCACCCAGCTCCAGACCCGGGACAGCGTCGCCCAGATCTTCGAGAGCGTCGGCAAGCCCGGCGGCAGGTGCAACATGGGCGACCGCCTCCAGAAGCTGCTCACCTGGTACTGCAACAAGGTGAAGAAGGACCCCGGCTTCGGCGGCTGGAACCTGATCGTCCTCACGGCCGGCAAGTTCGACGACGACGTCAAGCAGCCGCTAGCCGAGACCGCCAAAAAGCTAGACGAGATGAAGTCGCCGGCCCACCAGCTCGGCGTCCAGCTGCTGCAGCTGGGCAACGACGCCGCCGTCAGCAGCGAGTTCAAGCACCTGGACGACGAGCTGCACCAGGCCACCGGCACGCGGGATATCATCGACGCCACGTCGATGGGCACGAGCGGGTCGCTGTCCGCGGACGAGATGTTGAAGGTGGTCCTGGGCGGCGTTGTCAAGAAGCTGGACCTGTGCAAGCAGGCGGTGCCTGACCACGTACCGGTGAAGCATGTTGACTTGGACGACTGAGCGTTTGTGTGTCCTTGAGAAGAAGCGAGAAGCGATCGGTACTCTTTCATTCCATGTTGTCAGGATAGGCTGTCATCGGGGTGTAGTTTATCCAGCCTCCCGTCATTTTGGATCGCGGCTTGCACTCGGTGACTGGGAAACGGCTTGTCCGAACTGGACTTTGAGGGGGGGGGGGGGGCACGCAGATGTTTTGTTATATTACTATTGACCTAGGCTCTGCCCAGGGCGATGATAGGCAGGCCCCGTAAATATCGGGCGCCGAGAACCAGCTCCGTCGTCCCTGCTCGGCTGTTCTGTTTCAACCCGCTACGCATTCTTAAATAAGGCAAAAGACAAGTGAGGCCGCTCCAGTCCCGCACCGTTACAGAAATCATGAAACATCTCCCACAGCGTCCGGCACCGCCGTCTATACTCCTCGGCGTGCCGCCACTCCTCCCCCGCGTTGAGATGCCGGTCCACCGCCTCCGTGGGGACGTACAGCAGGTCGTCCCACGACAGGTGGGGGTGCCCGCGCGCGCCCGCCCCGGGGTGCACCAGGACCACGACCTCCTCACACCGGGGGTAATACTCGAGAAGGATCGTCTCGAGCGGTCCGACGACCGGCACGCCGTTGTCGCCGCCGCCGTCGTCACACAGCCCGGCGGCGGCGGCGGCGGCGGCTACGAGGTCGAGCTGGCCCACGTCCCCACGCGCCCAGGCCAGCTCAAGCTCCAGGCTCTCGAGGCCCACCATGAGGCGCCGCACGCGGCCCTCGTCGCCGCGGAAGCCACGGCACGCAGGCGCGAGGCGGGAGCGGACGCTGACGAAGCCGCAGAGGTCCCGGGGCAGCCAGAGGACGTCCGAGGCCAGGGACAGGTCGGCACCCTCTAGCTCGGCGCAGCGGCGGGGAGGGTCCCGGGCCCCGTGGGAGCTGAGGAAGTCCCCCGCGGCACACGCGGCGCTCGCGCACACGCCGAGGAGGCCGCGGGCCATCTCGTATGGGTTCTCGCGGCGGAGCTCGCCGCGGTTCGCGACGGACAGCTCCCAGCCGACCTGCACACCGCGGTCGGGCCTGGACTCGCCGAAGAATGGCGTCTCTTTGACGTCCACTTGGACGATGCGGGGCCTGGCTAGGCCTAGGATGGCTTCACGGAAGACCTGGAGCCGAAGCTCCGCCGGAAGCCCGTTAAAAAGCTCACCTGGGCGTATCAACGCCTCGGCATGGGCGTCCCGGTTCGGTGTTGCCTCACTCGAGGTGCCCTGGCATTCTTCGTGGTAGAATTTGGTCCGTATGGGGGCCCTGCCCTGGCCGTCCTCTACAGATTTCCTCTTCAAGCTGGTTGCCATGGTTTTGTCACACCAGTGTTTTACAGCTGGGGTGGAGATACGGGTATTCTTCGAAAATATGCACGGTTCAATTAACGACGGTTTTCCCATAACGAACAAGTGCTGCACGATTTCTCAGGGATAAGCGTCTAATGAGTCGGAGGCTGGAGGGCCTGGAGTAAGATTTTCCAAGGTACACATTATAGCACGGCTTAATATAATATAACCAAGACAAACCTTTGTGTTATCCAATGTTCCCTAAGGGTGTTCATTAGGACAGGTGTATGTATAAGGTTATTATTGAGGTGAAAGAGGCTATGATGTCGTCAAGGTGGTGGAAAAAGACAAAGGATGTATTTCTGAACCATCGGGACGACAAAGTAGCTACAGAATGCATTGTCATTGACCTCCTAGCTTCCGGTATTCGCGTGTTGTGAGATGAAGAGCATGCTACTACCTACATTTGAGTCTTGTGTGACACCCTGAACAACACCTGGGCTCGTCATCATTTCATGCCCCGGCATCTCTGGATGCATGTGACTTGAGAGGTGAGGTTAGAAAGGGCGGTTAAAAACATCATACGCCGACGGATGGGAAGACAAAGGGGCGGCTCGGACGCACATCAAGCGAGTCGAGGGCATTTTGGAGCTTGACTTAGAGTAGAAAGGGAGTTTCTCTGTGATGAATACCTAGGCACTTTGTAGGAGGTGATCGGTACGATTCGCGGCCATTTCCCAACAAGCTGCCTTTCCAGACTCAGTCACCACTCATCAGCATCCCGGCAGCCCCTCCGCTAAGACCGCTCGAACCATCAAGGCGAGTTACAAAAGCCTGGCGACACCCGTCAGGCCTACTCCTGTCCCTCAACAACCCCAAAGTCCCTCCAGAACCGGTTCAGATACGGCCAATGCAGCTTCTTGATCTTGCTCATGACCACGCGGTCACAGTCCTCCGCGTCGCCCGTCCCCTTCGTGTTCGAGAACTCCGCGTGGATCCCCCTCGTCTTCCCCGCCGCCTCCTGCTCCTTCCACGCCTTGGCGAACGGCCGGCAGCACGAGGCCGGGAAGCCGTAGGCGGTGTGGACCCCCTCGGCCTTGCGGGACCAATCCCCGTGGACCGATGGGTAGCGGACGCCGGCGTTCTTCATGCAGTGCCAGTCCTCCTGGAGGGGCTTGGGCCATAGCTTGGAGGGGCGGTCGCCGCGGCTGGACACTGGGGGCTGGGACTGGCCCATGCTGGAGAGTGGGGACAGAGAGTCGCCGAGGGAGACATCATCCCTGGGGATTGCAGATGCCGGTGTGGAAGGGTGTGCTAATACTCCGGCTGTACCAATGAGGATGGCGAGAATGTTGGTGAAGTGCATGTTGGCGGCGTGCTGGCGTTGCTGGCCTGGAGTGGGGTGACCTGGCCGCGATGACTCCGGTGTGAAGGATGGGGTAGTGTCCAGTGGTGAGCCAGTGAGTGCACGTTGCTCACAGAGGTCGATGACGGCAAGTATCTACATTTAAAATGGAACGATGCTGGTGTTGGCAATGCTCGAGAACCACCCCAAGGCTGATAAATAGTTCAAGGTGTGTTTACGGGTTGAAGGATAGTGGATGGTTGAGAAACAAGTTAGAAAAGAAGCAGAGAGGAGATTTTCTTGTGACTCTTGCTTTTCTCGCTACTTCTGATGATTTCTGTCGTGTCATTGCACTTTCCAAGGGCGGTTGTTGTTGTCCAGACCAAAGCATCGCGATCCGACCGTGACTAAGGTTCTCCGGATGCGCCTTCTACCTTCTCGTCGTTATGAGTGCAGGCAGTGCGAGCGAGCTTGCTCGCTCCTCTAGCATGAGGTGAGCCAGAATCACAGGAAAAGGGCATCTGTGGGGGGGGGGGGGCTAAATTGTCAACAACTCGCACGATACTGGTCGCTCAAGCACACAGTCCAGACTCGAGCTCTCCATGAAAAGATGACCAAGCTCCGCGGTCAACACCGGGACTCGAGTGTGGCCCTGTCAACAAAAGACTCTACAGAAGACTGTTAGAGTGAGGACAAGGTCAAGGCGCCGAGCGCCAATGTGTCCGAGACGGTGGCTTGCGGATGATCATGTCCAGTGTATAATGCCAGAGAAGCCTATCTGAGTAGTCGTAGGTAGCTGAGACCAGCGAAGAGTGGCCCAGGAACAGCACCAACAAAACCGAGTGTTCATGCCCTCCACTTTACTTACCACCGTGGTCGCCAATGATACTGTGTAGCCGCTTGGCATTCTCGGCGGTCATGCCCGTCAGCTCGCCTCCGGTACATCCGCTGTTGAATGCGGGGACAGCTAGCTTGCTCCAGGTGTCCTGGTGCTTTGCCCAGCCCTCTTGAGCTTTTCTGCAACACTTTGTCTTGACATTGCTGAAAGTCACCTTGCCCTGTGCCTCCTGACTCCAGTCGGCCTTCCAGCCAGCGTCCTTCTTCATACAGGCGAAGATGCCCTTGATCTCGCCGGCCCCGGGGAAGGCATTGATCTTGTTGACAAAACCCGCACTGAAGTCGAGGCCGCGGTCGGCGAGCTGATCAGTGCTGGAGGGCGGTGAGGGAGCAACAAGTGCAGTGGCGAAGGCGGCGAGAGAGCCGACGAGGATGGTGGACAGCTGCATGATGGAAGATGTGGGGTGGCTGTCGAAGAGTATCAGTCGCAACCTGGGAACGAGAACAAATATGACGCTCGAGATTGGACCAAGTGTTGCTGGCCAGGGCGATTGTGGCTATCTAAGGTTGGGGTTCAAGGACAAGAAGCCTACCTTTGGAAGTGTTAGAGTCAGGGTCCCAGCACAGCTGAGCGGGAAGACGTGGTCGGCGGTGGGACTAAACCTTACGGCTCACACAGCAGTCAGTGCCCGCCTCGATGATAGAGGCTACAGACCCAGTGTGTTGGGTGGTCCAGTCGTTGAGCTGGAGAAGATGAGAATGGAGTACCATACCTTGAACAAGGTACCAGCAGCGACGAGCGGTGATCAGTGGTGTTCGTGTCAACTATAAATACCCCTACAGGCGAGCACGGGGTGAAGGTGATGTCGGCGGTGAAATCAAGCAGAGTGAGCGATAGCTAAAGTGATGATGTCTGTTATGGAACCGAAACTGGGAACGGCTGGAAGTTGAGAGGTGGCAGAGAAAAGAGAGGAAAGGAGAGGTAATTGTTGTCCATGGGGAGAAGATCAGTCCAGCGAACAGGTGAGCGATGGCTCAACAGGTGAGCGATGGCTCAACAGGTGAGCGATGGCTCCTGCCCATCATCGTCTGTCATCGAGCCGTCATCTAGTTTGCCTTGCCCCTGCAAACATCTGGTCGGTTGATCAAGTGCAAGAGCGGGAGAAGAGATCGTACGAGCCTGTAAGTGAGCGATGCAGATGCCTCTGGCTCACCTTACTTGAGGGGTTGGTATCATATCTCGCACGCGCATTGGGAAACCTTACCCGGCGTCCCAGATGCCAACCAAGACACGACATACATAGTAGAAACAGTAGAGTGTCACGCAAAAAGAGACCAACTTAATGCAGGCGCTATGGAGCAGAAACAGAGGCCACCCCGAACTTCACAACTCCTTTGATATGTTGGTGGCAGGCGTATAGTCGCAGAGGCGGTCTCTATGAGCTTGTGGTTAGCAGGACGCAGATAGCCCCCGAAGCAGGTGTGCGATGAGGTTTTTCGGTGGTCAATTGAGGCTTCCAACGCGCGGATCATTTTACGATTCATTGAAGACGAGGGAATACCGACCGCTCGTTTGTTTCTTGGATGGTGAGGATGATGGTGCTAGGTGGTAAATGCCACATCCACAAGAGTGCCACCAACAGATCCGCACCAAATCCAAAATTTCTCACACAGACAGGACCAAATGTCCCGCAGATCAATCATTAAAAGCCTTCATAGGCTCGTCTCCATCAACATGCCCATTCCTGTCCTTGTCCAAGTTTGCCTTCAACTCATCACCGAGGTCGTTCCATTCCTCGCCTACCTTGGACCGACCGTCCTCGTTTTCATCATCGTAGTTGTCACTGTGGCTCTTCATCGACGCTGATGTCTTGCTTTGAATCTGTAGATAATCTGACATAATTGTCCACTCATCGTGGGCCACATAGAGAGACTGGCGAAGAAACCAAGTTCGATCAAGAACCAGGTCGAGAACTTGTTTGATAGGGCAGGTATCGTAGAGTACTTCAGGTCGTTGAAGTGCATCATGCGCTTCTGACGGGAGCAGCGCACAAGAATTCCGACTCACGCTACTCTCATTCGTCGACGTACACTTCCTCCCACATTACCCTGCACGCGAAGCCGGTCCCAAGGGTGGAACGATGGACACAAAAGATGTCGGCAGTCGCAGTTTGAAGGCAAGTCCATGGATATCTTTACATTTCTGAGGAATCTCCGTGACCCCAGCCTTGAACTGTTCGGGCTTCAGTGCAGGCCTCACCATCTGTGCTGCTCTGCTGTCGACTTGGACCTTGAATGCCATGCACTTCTTCCAAGAGTCGTCCTTAACCCCTCAACCAAAGCATGGGTCGTCCACGCGGACAGCCATGCCTTGGATAAAGGGATCAATCTCGTACATTGTCTCGTTACCTCTTGATGAGCTGGGAACCCGTCCCTCGAAGCGGTAAAGCTTGATGGTACAGGTATCACCCTCCTTAGGGAGTCTACTGTCGTTAGGGCCGGGTCTAACAAACAAAAGCAAGCTGATGATGGCCTTGTTGGGCTCAGGAGCCGAGATCTCGCTCAAGTTCTTGACCAAACCTGAGATCACCCTGACCAACGCCTGGTCCGGGTCTTCGTCCAGCTGCTTGAGCACGTTGTGCTTGGGGTTCTCTTTCGACTGAAGAGTCGCAATGACCTAGGCATCATACTTCAAGTCGCTTTCGTTGATCTTCTAGATCTCCCAACTCTCAAATTTGAACTCCTGGAGCGTGCCAAAGCGGTGCCGACAAGCGAAGGCAAGCGGGTCATCGAAGAGGTACTGTGGGGGCTTGGGGATGACCTTTGTCATGCCGGGGGGGATATCATTGAACTAGCAGGTCATTAACGATGTCATCATTGAGGCTTGGTAATGGGAGATCGTAACCTTGTCGCGAGTCGTGCCACGAAACTTCTAGCCATACCGTATTTTCCTCTGGGCAGGCTAGCCTCCTCCCTGATACTAATCGGCAGGAGGAAACCCGATGAGGGCTATAGATTTGATTGGAGAGCATAGCTGCTTGCAAATTGAATTTGTTTTCAAATTGTTCACAAACATGCTCTCAATCTGAGCCCCATGTCAGTGGAGAGATCAGGCGATTAGATGTACAGCTGGTATAGAACAGGCGAGGCGATCAAAGAGCCTTTGGCGCCGAGAAGGGGCAGGGTGATGTGGAAAATTTCTGAACACCCAGAACTTGAGAAAGGGGATGCTCACGGTCTTGCTCAGGTCATCAATAGGAGGAAAAGAGAGCTCTCGAGGTGGGCGAAATGCTGTGAGCGAATGCCTGGTATGGATTGTCGGACGCGTTGGTTGATAAGACAGCAGACTTCTAGAAATTGAAGACCAGGCTCTGGGGTTGACCAGATTTCCGTGAGAAAACACGTATGAGTTGACGAAAGAGAAACCGAGTGGCAAGAGAGCCCCACAAAAGGCGTGATGGTCTTATGAAGGAGTAGCAAAGCCTGTCTCAACCAATGAGACGATCGCGGAGTGTAGCGGAGGAGGATGCGCAGGAATAAATCGGCGTAGCCTGAGTCGAGTTAAATGTAGAGTAGAGATTCGGTGATGAGAGAGACGAAGTTGTAGGGTTGAATTTCAAGGTTGACGAGAAAGGGAAGCTCAGCCTCGCGGTGGAGCCTTGCTATGCATTAGAACCGCGTCTCTCTCTTCCAGCTGCCTCTTGCCGTCCGACTCTCGCGGCCGGCAAAGTTTCATCTCTTAAAATTCGACAACACAGGCTTCCTTTCGCCAACGTGTCTGTGGAGTTTCGACATCAATTTCCCATTCTTCCCAGAGCCTATCTTCTCCTGCATCTTACACACTCAGAACCTCACGATGGTATCACCCCAGACCAGCGCCCTACGGTCCCTACAGGAGGCTCTTCACAAGAAAGAGCTCGCCAAGGTTGAGACAGCACTCGAGGGGGCCATCGCTGCGGGCGTGCTCAAGGCCGACCTCAACCTCTTCATCCAGTCAGGTACGTTACTACTCGTCCGCTCCCAGTATCTGCAGCAATGAGCTGACAAGGCATTTTTTTTTAATTTTTTTTCCCCACACAGTGATGGACAGGTACTTTGCCGTGGCTTCAACCGCTCGTCGCTTCGACGTCAGCTCGCAGGAACCTCCTGACGCTAAGAGTCCCTTCCTTCTAAACGAGACTCCTGATACAGAGCTCGGACAACGCCTGGCCCTGGAGACTGGCCAGGGCATCGAGCTGGACCCCAAATTCGAGGATTCTGGAGCCATCAGCCGCGGCTTCAGGTTCTACGAGATGGCAGTCGCAGCTTCGAAGGATCTGGAAGAGCAGAAGCAGATGGCGAACCAGTCAGGTCGTCGTCAGGTCAACAAGTCCGCCCCGGCGCCCCCCTCGAAGTTTGCCACCCAATACAACCTCACATCCCCATTCGCCAAGACTCGTGCGAGAGGGGAAAAGGGCAACCTCGACTCACTGAGCGCCACCCTCGGAGACAACGCTGACAAGCAAGGCAGTGGTCGGGACTTTGCTACCACAGGAAAATGCAAGACTCGTGCCGCTGCTGACAGTGGTTTACCTGAAGCGATCCCGGAGATTGTGACATTTTCGAAGTCTCGAAGGGCTAGCGCGACAAGTTCCATAGACTTGACTGAAACGCCAAAGGAGCGCAAGAAAGGTGAGATGATGGCAGACTTCAGATTCATGTCGAAGACCAGGAATGCCAGCACCCTGTCAGAGTCTATCAACCGTCAGGCTCAGGCACAAGCACCCGAGCTCAGACGAGCAAGAGCGGCTCGAGCCAGTTTGTCCCTGGCCAAGATTCCGACGAAAGGGGCGAAGGCAACAGACGGCTTCGAGACTTCCGCGCTCATGAATCCCGAGCCGCCCGCAGGAGGAGCTGATACGACTGCACACACGGAGGCACCCCTACCTGAACTAGCCAGGCTTAGGCTGCTGTCCCAGGAGAGCACGGAGGTGGTGCTGCCAACGCCGGCTATTCATATCCGCCGACACCTAGGGAGGCTTGGGAAGGACACGGCGAGCCATCCCATGCCCGCTGCCAAGACCAAGCCAGACATGCATAGCATCAAGAAGTCTACTACCTTGGGCTTTTCTTCTTCCCTTAAGAAGCCTGACGATCCGTCTTTTATAACTATGTCCCGCACCTTCAATACTAGCATGGCTGGATCCAGTAACGTCTCTCAGGTGGGACTTACCAGCTCAGCCGGGATTTCGCCGCCGACCGCAAAATCCACTTCGAAGTCCGGCCTGAGCAAGCGCAAGGCTGCCATCTTGCCCCCTGTCAAACCGGCCAAGCAGGCGCGCATCAACAGCGAGCTGGGTACGGCGAAGAAGGTGGATGAGACCGTCAGCTTCTTTGCATAGAGGAAGAAGGGCGTGAAGACGACAGAGGGCGTGCACGCAGGATGAGGCGGAGGAAACGGGCAGAACCATGAAAGGTAATGCTGACTTTTTGAACATCGTGGTTGCTGATCGAGATGTTCTCGTGGCCCCTGGTGCGGAAGCGCGTATGGGCACACCTAGGAGGTCACTGAGGCCGTTATCGCTCGTGACCGGCCAATGCAAATGGGAAAGGGTACAGAGAATAACAGACAGGGTCAGAAACGAGGAGGCCGAAACTTGGGCCAGGGAAACGCAGGCCCACCAAGGTGATGCGGATGAAATTTGTCGTTTCTCTGGGACGTCTAGATGATGGCTTCACGGGCAGCGCTGGCGCAGATGTCCATTGACACAAAAATGGGAGCTCAATTCGGAGGTTTCAGTAGGGCATATGATAGTACAGCCCTGTGTGTGGTGGAGGCAGCTTCTAGCTCGCTAGGAATTCATTGCAGCGAATGGTTACAGTCGTGACATAGAGGGCCGGGGGTGGCTGGTCAGGGCGATACGGTTATAATGCGCTGTGGGACGAGCCTCCACGCACTGCATGCCAAGGTGGTGATCGTACCTGACATGTCTTGGCTCCAGATCATACTACAGTCCTTCTAGAAGATTGGGGGAGCTTCCCCTGGCATCCCTGTCTGCGATCTGCTTCACCTTCGTTACCCTCGTTGCTCACCGAGCCTGAGCAGGCAGGACGCGAGGTTGGGGCGAGGAGGGGACGCGACGGCGCGGGCACAGGCTCAGCCCAGCGGGTCCAAATAGCTGCCGGATTAGGCCTGTTGATCACTACAGCAGGCTAACCACGTTGAGCAGGTCGCTGAGCCTCGACTGGCCGGTCCCTTGCACATGTCCCGGCATCGACGACGTGGTTGGTGATAAGGCAAGGGAGGGCACACCCTTCGGCATCTCCCACCGGTCGTCCAATGGCCACAGAAGCAATCAAACCGCCCCTTGCGGTCCACTGGGCTCACCCCATGGTCGTGATGCGGTTCGAGGCTACCATTGGCGCGAAGCTCCCCGCCAGAAATCCTACGCTCCGCCGGCCTAATGCAGGCCGGCTACCGGGTTGGCCGATATCAGATTGTTCCTTTTGCCGACTTTCCTGATGCGACGCGACGGTGAGGAGCTGACGGTACAAAAGGCCAATGCGGACCCTGACGATGAGGTTCTCGTCGCTGCTGTCCGGCAGCGATCTGCTCACCTAAGTCCTGCGCCAGCCACCAGTCTCACCGCCGTCAGGATGAGAGTTACAGCAGTAGCGCTCCTGGGCGCCATCTCTGCCGTCTCCGCCGCCCCAGCTCCCGCGGGCGTGACTGTCGACAAGGAGGCTCGCGACGTGGACACCCTATATCCATACACCGGACCCGAGATTCCTGTGGCAGACTGGGTCGATCCGTCGGTCAACGGCGTGAAGGGCAGCGGCTTCCCTCGTCTGGTCGAGCCTCCAGCTGTCACGCCGGCGAGCGAGAACCCGACCAACAATATCAATGTCATCTCGCTGTCGTACATCCCAAATGGCATCAACGTCCACTTCCAGACGCCATTCGGCCTGGATGAAGACCCCACGGTCTACTGGGGCGAGTCCGGGAAGAACCTGACCTGCATGGCAAAGGGGCAGTCTACCACGTGAGTCCGTCTGTCCTGGGGACGACCGAAACACCTCAAAGCGTGTGCTGATATATATCCAGCTACGACCGCACGCCTCCCTGCTCCCTGGTCTCGGCCACGCAGTGCAGCCAGTACTTCCACAATGTGCAGATCGAGGACCTGAAGGCCGGCACGACCTACTACTATCAGATCGCCGCCTCCAACGGCACCACACAGTCCGATGTGCTGACCTTTAAGACCGCCCCCGCCCCCGGCACCGCGAAGCCCTTCACGGTCGCCGTCGTCAATGATATGGGCTACACCAACGCGGACGGCACGTACGCGCAGCTGCTGCAGGAGTCTCTGAATGGCTCCCTCAACTTCGTGTGGCACGGCGGCGACCTCTCGTACGCGGACGACTGGTACGATGGAGTCCTGGCGTGCGAGGACGACTGGCCCGTCTGCTATAACGGCACGTCGAGTGAGTTGCCGCCCGGTGACTACCCCGAAAGCTACAACACTCCGCTGCCGGCGGGGGAGACCGCGAACCAGGGCGGCCCTCTCGGCGGTGATAGCTCGGTCATCTACGAGAGCAACTGGGACCTGTGGCAACAGTGGATGAATAACATCTCCCTCAAGATCCCGTACATGGTTCTGCCCGGAAACCACGAGGCGTCGTGTGCTGAGTATGACGGCCCTGGCAATCCCCTGACGGCGTACCTGAATAACGACGAGCCAAACTCCACGGCGCCGGCAACGAACCTGACGTACTACAGCTGCCCGCCGTCACAGCGGCAAGTTCTTGCCCCTCCCCCCCCAGTCCTTGACAGGCAGAGTGAGGCCAGTGCCGTTCTGACAAGCACCCCAGAAACTTCACCGCCTTCCAACACCGTTTCCGTGCCCCCGGTCCTGAATCTGGAGGCGTGGGCAACTTCTGGTACTCATTCGACTACGGCCTCGCGCACTTCATCACGCTCGATGCCGAGACCGACTATGCCGACTCTCCCGAGTGGCCCTTCGCGCGCGACATCGAGGAAGGGTCCAACCCGAATGAGACCCACCCGACCATAGACGAGACCTTCGTCACGGACTCGGGCCCGTTTGGCAAGATCGAGGACAACAAAATCAGAGACAACACCGCCTACGAGCAGTACAAGTGGCTGGTCAAGGACCTCGAGAGCGTCGACAGGACCAAGACGCCCTGGGTCATCGCCATGAGCCACAGGCCCATGTACAGCACGCAGGTCTCGAGCTACGAATCGTACATCCGCGCGGCGTGGGAGGGCGTCTTTCTGGAATACGAGGTCGACCTCTACATCGCCGGGCACATCCACTGGTACGAGCGGCTCTTCCCGCTCGGCGCGAACGGCACGATTGACCAGGCGAGCGTGGTGGACAACAATACCTTCTACACGAATCCCGGCAAGAGCCTGACGCACATCATCAACGGTGCCGCGGGTAACATCGAGAGCCACAGCACCCTGGATGCGGGCGAGTCGTGGGCGGACATCACGGTTGAGCTGGATGATGAGCACTACGGGTTCGGCAAGTTGACCGTGGAGAGTGAGAAGGAGCTGACATGGACGTACATCAGGGGAGACGATGGGAGTGTGGGAGATAGCCTGACGCTGAAGAAGAGGGATTAGATAGTTCTTCCGACATGTCCAAATCACGAGAAACATTGCCTTCATCACAACCTACCTGCCATCCCACTGATATGAGTCCTGATGATGACTGTATGCGCTGTTCAGATGCGGTGGCAGGGAGCATGACCCAGGGCAACGGCTCCATTCTGTTGGGCCTTTTGCGAACTCCAGGGACTTGACCAGCGACGAGTGTTGAAAAGTACCACATATGCATGAAATATCACAAGATCGATGATTACATATGTAGTTAAGGGGACTAGTGGGGCGGGCATCGCTGAGGGCAAATGTGCAGTCTATGCGTTGTGGCCAGAGGAGCCTTTGCGAGGTATGCTTGTTAGATGAGGTCAACATTCAAGTAGTCTCCGACGCCGTTCAAGTCATAGATTTATTCCGTGTCATATGCAGTAGTTTCACAGGCTTCCATGCCTATTACTCATGAGGATGAATGCTAAAGATGGCCGTTGTGTGAAAATGAGCCCCAGATGGATGTACATCACGAGCCTCGTCCCCCAGCTGCCTCAAGCTCCGTTCACAGCCTTGTTCTGCACCAACTCTGGTAGAATCTTCGTCCCCGGCTTGCTCTCAGTGACTCCCTCTGTCGCGCCCTCCCGCTTCTGGCCACTAGGCAGCTGCAGCGTCAAGGGCTTCTCCGACTTTGAGACGTCCTCGCCATAACCAGGAGCGCGGAGGTCGTCATCGCTGATCCTCTTCCCGGTCACGGGGTGCGGGTAGTGGAAGGGAATGACGCGGGTGTCGGGCCAGAGCATCTTCTGCTCAAGGATCTCATCCGGGCCGAAGGGGTCCTCCGGATAGGTCTTCGTGGGCCAGGGGATGTAGTTCTTCTTGGTGTGGGACCAGCCGCTTTCGAACTCGCCTGCGTTGAAGCGTCAGCAACGTGGATTCAATGAGATTCTGGACGGGGGATCCCCCAGAATAGACTCACCGTGCCAGAACGGGAAGTATCGATACCGGAAAAGCCTCCAGATGCCGCCCTCCTTGATGTACTCATTCTCGTACAGGCCCCCCTCCCACCACTGCACGTGGCCTCGAGGGTGGACTTCATTGACGCTATCGTGCGTACCCGCGGACATCAGTGCTCTCATTCGGACCCACGCGTGGGTCCCGCTCGGGTCCACGTCCACAATGTCCTGCATCATGGCGTGGTCAAGCAGAAAGCCGTGGACAGGGCCATTCCGCCCCTTTACGAAGTACTGCTGGAAGCGTCCCTGGTAGAGGCGCTTGACGCCCTCCTTGCCGCGGTACCGCGAGCCGAGGAACTCGACGTAGGTGTCTGGGTGGTCGGAGAAGAGGTCGACGACCTGAATCCTGTCAGCGACGCCGGGCCAGGAGTGACAAGAGAGAGTGGGGAGGGCACACCTCATTGTAGAGACATTTGTCGAGGTAGTAGCCGTACTTGAAGTGTGTTTTCCGGACCTCTGACTCGTCTGTAGGCTTACTGTCAGCGCCCGTTGTTCCTGAGCCGAGCAGTGTTGACGAATTCGAGACTACCTGAGACACGAGACAGTTCCTTCTGCAGGGCAGCGACTTGTTGTTTGAGTTCAGCGAATTCGGATTCCATGTTGTTTCTCTGTATGATGTTGCGTTTTGTCGTCTGTTATGACCAACGCTCTAGATCCAGGTGCTCGAGCTTTTAACTTTCAGCTTCTGTTTATCCGGGTCCCATGATCAAGCAGCCACCGGGTCACCGTCTGGGTGCGGAGAATATATCCTCAGTCTCCAGATCCTGACTTCTTGACCTAACATGAACTGCCGCATATTCAAGTAGCGCCGTAATGTGGGGTCCCCGCATTCTTTAGACGATCTTATGCGAGCACTGCAGCCAGGTGATGTGCGGGCGCTGGCGGGCACTTCTCCCACTCGTCCGTCCCCAGAAGTTGTTACTCTAGTCTACGGGTACTACGGTGACTAGCTCCCCGAGGTTCTCTCTTCTGCCTGAGGTGGGCGTTAACAGTCTCAGCGACAAGAATGACACGGGGCAACTGGCTGCTCAGCCTTGTAATAGGAAAGTCGATCCTCTTGACGCTAAACTGACAATCGCCCCTTTTGTGACCTGTAGACGGGTTATGTCAGGACGAAATTAATAACAGTATTAACATAGTATTAACCAATCCTAACTTTGTCTCGTGTGGACTATATTTCCGCCTTTCGTTGACCTGACCTCGGGATCTAGTTCCGGGGACTTGGACAAGCGGGAAGATCATCTGTACCCAAGCCCGGCCTGCAGGTGGGTGTAGAACTGGCGTTTGGGGGTGCAATGCCGTGCGGGCAGGACGACTATTTGCCGAGCTCGGGTCCTCGAAATAACCCGAGCAGGTAGGATGAGGAAGATCGTACGGCAATACAATTGGAACGCGTTATGCTCGTCCGGGATGCGCACCCGTCTGGTTATAAGCTGGCTCTGCCTGTGGAGAGGGCTAGCTCGAGGCAGTCCGGCCCGCACCTGGGCAGTTTCGTGAGCTGCCGTCCTATTGTTGCTAGCCAGCCACCATGGCGCACATCTTCGACCTCGCCCCCGCCGTCAAGAGATCCGGGTACGCCTCCGGAAAGCTCGCCAGGCCGGGCGACGCGACGGCCTTCCCGGATACGGACGTGTTCAAGGGGATGAACAAGCCCTCACGCTTCGAAGGCGATGTGTTCGACCTCGAGGTGAGTGGCAGCATCCCCAAGGACATCAACGGGACCTTCTACCGTATCCAGCCGGACCATCGCTTCCCTCCGCTGTTTGAGGACGACATCCACTTCAACGGCGATGGCTCCGTGACCGCGATCCGGATCGCAGGTGGTCACGCCGACCTCAAGCAGCGCTATGTCCAGACGGACAGGTACAAGGCCGAGACGGCAGCGCGCGGCAGCCTGTTTGGGCGGTATCGGAACCCCTGGACGGACAACGAGACGGTGAAGGGCGTGATCCGCACGGCGAGTAACACCAACATCACGTTCTGGCGGGGGATGCTGCTCGCGTCCAAGGAGGACGGGCCGCCGTTCGCGATGGACCCCGTCACGCTTGAGACGCTCGGGCGGTATGACTTCGAGGGCCAGATCAAGACGCCGACGTTTACTGCGCATCCGAAGTTCGACCCCGATACGGGGGAGATGATATGTTTTGCGTACGAGGCGGGCGGGGATGGCAATGACGGGAGTCTGGATGTGGCCGTGTGGGCGATCAATGCGGACGGAAAGAAGACAGAGGAGGCGTGGTATAAGGCGCCGTTTGCGGGCATGATCCACGATATGGGTCTGAGTAAGAACTACGTCGTGCTACCGCTGACGCCGTTGAAGGTGAATGTCGATAGGATGAAGAGTGGCGGGGAGAAGTTCGCTTGGGATCCGAATGAGGATCAGTGGTATGGCTTGGTACCGAGACGGAGAGGGAAGGGCGAGGACATTATCTGGTTTAGAGCTGACAATGGTGCGTCTCTTTCCCATCTTCGTGCTCGATGGCACTGACCTTTCGCAGCTTTCCACGGCCACGTCGCAGGTTGCTACGAGAATGAAGAAGGCAAGGTCGTCGTGGACCTCACGGTAGCCGATGGCAACGTCTTCTTCTGGTGGCCTCCGGACCCTCAGCCTGAAGGACACCTGCGCGTGCCCAACAAGCTCAGCAGCCCGACCACGCGGTGGATTCTCGATCCAAAGGCGAAGACCGAGACACGCATCACACCCGCCTTCGTCTGGCCCACCAATGGAGAGTTCAGCCGCATCGATGATCGCTGGGTCACCAAGAAGTACAAGCATTTCTGGCTCGCCAAGGTCGACCCCACCCGCCCGTATGACTTCGCCAAGTGTGGTCCGCCTGCTGGTGGGCTGTTCAACTGTCTGGGCCATTATACTTGGGACCCCGAGAACCCTCTTGCAAAGGGTGAGGAAGATATCTTCTTCGCAGGGCCAACGATCACGTTCCAGGAGCCGAGTTTCATTCCAAAGGACGGCGGTGGCGAGGGGGAAGGCTTCCTCATTGCCCTGATGAATCATCTGGATGTGTTGAGGAATGATGTGGCCATCTTTGATGCGCAGAACCTGGCCCAAGGCCCCCTTGCGGTGCTGCATCTGCCGCTAAAGCTCAAGCTTGGCCTGCACGGCAACTTCGTAGATCACCGGGATATTGAGGAGTGGCAGAGGCAGAGGGACGCTGAGTCTGGTGCTGTCGGCCCAGTCAAGGTTGCTACGGATCCATTGCCGTGGCAAAAGGATCGTGCCGCCAGGGCAACCATTGATGATTAAGTAGCAGTAACCACGGGGCAGTGAACGGAGAGCGCCACTGATTTACAGCACGTATGTTGAATGACATCTCTTCCATCTATTTGTATCGATGAACGACAACCTTCAAGAAGTGTCATAGCCATCTCTATCCCTGGAATAAGAATAAGTCTGAAGCGTCCCGAGATTATAACTTCGAGTCCATAGCCGAAGCCTTTAATTAAACCTGGTCTCAGCCTAAATTCCATAACTAGGAAGCGAATGTAGATACACAAATTACAAACACTTCAATTGCCTCTACTGCTAACACACAAGTTAGGGGGGGGGCTGTGGAATATTCATAGACTCCGCCTGAAGCGCGGTTTATCCCTTTTGCGGTCTTTGCACACATATACTGCTTCATGTATGTCTAAATTTTCTCCTATTGTTCTCGACCCCGCCCCGGAATCTAGGAGTGGTCTAGTCTCGAGTTGTCGGCGTTGTCTATTCCGTGCATTGCGGCACTTCTAGTTGGTTTCTGTCGCCGAGTTGCCAAGAGAGTAGTACGTCCAATAGCACCATACCCAAATTTATCAAATTCACCTGCTTGACGCACATCAGGTTGATGGAACTTGGCAGCACGCTTCTGTTCCGTATATGGACGTTGCCTCTGTTTCAGATTAGCGGCTTGCGCGTCCCCCCGCCGGTTCAAGGTCAACCAGTAGGTTAGGAGGTAGTGGTAGGCTAGGAACAAAGGAAGCTGGGAGCGGAGCGAGACATTACTTGTCCGGTGCAACTCAAGCCGCTGCCGCAAGTCGACCGCTTAGTATTATTCCTAGATGATTCCTACCTTAGCATAAGAATTGGTTTGAAAATATCTGGAGTACTCGAATCATCTAAACTGTCGCAGTCTTTATTGCGTTGTTATTGTTATTCTCCAATCGTTAGATATATGCGCATTGGATGCCAGGGTCAGAATGAGTTGGGTCCAAGACGCCACTAGTACCATTCAGTCGCAGAGATGTGAGGTCCTTCGGCAGACGGTATATGGATGATACGGGACCAAGCCAGATGTGAGTTACCTTGGAAGCACTGCGAAATTCCTCGGCCCGGACTTGTACATCCTAGGAGGGGTGCGAGACTAAGCAACAACTCCACGACAATCTCAGATCTTCTGGGCTGTAGATCCCAATGATATGCCAGAGGGCCTCCAGAAAGGCATAGAGGAGACTTTGAAGGAACAGAGCAGTGGTTCAGGTACCTGCTTCATCGTACGGTACGTAGCAAGCGTCCGTTGTTATTGTCTGTTCAGTGGGTTATTCCCCCGTCTCATATCATGTCACAGCATTGAGGCTTTTCCTGCTTTCAAAAATGAGGACTTGCGGTCGACGGGAAGTCTCCTGGGCTGCTTCAATGTGTAAATGGGTACAGATACTTCAGATGTCGAATATTTTGTAAGTGTCCATGAATCTTGTTCTTGTAACACGAAAGTCTTTATGCCGAAGGGGAACACCTCCCCCCACTCTATTTCTTCTTCTTCAGCAGTCATACTAAGCCCAGTCCGTACTGCAGCGTTAAATCAGCATCTATGAAGAGCGACGCAAAGCGTCACCAACTCCCTCCCAGAACTTGTCCAAGGGTGAACATGGATCCATTGAAAAAATAATGCGGAGGTTTTCTGTCGCCATAGGCTTTAGCGATACGTTCACCCCTCGAAAGCAGACAAGCCCCCTCAACAATATCGACGGTCAATCCCCCACAGGTTGGAACCAGTCATCCCTCCCGGACCAGCGCCGGAAGAGCGTTGCGACCCCTTTCAGTAGGATGCCCCTTCGGCCGCAGTGGACAAGGTCCAGCCAGCTACAGTCTCCTGCTGAAACCCTTAGTGCTCTCGAAGGGTCTCCCAAGGTTCAAGCTGAAGGACAGGTGCCCAAGCCAAGGCGCATGTCTCTGTAGGACCCACGGCCCCAGAGACAACATATAACCTGGGTGGAGGTTGAGCACCCTTGCCCACTTCATAGATCTGGGCACAAGCCTGCTGGTGCACCTCCTATGCCCGCGAGATCCCCATCACGGTCAATGCGCAGGCCGAGGCCAGCGTCGATGTTTACAGATGAGCGGGAGTTTCCCAACGTCAAGAACGATCTCCGAGGCCCTACCGCTGGATGTGAGTCACCGCACAGAAGCGAGGCTCCGAACAACATGAGATGTGCAACTCGAAAGCTCAAGACAAAGTCACTGTGCGGTGGTGCTGGGCAGTTCATCCCAGATACCCAGATCGGTCATCTTGAGCCCCCTGCCGCGCCGGCAATGCATCCCATCGTCCAAACTTTACTCAAGCCGACTCCAGTACGGCGGCACAGAAGCAACAGGGTCTGCCGACGGCTCGAGACATCGCTGATACTCAGACCGACGGTCATGGGCGGACTGGAGTGGCCGAGGTGCAGCCTGAAGTAGCATACGCGCCGCCCACACCCTCAGTGCAGACTCGGAGAAGGCTGTCCGTCGATATCTTTTGGCTGGAGAGGTGGAGGTCTGCAGCGTCTTCTGGGGAGGAGAAGCAAGTTACGACCCTTGGGCAAGAACGCAGCGCGGAAGAAGCGAATGGCAGAAGTAAGGCCAGCCCAGCATCTGGAGTCGGTGGGGAGGTCTCGGGTACTGGCACGGGTTCTCGCGAGCTTGCGCCTAGGGATGCATTCTTGGCCAAAGTCGAGGCTCAGCTTGAAGCTGCCTTCCAACCGGGTCACGACTTTGAACTCCTGGCCGAGCCCAAGAACGACCATGAAGCTCCCAACTTTGCTCAACCACAGGCGGAGGCCGAACTCGACAGGCAGAGTGAACCTCGATTCCATGGTCAGCGTGAGTCGCGGGCAGCCTCTCGGGTGACTTCCCGCGCTGAAACCCAGGTCGGGACGCGGAGCGAATCTCATATCGACTCTCAAGCCGATTCCCACGTTGAGTCCGAAGCCGAGTTCCAAGAACATCCTGAGGCGACGCGGTTGATCGGTCGAGATCTCGATCAAAGGCGGCTCAGCTTCAGGGACGACAACCCTCGAGGCTCCCGAAACGCCGGGGGGGGGGGGGGGGGGGGGGCGGAAAAAAAAAAAAAAGGGAAAGTTAGAAGGGGGGTGAGGGATCCAGATACACCGGCAAAAAACCAGAGGGACAGGGGGGGGGCAGTGCTTGGCA